>VWYH01008318.1:1098636-1312417 GCA_013399365.1 Pampusana beccarii
CGGCGGCCAATCGGAGCCGGGCCAGCGACAGCTGACGGGCGGGGCGGCGGCTCCGGCTCGGCGCTCCCCTCCGCTCCCTTGCCCTGCCAGCGGCCGTGGGCGGCTGCCAGCCCCGCGAGGGCTTGGCGGGTCTCGGGGAGCGGGGCTGGAGGGCCCGAGGAGGGCGACGCTGAGGTGAAGCGCTCCCCTGAGGGACCGCGCTGCTCCCGCCGCCGCTCCCGGCCGCCTCAGCCTTGCGCGGCGCTGGCAGAGGCCGTGAGGGCGCAGCGGCCGGGCGGGAAGGCGGGCAGCCCCGCAGCCCCCGCGCCCGGGGACTGAGGGTGCCGGGCGTTTCTGCCCCGGCCCCAGCGCTGCCCTCGCCAGTCTCTGCGGGGTGAAAACCCCCAGCTCCCGCCCGGACGCCGCAGAGGCCCCTTCTCGACTCTCCGTGCAGGATTATGGCGAGGGCGCCGTTACCGCCGCGGCCACCCCGGAGCCGCGCGGTGCCGGCTGAGCTGACGGGACCGGCCGGGCCTGCCCACCGGGCCGCGGTGCAGACAGCACGGGCCTCCCTCACCTCGCTGAGCTCGTCTGTCACAAACCGGCCTAGGATGATCTCATCATACGTTGTGATTCTCCCCGTGGTGGTGCAGTGACAATGTAAATGCGTTAGGAATTTGCCCAATACCGAGTTTCTTCACCCCTCCACTGAAGTTGGGCCTTACTGACGCCAGAGAGCAAAAAGATGATGGAGTGTTGCAATTCTTCTGACGTGGTATAGTTGCTGGCAAAACAGATCCCGGCTTGTTTGTGGCTCATCTAAAGTTTTAAGAGGTTTCTGGCAAAAGGACTTTGACAGAAGATCACAGACTGGTTGGGGTTGGAAGGGACCTCTGGAGATCATCCAGTTCAACCCACCTGCTAAAGTGGGTTCACCAGAGCAGATCACACAGGAATGTGTCCAGGTGGGTTTGAATGTCTGCAGAGAAGGCAACTCCAGCAAGTTCAGACGTTGCCATGACTTATACAAACACTTGCTTTATGATATAGATGCTGATTTATATAATGCACAGTTTTCTAAGGAGTAAAAGTAGTTTTTTCTTGCCCAGTGTCCGCCATGAGTATGTGACAATCCTAAGTGCATTGTCCCTTTCCGTTCTCATTCTGTGGAAAACTAAATAAGGCCCAGTACCCAGAGAGGTGCCTCACCTCCTCTCCTCGCTCTCAAAGCCATGCAGACACGAGCCATCTTCTGCCTGGAAGCTGTACAGCTGCACTCGCACATCTCAGTGTCTCAGGAGGCCTTCCCAAGGTGACAACTGGACTGCTCCTGAATCCTACCCAGCCAGCCTGCAGCGTTAGCACAGAGCTGGCTCATAGTATAGACTGCCCTAAGCACACCATCTTGTAGTTATGCTTAATCAAAAATGTACGGTGGTATGGAATACCTGAGCTACCACAGTGGATTAAGAACATTTTAGAAAAGTCATTGTTTAGTGTAAGATTGATGTTTTATTTAAAGCTTTGGATCTAACAAGTGTAGCACAGCATCAGTTTCTATTGTCTTTATGCATCAGCCACTACAGAAGAGACAGTAAACACACCTTTAAAAGTTCAGAACTCTTTTTGAGAGGAAGTGGAAGACCAAGCTCTGGCACTGGGTTACTTTCACTATTAGTTACTAATAGTCTGGATTGTCTGGCAAAGCCATGGCAGGAACTTACCTTTATGTCAAGTGAGCAGATGCAGGAGTAGCCTTTGGGCCAGTACTTTATAATAATAAGATATCTAAATCCCATTTAGATATTTAATTCTCTACAGAGATGCCTGTTTTACTTTACGTAACCATGGATGTAGACTCCGCTGTATGCAAGTGTCCTCATCTACTGCAGTGAGAAGGGTCATGCCCTTTTGTACAAAAAGGAAGAATGCAATTACGACAGAGCTGGCTGGTAAAAGCCATCCAATAATGGTACAGCCTTAAGAGACGACCAGCAATCTCTTTTGGCATAATTTGAAATCTTTTTTGCCTTTGAGAAACTTTTTATAGTGATTTTGTAACTCATATTTATTAATAGTAAATTGCACAGAGAACAAAGTAGGTTCATTCACATTGGTTTCTTATCTTTGCAAATGGACTGCTGGATCTGAGCAGGCTTATAGCATAGGAAATTTCCAGTCTTCTGTGGAGAAAGTACAGGGCTGCTAATCCTTCAGAATTGCTTAAAAACTTCTCTTACTTTGCCACCTTCACCTGTCTCCAGTTACTGCCTAAGGCTGTAGCAGGGAAAAGGCTCTAGTGACCTCCCATCCTTGCAGTTGGGGAGCAGAAAGAGCCAATTTATACATTCCCAGGAGCTTGTGATGCGAACTGGCAGATTCAGTTAAAGCCATTGAGTAACATGCTCTTCAGCTGTGCGAGGGATGAGAAACTGAGGGTTTCTTCCCATTTATTTGCTGTTGCTCCTTAGCTGTGCACAAGTAATGTACAACTGCAAGCATGCAACATGCTAGTACAGGAAGTAGTTTTCTCTTCCTAGAATAAAAAACTTACAAGTTTATCAATAAGATTTTTTTCCCCATGGCATTTATAAATGACATTTATAATATTGTCTTTGGTGGACTCAGCAGTGTTACGTTTACAATTGGACTCCATGATGTTAAGGGTCTTTTCCAACCTAAATGATTCTATGATTCTCTTGCTTTGATGCTTTCATAACACAGCACTCAACATTTTAAAGCATTATCGAATTCACTGGGAATGATCTGCAGAAGAGTTCTGGGCTCAGTTATAATTGTTGTCACAATCCTCTCGATCTCTGCCAGAGCTACTCTGACCCTTAGCGTAGTTTCCAGCAATGTTGATTATAAGAGTTACTAATTATAGAGATTCTTTGGTTTCTCTTCAGGGACTGTACCGCTGTCAGAGAAATTCATTATCAGATTAAGACTTGACTGTATTTTATTTTGTTAGGGATAAATTATTTCCATTCTTGCAAATTCATATCATGGTCTCCTTGTCTTTCAACAGCTTTCAGATAGTTAGTGTGGCTATTTTAAATGTACCTCTTTTTGGAGTTCCCTTCTGTCAGTTACACCAGTTACAGTCCTCTACGTAAATTCTTAACTTCAAATTTTGAATAGTTACTGGCAATATTAGTTCCTTTACTTATGGCCATGTTATGTTCTGAAATGGCAACTAGTAAAATAAAACCTTCCTCCATTACCACTTGGAAATACAACAAATATGCGACAGGTACATGTTACACCTATAATTCTCATTCAATTTGCTGTTGTTTTGTAGCTCTCTTTGCTATAAAATGTGTTCAGTAATCATCTTTACACCCTAGAAGGCCTGTTGAGAAAACAGACTGGTCCACCCAGAACATTTTCTTATGTGTGTTTTAGCTGTTCCTTAGAAATAACTGTTTTGCAAGTCTATGGAGGCGTTGTTAAAGAGGGCAAAATGCCAGTATCTTTAGTCAACGACAAAATGTCACTAATGTAAGTGACAACTTGCACCTTTACTTGCAGGCCCACTGGACAGCATGTAGCACAGAGAAAGGGGGACCACGCTGAATGCCTCCAGCAGCTTGGGCAGGTAAGTTCTCTCTTTTCTTATTTCACCTGAAATAGGGGGATGAAAAATCATTAATCTGGCTCTGCACATGAAGAGAACGTGGGAATGAGCATGTCATTTTATTTTGAAGTGTTTGGCAGTCGTTACAAAGTAACATCATTGGTTATCCTGTGCAGTTCTGAGTATCCATTTGTAATTATATGTATATCTTCTTGTGTCCATGCTGCACCTTACCCTCATTTTTCTGTGACTCGTAAAGGGTAAAAGCACTTTTAGTGTGAGAATAGACTCACTTTATATCTGAGTAGTAGAATCAATTCATTTTATCTTTAATTTCACCTTCAGGAATATTCACCTATTTAAAAGAAAACTTCAAAAGGTAGTTCTTATGTGATGGCAGTGATGGCAGTGATGGCAATGATGAACTCTCTTATTCTGATTAGTGTTGTAAGTGGTACTTCATGATGACAGATGGTGAATCCGGGCCAGGAAAAAAATAAGGTTGTTTCAAACCCATTTGAGCAGAAGTTTAGCTTCAGGCTTCTGAAGGCTGAAGCCCTTTTTGGCACAGAACCTAACTTGGGACAAGAGGTGTTTCTGCTTGTGTGCCTTGTCTTTTGTCTTGAAAGAGCAGTTTTATATGTAATTACACAGATGATAATTAGGAAGGTGAAAGGTCCTGCGTGTTGTACTGACACAGAAAAGTCTCATCTTCATATCATTTCAACATAGCTATCTCCTATTCACTTCTACTGCTTCAAAATATGCAAAAAGAGAAATTTGCTGCCTTTTCCTGTTTTGAAGCATCTTTGTCCCATGTTTTGGAGGCTGGTTTTGTATCTGAAGGCAGATGAGCATTTTCTTTCTGCAGTAGTTATTTGTAAAGCTGCATTTTCTTTCTGCAGTAGTTATTTGTAAAGCTTTACGGAGCTACTGAGAGAAGGCCCTGATGACAGTGCCACCATCTCAGGCTCTTTCTGTATCATCTTGGTGTATACAGACAGTTTCTCGTCCTTCCAGGTTGTTACTTTGAAGCCAACAGATATTTTAAAACATGTAATTTTAAACATGACACTGTACAGGTTTTAGCGAAATCAAATGTTGCTTTGTAATTGAGCTGCAGGAACTGTCTATAGTAGACAGGAGAGGTGATGATTTCTTAGTGGAAAGATGTAACAAACTTCACTTTGCAGGAACAGTGTTTGCTTGGCACTAACAGATATCTGCGTTATGCTGAAAAATGGATTCCTTGATATATATTTGGAAATCACATTTGGTAGAGTTGTTCAGCATTTCCTTCAATTTAACTTTACCACAGAAATGCACAACAAAGCCATTCCCTGTTCCAAGACTGGAGGCAGAGCCAAAAAGTTTTTGTTTTAGTTCTTTCCCTCGTGTGTGGAAAAAGACCACGTATTTTATGTTCCTGTATGTAGCTGCCTTTTCCCCTTCTTGATGAATTTAGTGCACTCCTATTTCCTTCTGTCTTCGGTAGTGTGGCCCAGATTACGCTTTTACTTTGGCAAAGCAATGTCTTTTTTTTGTAGGATAAACGGTCTGCAATCATCTCCTGACTAGCTGCTTGGCATAGAACTGGGGGACTGCAAAAATGGGTATGAATAAATCAGCAAGAGCTTAGCCTTCTCCATAGCCTGCAGGTACTCCAGAGGAGCAGGGACCAGCATTTAAAAATTGTCTTTGAAAATGTCATTGCTAACCATTAAGTGTATGATTGGGTGGGGGTTTTCATTTTTTATGAAGAAAAGTTTTCTGATAAATGGGGTGATTAGGCTACTTTCTGGAAGAGCTGGCTGCATGAACCACTATAGAATAGTATGGAAATCTGTAAAGAGAAAGGACATTACCCTCCTTTTACTAGATAATAGTAACATCATGGTGGATTTATCAGGATAATAAAATCACTAAATGTGATGCTTTGCCCTCCCTCCCCCAAAATCAAAATACATATTTTTCCTCGTTTTGCTTCTCTGTAATTTGGGCCTAACTTTAATCTATTAATTCCTTTCTCTTTAAAGCTTGCAGAACTTCTGAATTTCAGGCTTTCTCCTCCTCCTTTTCTCTATGGAGGTTTCCCTGGGAATCTTCTTGAAGGAATTCCTTGTTGTGCCCTTCCTATCTGCACCCATTCCAGAAGAGAAGCAGGTGGATAGGCTTAAAAAAGTATTCATCTGTTCAAATCAAATAATTACAGTATTAACACAACTAAAATGGTTTGGCAGTAAATCTCTTCCACTTTCATCCTCCTTGCTTTATTTTATTTTATTGATTTATTTCTGATGTTACACCTCTTCCAGTTCTCCAGATCACTACAGACTCCCCTAGGAAAATTTTGTAAGTAATACCAGCATGTATTATACACGAAAAAAAACCCATAACCAACCAAAAAAACCCCAAACCCAAACCACAAAGAAAATTACCAATCTTTAAAAAACAACAACCAAAAAAAACATTCAAACCACCACCCGCACATGCAAAAAACCACGACACAAAACCAAACGAACAAACGAAAAACAACCCACAAAAAACCCAAGCTGCAGTCACATTTTTCCACCTTTTCACCTACACATTAGAAAGAAGGGTGCAATTTTTCTTTTGTGGGTGAAAAGAGGAAAGGCAACAACCGCTTCACATTCATAAGGGAATCCAGGAGAGGGAGGCAGCACAGGGAGAGCAGTGCTGAGAAGACATTTGTCCTTGAAGAGCCCAAGGCCTCTAGACTACGGACCTCTAAATTTTACTGAGTATCTTTGTCTTCCTTCCAGGTATTAAAAAATCCAATTGTAAAGAAGTCCTAGTATATATGTGTGGCTCTTGTTAATAATAAGTCCTTGGGCCGTTTTGGAGGTGCAGACAGGCAAACACCCCATCCTGTACACTGGAGCTGAAGCTTTTCTCTCTCAAGTTTACCACTGTGCCTTTGATTGAATAAACAAAAGGTGTTCTTTAACATCTACCAGGTTTTTAGCCATCTCCTTTTTTACTGCTTCCCCTACTTGTGCAATATTTTTTTTTGGTCTACAAGACACATATGGAATGTGTTACCTGGGGAAACCCAATGAAAGTCTGTTTAATTGCTAATTTGCATGTTTAAAAGACATTTTTTACCTTTTCAGCATACAGAGTAGTATACGCTATTTGGTCCATATACTTCACGGTGTACTTGAGTTACATTCGCACAGATCTCGATACTCAGATTAGAGTGATATTGTTTTGAGACTGGGTAGTCAAATGTTTAGTAACTTCCTGACAGCCTTACTACATTTTATCAGCATAGTTCTGCTTTTTACAGCAAGCGTTCCTGAAACAGTATAAGTGCACTAATGCAAATCATAGTTTACCCCAGTGTATTACATTTATTGTGACAGATTGCCTTACAGTGGAACATCTCTCCAGATGAAGCCTAGTCTGAACCTCCTCTGCTGTAGCCAAGAGAAGAAGAAATCCCTTGTTAGCTCAGCATTTGTGCCAACTTGCCTTATTTTGCTTTGAATTTTAGGAGCACTCCTGAAACTGAATCACAGTAAAGAGTTCAAACTGGAAGTGTCAGCCATTACAAAAATACAGAAAACACTGTTCGGCTGATACCTACAAAGAATAGAAATCTAATGAAAACATTTGCTTTTGCACTTGATGCTTACAACAGCCTGACCTTAGTAGAGGAGCTAGAGGTGGTTTAGAGACAAACGTTTTTTTGGGTGATGTAAACAGGGGAGGTGGAAATGATCTGGAAATCTAAGCTCAAATTGACAAATCAATTCAGACAGCTCCTTCTAGTCCCTTGATAGCTCTGATCACCATATTTTTCTGCAGCTTTCCTGGTAAACCTTGCCTGGACATTGTTGTTCACTCCTCTGGGGTCTTGGCAAGCAACCCACAACCTATGAAACCCAGGACAGGAGTATTGCATCAGAAGAAGCAGAACATGTAACATAGGCAATATTTAATACATGAAGTAGGTATTTTATCTCTTAGTAGGAATAACTACTAAATACAGTAGTGTGATTACGAGTAATTGTTTTGGTTGCAATTAAGATCTTTAGAATAATTTCCTGAATACCAGCAATTACTCACTATACTAGGAGCTGAGCCATAAGCTGTTCTATTGCTGTTTGTGCAAAGGTCTTCATTCTTCTTCGCATTCCTGCAGCTTAATCTCTCTGTAACTCTTCTCTCTTCCTTTTACTTCCATCTGCAGCTGGACATAATTTGAACTGATTCTGCTCTGCAGTAATTGCTTTATGCCGTCGAGCTGCAAGTCTGCCAGAGTTCAACATGTCAGTCTAGGGAGAGAGAGGTGCTGGACTGTAGTTATTACACTAACACATGCAAATCGGTGTGGGAAGAGGGGGTTTGATGGCAGAGGAATTCAAGGTGTTAACCCTGCGTGGTGAGCGGTGCACAAGAAGTGTACATTTGTGCTTGACTATTTTGCAAGTAAAATTTTACATTCTCATTTCATCAGCTAAGATACATATTTGAGCAGTGCCAACTGCTTCCAAAGTTCAGGGAGGGCAGAGCCGTTAGTCCCTGTGATCCAGGCCTATAATCTGTGGGCAAGGGGCAGAACGGCCTTTTCTCTAGTGACCTAGCTGTCTTGTTGACTCAGCTTTTAGAGTATTCTGCTTTTACAAATCTCTGTTTTGAGAAAGGCGGGTTGTGTGTGTCAAAAGTTCAGTGTAAATTTGATTTTTATGATGTTTTTGTTTTGAATACCTCTAGTTTAGAAAAACCTTTATTGCAGCAGAATTAGTGCACTGGTAAAGCTGTTCCCTACGGAACAGTTTACAGTAGCTGTCAGCATCAAATGTTTTCTAGGCACTACATTTGCCACCCAGCAACCATGCCAGGGTAATCTTGCTGCAAGTCACCCATGTGTGCGGTCCTGTCAGATCAAGGGACTGTGCTGCAGGATTGCCCACCAGTCAGGAGTCATTAATGACAAGATATCTTTCTTACAAGACAAAGTGCCCTGCAGATTCCCCCGAGTGAATGCGCAAGACTTCAAAACAGCATTGCATCTTTTTGTGAAAGAAAACCTATAGGGTATTCCTTATGGCGAGGTCTCCAGTCAGCAGTGGCAGAAGGCAACGTTTGCAGGATGCATTTGAACTTTTTTCTTCTGCTGTATTTGAGAATTCTAAAACTCGAATTGTATATTCTTTGAATCTGATATTAATTACTGTAAGAAATCAGATAACTTTACTACACTGAAAAGTCTGTTATCCTTTAAATACAATTAAGACTTTTATTCTATTCCTGTCTGTTCCCTAGATGCTCTCGCACCCTGCCTGAATACCTACTCTCCATTTTAGAGACCTTCGTGTCTCTTGAAGGGTCTCATCTCTACTAGACGTTCCTGTGAAGTTTCTCTGCTATTATTGGTTATTGCAGCTGCACTAACAGTGGACAGTCAGGATAGCCAAGACCTCTCCCGAGTCAGACAGCGTGGCTGTTCCCACACCAGCAGCTGGCCCGTGGCACTGCCCAGATGCTGGCAAAGACAACATGCGGTACTGGGGCTTGTAGGGTGTTGCAATCTGGACAACAGAACAGACAGTGGAAGGTGCTGCTGGAGCGAGCAGTCACTTACTTACAGGGCAATTCCCTTAATTCTTTTAGGCTTGAGAAGAATCAAGAACTCTATTGTGAGAATATTAGCAAGAAAAACAGAAAATAGACAATCTGAAGTACAAGAGAAATGCTTAAAAGCTAAAGGAGAAGGCAGAGCACTGGAAGACGATGACAGTACCTTGTGCAGGTTGTCCCAAACCTGATAGCCCCTTTCCATTTTACTTGTTGTTGGGGCATCATAACTATGGAAAGAGTCAGAAAGTAGCTTCAGGTGGGATATAGGATTTCAGATATGAAGTCATTCTGGAAACAGTCTTCTGGCGTTAGGTACACTTTTTTTAACAGAAAAAGCAACAAAATTGTAGGTATTCAAACATGAAGGGTGTCACTAAGGTACAATTTACATCTGTGAACAATTGTAACTGCAAACAGTTTTGCTTTATATAGTGTATGGTTTCCCTCAGAGCTTACCCATCAGATGTCTGGGTAAGGCTGTGACCAGAGTGATTATCTGTATCTCATATTTCCATTTTAAGTAGTAACAAGTTAATTCTGTTTGCTGGAGTATCAATGTGTAGCCAGATAAGCGGCATAGTCTACATATATGGTTTAGATTGTATTAGCACAAAGTACTTTTTAGTGTTTTACTCAGATTACTGGTTGTTACTCAAGCCTGTATAGTAGTGCAGAGCACCTGCATCCCGTTGGTGCTCATGTATATGTTTCAAAAATGCATTTAACCTGGCTATGAATCTTGAATAGTAGAGAGGAAAAATTTAAATTAACAGCTTTGATGGACCTGGTATTCCAGTCTCATATGATGCAGACAGGCATGAAATGCGCTTTCTCTGCTTCCTCTGATATATGACCAAATAAGGGATTTTCTGGTTGTTTTAGGGGACATTATTTACTAAATGCAGATCAACAGCTGTAGCTGAGAGATCTATAGTGTGCTCAGATGGCTGATAGGAATTAAAGGTAGATAGCGGGTCGGAACACTAGGGAATAGGAGTGTGATCTCCAGACTAGCAGACATGACAGTTCAGAGGGTTGAGAAGCTTAAAATAAACTTCTGAGGAAATCTGTATTACACAGCTCCTCAGCCACTCAAATGCTGTTTAGGTTCATTTAAAACAAACAAAGCCAAGAACTGTTTGGAAGATAAATCAGTATATTACCTAGAGACACAAGGGAATCCTGTGGTTTTACCTTTAGCTTGTGGCAGAGCAGACTCCAACAACCAGTTCTAAAAGGAATCAAATTGGAAGTGACACGAAAGATTATCACAGGCCCAACACAGCACTTAGACCAGGTTTCCAGCTAATTTCAAGACACTTGGAAAGGCTCCTAGACACAACTGATACCTTCCTTTTTACAGAGCTGGGCAGAAACGTAAACAGGTCATTCTAGAGAAACTTGTTTGTTAATGCTGAGTTAATACCAAAAAAGTGCCTTGTAAATGGAAATGTGACAACCGGAGTGTCACCTGTAGACTTCCATAGTGTAGACGTGCCAAGAATAGGAAGGTGATTTTTTTTTTCTCTGATAGGAAGCTGTCAGACAAGGCAGTTAGTGAGATGTCCCAGACACCCAGGTCTCCTGAATCTCTATTTTCTATTACTCTCATTTAAGCTCAGACTCCTCAAGGTTCCTTGTCTTCTGTAGTTAACTACATCATCTCATCTGATGTGCTTGTAGGGCTTTGGGAGTGCAGCAGTCCCAGCCCTAGTCCTGTTATGTACAGTCAGTCGTATCAAGTGCTTCCAAGCACTGTCTCTTCAAACTAGAATCAGCTTGTCTAGGAGAGGCAAGGAAAATTTAATGTGCAAATTTAGTGGTCATTAATTTGTTTCGGCTCAGTCTTCTGTCAAAGGTATATCCTTAGCTAAAACTCACACCTTGTCAAAATCGAGTCTGTGCAATAGGGTCAAGCAATTTAACTACCTCAAAGGTTGACGTAAGACATGTCTGTTCTTCTGTCCTGTCAAGCTGGGTGTCAGCTAGAGGAAAGGAGGGAACAGAGTGGCAAGTGAGGGAGAACAAGGGCCAACCTTCCAGATGGCCTGACTTTCAGAGGAGGAATCATTCACTTGCACCAACAGCAAAATTAAGTTCTCAACCTTGCCATATTTTCTCAGAGCTATTAATACAATGTTCACTTAACAGCCTTTTCCTGCTGAAGTTCCCAACCCTGATGACTCCTTAACCTTGCAGAAAAATGATACTCATTGCTCTTGAGCAGGGACCATAGCTCAGTATATATTGATATATATGCATTGCAACCTCTTCTGCATCTCATGTCACATCCAGACATATTCCACTTTATTGCTTAAAATCCAAGGAGTGACTTTATACTAAGAACTCCTAAGTCACCAGCTTTTCTCTGTGTCTTTCAACACATTTTCCCCGATAAATTGATGAAATCAGAGTCTTCCAATATGTTACTGTAGACCCTAGTAATATCAGCATGCAAGCCAGTCTTCCGGACTTCTTGTTTCTTTTGCATACTGACTGGAAATATCTGAATAAGATGCTCATTTGTTGCAGTGTTCTCCACTCAGCTGCATGTTTATTTACCTTAGCTACTTGGTTTTAGTTGATGTTCCTGTAAATTCCGTGGACATCCAAAACCTCAGCTTCTTTATACATTCCTTTCCTGGTAGTTACAGTTTCCTGTACCTATTTGCTTTGAAAATCCATTTATAAAAGTATGGTCGAATATATTATCTAGGCATACGTGCGGAGTGCATTTGGCGGTTACTTAGTTTTAAATTGCTTTACCACAGTATGGATAGCTGCTGTCCATGTTGTTATATCAACACTGTTTATGTAGAACTATTCAAGGTTATCAGTGCTTGTGATCAATAGTTAATCTTCTGCTACCAACATTAAGTAGATTAATACTGTTTTCTCTCTCTCGGGTGAGGCAAAGTTGCTACAGATGATAAAACCCAGATGGGTATGAGCTCAGTTTTGAAGTTCTGCTGATTGTGGGCCCAACTTGGGGCCACTATGTGCCAGAGATGCTTCTGAAAAAAGTACATGGTATGAAGGGGGTTGGTTCTAGAAGCCAGGCCTACTGTAGGTTTCCAATTTCCCTGGCAGTACTTGAATATTTTTATGTAAGCAAATTTTCCCAGGACATATAGGAAATCTGTGCCAGATCTAGCAACAGAACCCAAATCTCCTGATTCCCGTTTTCCCATAGATATGCAGAATATTATTTCTCCTTTATTATTTGAACTTTAATTATGATTCTTTTATGCTTTAGAACTGTGCATGCTACAAAATGTTGAGTTGTAGGACATGAGCAACATACGAAATGTGGTAATGATAGCAAATTGTTGGTGAACAAAATCTGCTCAAAATCTTTTGTTATAAATGTTCTTAGCCTAGCTAAGGTATTTCTGTAAGAGCAGCAAGCTTTCTAATTGACACTTAAAATGAAGAACGCCTTGGCATTTGCCCCATCTTAATTCTTCACTCTCAGGTAAAGATTTGTAGGATCCCACTAAGAGCAAAAGAAAATGATGGCTTGGGTCAGGAAAAGCTATAAACACCTTGGCAGCAATTTTCTTATGGTTTTATTTAAGTGCCTTCTCCAAACAGGTTTGTCTACCCAGAAATAAGGACTGAAATGCTTGCGGTGATGCTTTTCCCAGTGACTGTCAGTTCTTCTCGTCATTTTGGAAACATTTTGGACAGTTTGTCTCACACTCTGCATTAGTAAGCATTTTAGGTCTGGTAATAACGCAATCAGTCTTGTGAACTCCGGTACTTCTAGTGTGGGCAGTACAAAGCAGAACAAAGGTTACAGAATAAACTGCAGAGAGAACTATTTGAGTCTTACTTTGTCTGTCTGTCCCTTATGTGTGCTGTCTATCGGATTGCCTTGGCACCTTCGTTTGATGGACGGAAACGCACAGATAAATCAAACCCAAGCAACCGAACGAGGAGAAATCCCGGCTGCTCGGCGCTGTGCGGCACAGCCCTCCTCCGCTGCGGGCACTGCTGAGGGGCCAGCTGTGGCAATTGCAAGCTGGAAGAAGCTGGAATCACAACGTCAAGGTGAGTCAAGAGTCTGTAAACTATTCTTAGATTCAAAGACAACAAAAAACCCTGTACATAACTGTTTTGGCTGATAAACTGCCGCACATAACAGTTGACGTAGTTTCTTCGGAGCCTCTGACTTTTCCTTCCAGCACTATTATGTGTATCTAGGCCCTTTACTCTGATTTTTTCCTCTAGTTTCTTTTGTAGAAAACTAATGATTTGCTTGACCAATACTGTTGCAAATTACTTCAAAAGCTGCCAGGAACTAGAAAATCCATCTCGAGCTTTCTTGCATGTATTCCCACAGGAGTGTATTTCAGTCCATACTGCCAGCCTCAGAAACCCAGGAGTCAACATGTTCTTGCCAAACGCCCCTAGAGAGGGGATTAAAATGCCAGGAAAAAAAAAAATTAATAATATTGGGTTATTTCCTTCCATTTAAAGAGCTAGCTTGAATACATTTTCAAAATCGCCTTTGTAACCAGGAAGATTGGAAGAGTACATTAAAAATAATGAAAACTGAGATTCTTGTCTCTCCAAGGGCTTGGGCGTAAAGAAAGGACTATATATCAGAAAGCTCGAGCCAGTAGCAAGAGACCACAATTCTAAATTGAGCTGCTAAACTAAATTTTCCCGAAGATCCTAGTCTTCAATCAAATGTGACCAAGTTGTTCTCAATTTTCATATCAGACATTGGTATATAACTGCTACAAGGAATTTCAAGGCTCAGTGGATTTCTGTTCAGGATAATATTTTATTAATTATACTCTTGCATAGGGAATTCAGAAAACCTTTTCTAGCATGGTCTAAAAACCCTGGAGTTTCTCAGTCAACTTTAAGGTTTTTGCCCTTGGAGAACAAGCCTATATTAGGAATAGTTAGAAAAACTGTCAAAAACAGAGTTAAGGAAACAGCAGAACAGCAGATCAGACTCACAGTTAAACCTCCCTCTTCACTGGGTCTGGCAGCACTACTTATAGGCTGCTTGTTCTGTAAGATAAGGGGAATAGTTAACTTCATGCAAATTTGGGCCTAGACCATAGTTGGAAGATAACCTTTTTGAAGCAAAAAAAATAATTGCAACAAGTCGATAGATAGTGCTTTGTCCTTTTTGTGGGCAGGGAGTGCACAGGCTGCTCTGGTGATACGGGCCTCGGTTGGGAAGGTGTTTGACCCAAGCGAGGGGCTGCGGATGAGGTAGCAGCTCTGTGTCACTGCCAGCCTGATAGGTGATGGCATTGGTTCCCTTGCTCGTCTGTTCTGGTCGCATCTCCTTGGATCGTGATCAAAAACCTCACCCCAATCTATGCTGGGGTCTGTTGGCATGGTCTGGTAACTTCTAGAAAGGCACTTTTTCCTTAGGCTGTTCCGTTTCTTCACATTAGTTCTCGTCTCTCTATGTTCTGGCACAAACACTTTTGTTCCAGTGCAGGCTGGTTGTATTCCCTGGAATAAGCTGACTTTTTTTCCTTGCAAACAATTCTGGATGTGTCAGAAAAGTATGAAAAGTGGAATCCTTGCCTGCACTGTTTTTAAATAAAACAGTGATTGTCACACTGTCAGGAGATTAACAGCAAGATTGCAAAAGCTCTTCACATGTTCTGGTAGCTGTCAAGATGAAATTTGCTAGTCTGTTTTTTAAAATGTGTGAATACAGATGGATTTACAGTAGAAGTAGCACTTTCTGCCTGCCATTAGCTCTGTGCGGCCGGGCCTGGTGCAGTTCCTGCGGTTGTGTCCAGCAGCCACACGGTGTTTTGCTGCCACAAAACACGAAGGGTTCACACTCACGCTCAGGCTGTGATCAAACCGAACACGCTCACTTCTTCCCAGCTAGCAGTGCAGCGGGCATCCTGCCTTCACGCTAAAAACTGGCAGAGCGGTGAGTTTTGGCACCAGCTGGACAATACTTGGGCTCTGCATTCAAGCTCCCTTTCCCACATGCGTCAGCATGCAGTTCTACCATAATTAGTCAACCCTAGAATTAGACAGAATCCTGGTTTTGTAGCCAAGCTGACGGATGCAAACCTGTGGATGGGCTATTTTTTTAGAATCGCCTTCGCATGTAGTTGTAAAGGAGTTGAATTTTTCTTTCTCCTTTCTTCCAAACCTGTCCTCTCACTTAAGCAAAATCGAATCTACATTTGTATTCTGATTACATAATACATAGCCTGGTAAAAATAAACCCCACCACCTGTCTCTGGCTACATAGCAGCAGCCAGGGACACAACGGTGGCCCCCACACTTCTGTCAGCTACTTTACTGTACTGAAAAGGCATATTGGTAACAGGAAGTCATGTGAGGGTCTTGCAGTGAAGACCACATTTAAAGATTTAAAGTTAGTGAATATAAACCTGTTTTTTCTTTCTTTTGTTTTGTTTTGTTTTCTTTTTCCCTTTCCTTAGCCAGAACCTTTGCTATGACTTTATGAAGTGATGGTGCCCACGCAAACAGTAGAAAGGATTCAGAGCTCGTTTGACTGAGGAGCAGTGTGTTTTAACTTGCCCAGTTTGGCGTGTTCCAGGTGCCGTTCAGCACAGCTTTGTTCAGGTAACGATACTTTGCCGTGATGCCTCTCCAGCCGCTGCCCTGGCTGCGGGGCAGAGCCCGGGCAGGCGGGGACGGGAGGAACGCTCCGCAGGGCACCAGTGTTTTGTGAGGCTGTTGTATTTGGGTTAATATGTAGTTTTACCGCACGTTGTGTACTCCCCTAAGTGCCGTCGCTTCTGTTTCATAGTGGAAGTCAGGAAGGAAACAAAATAAGAATCATAGTATGATTATATACTATTATAGTTTGCAAAGCCGTTAAATAGGTGCTACACAGTTTCAGTGACAATTATCACTTATTTATATTTCTTTATAGCACATTTGCCATATGGTACAATTGATCTCTAAATGTATTCATGTACTGAATGTGGTTTTTTGCCCTTTTTAATTTCCCAGTAAGTTCTGAAGTGACTTAATCATGCCAATGAACCTAAGCAGTTTTCAGTCTTTGTAGGTACTACATTCCCCCTCCTCCCACTGTTTGCCTTGCCTTTCCCTTTTAATAGGCAGAGAACCCATAGAAAAAGAGAAAGTGCTGTAACTAGGACACCAAATTGCTAGATACACTTAACAGAAGAATCAGAGGTCAAGAACTTGGCACCTTAAGTCCATCTTGGCTCAGCTTTTTTGGCTGCTGCTGAATCAGCTTGGGGCACAGTTTTAGAATTGGATCAGCAGCCCTATGATTATAAATGGAAACTTTTGTTAGGCACTTCAGTTAAGAGTCTCCCACAAAGACCCCACCTCTTCTGAAAAATACGTCGTATGGTACCTCCGTTAACTGCTGCTGATGTGTTCCTTATGATCAGTTTAGTATGTAAGCTAAAGGAATCACATGAACTTTACCAGTGCGTAAATTGGTACATGTATGCAATGGGTGAATCACAGGCAAAGAATCAGTGAAAAGAGAGACTACAAAGAGGTAACAGCACAATGCCGAATAGTGAAGGTGCAGAAACACGGCAGCAGCATCATGTTCTTCAAGTGGCTCCAGAGTTTGCTGACAAATCCGGCATCCGCTGTCTCAGGGGAAGGACCTTTGCATTCTCTGCTGCTGTTCTCTGGCTATTCCGTTGAGAGAGCTTGTGAGCTCTAATCCTGCGGAGATCCTGCCTTGTTAGTCAGGATGTGATAGATTCAGAGAAGCAACTCTAGCCCTCAACCACATTATGTGTAGACCTGCAGATGAGTAACTGTTGATCTGACCAATTAAGTGGCTTAGAAGACTAAAATATTTAAGTCCTGTTGAAAATGCCATTATGGAGAACGAATAAAAATAGCTTATCCTTCTTTGAATGGCAAAGTCAAAGAATGTTTGCTAGGCTAGATTAGGAACTTCCCAGTCTTTGCACAAGATGATTCCATTCTTTTGAGTGAATATTAGAACTGATGCATTGGCAGAAATTCTATCAGCAGTCCACTGCTTCTTTTTGGAAAGTATTTTTATTCAAAACTATATTTAGCATTTGAAGAGTGTTGCCAGCATTTGCTTTGGGAAGCTGTGGTTGGAACCACAGAAGCTGTTTCGGCGCGATTCCTGTAGAATTTGATCTTCGGAGGAAGAGAAATTTGCCACCTGAGGCTGCCTTTGTTTCTCATGTTCCACCTGCAGCTTCGGACGCCAGGACAAACTGCACAGAGCATTTCTGTAGCAGTCCAAATTACTCAATAAAATGCGCGCAAAAGTGCAAGAGCATATCCTTTTAGTGGTGTTTTCAAGGCAGACCAGAGAACACGGGTCTGGAAATGAGGCACATTTAGGCGGCTTTCTGAAAGTTAAATTACTAGCGATGCTATCAAGGCTTGGAAATGGGTGTACTCCCTGCAGTAAGAAAGAGCTGTGGGGCACGTTAATATGACTAGAGAGACTTTTCTGGACTGGGCAGAGCCTGCAACAAGCAGCAGGAGGACCTTTTTGGCAAAATGATGGGATTTTTTACACAGTGCTGTTCTTCGTACTTGTCACTTCTATGCAAGCTAGTGAGGCAATGTTACCTATACAGCTATAAAATTGTCTTCTGTTTCCTGTACTTAGTGTTCAGTGTTTGACATTGTCTGATCTGTACTGAAAAGACACAGGAGTTGCTGCATGCCCAATTACAGTATTTTTACCTGCCCTATTCCATCACTGCTCTCCAGAGCACAACACTTTATAGGGCAAATCAATTTGCGATTATGGTAAACATCTCTTCATCTTGTTTGGATGTTGTGTAAATGAAGATAACCAAAACTTTTTTCAAGCTATGAAATTGTAACTATAGGAAAAGTTACCTACTCCTTTGTTCATTATATTCAGATTTTGTTCAGGGACAGACTTTGTGTCTTGGCTAGGAAAATTCACATTTTTATTTATTAACCTTGTTTCTAGGAGAAGGTCATAATGTTTATCAGATTAGATAAAGTGCTGTCTCTCTAATACACTGAAAAACCCCCGAAGGTACCTGTAGCCAAACAATAATTCACCATGTGTGTCTGGTGACTCTGGATGTTTTTCCAACCTTTGAGTTAGAACGAGATGTCTTTCTCTGCTGCTACATTTCTTTTTTGTGTATAAAGTCTAAATAAAATACACTGTTCTTCTGGGAGAGCTTACATTTTAATGCCAGATGAATTATTTATGCACTGTCACTTGCAGAAATGGAGTTGCCATATGTTAATATACTGAAGAGGAATGAATATTGGCTTTTAAACTTACACACAGAGGGATGCTGAAGAACAACAAATAGTGGCTTAGAACCTGTAAACATTACTGTCTGAGATTAGGCATTTAATATATTAAGATTTTTGTAGCTTCTATTAAAAGAGGCCAGCTGCTGTGTGATTCACTTTAGTTCTTGAAGCAGAAACACAGAATTTACTATAAAATATGTTTATTAAATGTTTTAATTTACCCAGCTGAAAGATTAGTACAATAAACAGTATGACTGTTAAGATGCTTTTCCTTTAAGTGTGAGTAGAAGCAAATCCGTGAGAAGGATTTTTAAAAGAAAATGTTTCATTATCTGCGTAGAAATAAAATGAAATACGTACACAAGCCTGTGAAGTAGGCAGAGAAATGGTCATGGTATAATGCAATGATATCATGTCACTGACATTGGAGTAAGAGTCCTGAAAAATATGGGCATGGCAGAGGCACGTATGACGACAAATTGTGTTTAGCTACAGATGTAGAGAGTCTGCAGTTTCCTTAGTGCAGTAAGACCACAGTCTTTATTTGGATTTACTGACTTACAGGTTTTCATATCTGAAAGTCCCATTTTATACGTGGTTCAATTCGTGATTCAGAAAGGTTGAGGGGAGGATAGATGATGGGTATAAACAGAAGAGCTGTGTGTATTAGAGGACAAAAGATGTGTCCTGAAGTACCATTTCAAATGGTCATAATAATCTTTACTATCAATGAGTCTTTTGTGAAGGGTACTTCACCGGAACATGAACCTGCAGAAACATAGAGTGTGCTGTTAACTTCAGAAAGCAGGGTCAGGGCATGGACACATTTCCCTGCTCCGCCTCCGTGCAACCTCGCACAACTCCGGAATATTTCATTACCACAAAGACATTTGAGGTGCCAAACTGCCACGGAGTCCCATGGGGGTTTTGTTTCTGTGCCTTAGTCTGCAAAATGAAACTAATAATTGCTCCTCACTGCGTGGAACACTGTGTACGACATGACCCTTGCAAATATAGATGATGACAGGGTTTTTTTACATAATACAGCTTAACATGAGATTCCCAGCTGCCACCTCCTTTAGCAGCGAGCTTGCCACTGCTTTGTGCCGAGTGTTAGAGGTGCCCAAGCTTTGCTGTGGGAAGCTTCAGCTCTGTGCTGCTGCAGCAACTTGAAATAACTCAGCTATTTCCAGCAACCTCTGCATTTCACCAGTGTTTGAAGTGGTGACACATCCAGGAATGAAGAGGTTCAACAGGAGAAGCTGTCGTAGGACCATGTGGAGTGGAGTTCCCTTTGGGATCCACCAGTATCCCAGTCTGGGAACTGTAAGAGGAGCTCCCACATCACTTATCACTTGTGATACATCTGCTGTTTTTGCGAATCTGTTCAAAACAAACCAAGTCATCTCTGCAACAGTGACAAGGTCTTGGTTTTAATCTTTAGGTGGAATTAAGCTACAGGATATGTGAGCGCTCTTAACGACCCTTTGCATATAGTGGGAAACTAGCAAGCTGTTGCTGTCCTTATCCTATGGCTTAAATTCTTTTTTACTTCCTTTCCAGCCCTTCTCTCCAACCATTGCCCGTACTTGCTTGGAGGTTTGCTTGGATCCCTTTTCAGAAAACAAAGACACAAAAAAGATGAGGATGTGAATCGCTTACAGGTAGCAGGAGATTCAAACTCCAGTGAACAGACCAAATTAAGTAAAGCCAGGTAAGTGTTCGCTCTGAGGGCAATTTTGTTACTCATTTGGCATGACTGGGTTTAGAGGGCAAGAGTGCATTTAGCAGTTTGGTTTTTTGTGTGTCACCAGAAAAATACCTGCATTTGTATGTGCTGCACCCTGGTTTAGGAATGGCTTTGGGTTTATACCAAAGTTAGTCAGACTTTCTCTGGATGTAAAAAGAGTCACATACCAGTTCCTTGCTGGTGGTTGCCACTCTTACAACAGTTAGTATATCTTTAAAACTCGGATAATAAATGCAAAGTTAGTTGTTGGGTGCCATGTTTTTCAAAGAAAGACTGAAAGGAAGACAGCCATGCTGTTGGGACACAGAGATGAATCAAAAAGATTATGACTTTTAAAATTCCACCGGTTTGCATTTAAAACCTCCTGATTTTAGAGCCGCTGTGGTCAGTCAGCAATCCTAAGTCTCCTTCTATAGTCTGGCTGTAGTGCCAGTAACAACATGCACTTTGGTTTAACCTTAATGGGAGAATCCTGCCCTTTCCGTGTTAAAGGTTCCGGGTGCATTCCTGCTGACACCTCTGTCGCAGGCAAGGTTCATTATATATGGAAACGACTCACAGTCTTTCTGCTTTTTGAGTGTTCTAAGTCTTAAATTTCTACCTAAAAATATCTTGCAGAAGCACAATCTGTGGAGGTACTTTCAATTACTTGTAAACACAGATTACCAGAACGCTTTCCCGTTTTAAAAAAATGTGTTAATGTGCTAAACTTAAAGTAGTTTTAGTTAAATGGCAACTTGGCTTTTAACAAGAGTTTAAGTACATTTTAATCAAACTATTTTGTTCTAATGAATTGCTAATCTCTCTACACAGAAAAGGTAATTGCTACAGGATCTCTAGACTGATTTTTCTGGGAAATGAGGCTGTAGCTGCGTTACATTCTTTGCTATAGGAAGTGTTTAAAATGCATAATGAATATCTCTTTATATACATATACCATGTGCTAGATTGTTCAGACTTTCATTTTGCTGAATTAAGCAAATAAGTTAACGACTGCTTTATGTGACTAAACATGAAGAGGTTCAAAAGCAGTGGCTTAAATAATGAGAAATATGCACATGTTTGTGCTTGGAATAAGAATGAGAGTGATGTCATGGTTGTCTGATGTGTGAAGGGTGAATTATAACTACGTGGCAACCAAGTCAGACTTTTCAACAATTTTTCACTGCTAGAACACATAAAATTAATGAATTATTCATTTGGGAAGATAATTTTCGTAGCTTTACAAAATAGTATATTTCTAATACCATCTGCATGTGAGCATGAAATGCATTAGTAATTAATAGTACTGTTTCAAGAGATTAGATTAAAGTGTATATTAAACACTATAACTGTGTTCTCATTATTTTTCCCATTCATAAGGTCTTCCTCTAAATTAAGAAAATCAGTAAACCTCAGACTATTGAGAAAGAGTATAGTGAAAAAAGCCGTACGTGCAACTCCTGACACACTATTCAGTGGGACAGCATAACCCTCTTATTACCTCTTTGTACAGAAGAAATTAATATTAGGTTAAACAAGATCTGATTTTGAACAGAATCTCAAACCAGTTTCTCCTCCTGCCTTTTGGACTAAGTCTAGAAACAGCTGATGGTGTTTGAACTCTCGTTCAAACCTATAAATTATGCACATAAATGTGTATTTCAGTTCCAAAGAGGGAGCCAAAACAGTTAAACGCTCAGTAATAAATACAGAGTTAGTGAAAACACAAGTGTTTGTGTACACGTGGCTTGCTGACGAGCATGCAAAAGAGGCAGAGTAATAGGCAGCAATATTTACAGACAGAACATGCGCCGTATTGAACTGCCCGTGCTTCAACCTTGACTCATTTCCTGCACAAAGGAAAAGAAAGCACGATGCTCGCTTCCTCCCGTGAGCTTGTCAGCACGCTATTAACTCGAGGATCTTTTAAAATCAGCAATCAAATGGTTAGTCTAGGACAAAACAAGGAAACATCTGTCAAAGCAATAACTGCAATACCCACTCTTTGAAAATAATTAGCAGACTTCTGGAAAGCTATTGAATGCTTTATTCCTTGCTGTTCTACGTTCTTCTGAAGGAACATAAGTAAGAATAATTAAACTGTAAGGGTTTGCAGTGGATATACTAACTGGAGATAGGCTGCTTGTTCACACAGGGCTGAGTATGGAGCTCTGACAGTCAGCTGAGGTCAAGCAGTTCATGCAGCTGTGACAGTGCCTGAAAACACAGATACACAAGAATCAACAGTCGCAGGTTGCAGCAAGGAAAAATTCTGTCAAATCATTTAAAAAATTCTTCACAGTGAGGGTGAAACACTGGAACAGATTGCTAACTGAGGCTGTGCAATCTCCAGCATGGAAGATATTGAAAACTCAACTGGACAAGGCCTTGAGCGATCTGCTCGCATCTTGAAATAAGCCCGGCTTTCAGAGGTGGACTGGACTAGAGATCTTCCAAGCTGCCTTACAACCTGCATGATTCTGGTTGTGTGTCTGTTATGGAGCAAAGGAACCAACTCCTCTGTTTGATTTATGCTGCTCCTTTATATGCTTCTTATTGTTTATTCACTTGGCCAGTGATAGACCATAGACTACAGACACATCTTCCTTTTCTGCAGCTCTGTTGCCTCTCAGATGCTTTCCATTTGCACGTGTTTATAAGCAAAGTTCTTAAACTGCTGTGACAAATGTCTTGATTTCTACCATTTACACAAGTGAGCTGAAGCTGAATTCTTTTTACTGGGAAAACAGAGATCAGGTTATGACACAGAAGGTGGATTTACAGTGACAGCCCTATGCACACACCGCCCAGGCACACAAGCGTTGCACACCCTGCACTTGCACAGGGACTGTCTCAACCGCCTGTGGTTTAGACCAGCCTCAGGAGTGCAGTTTAGTCTCTCTGTCTATTTAGTCTTTACATCCTCTGCTGACGTTATTGCCAAGTATGGGAATTAATGCCCACTGTAATGCAGTGCTGCTTTTCTGGTTATAATTTAGTTACCTTCAATATCCTCTTAAGTGAAGGAGTTGCACCTCGCACACTCGCAGGATGCTGTATGGGCAGCCACTTCGTTAGCTGCGGAAGTTCCTGGCTAGAAGGCACTAATTCGCATTGTTCATTTGATTTCAACTTGAAGGCAATCCTGCAGCATTTTCCTTTATACCAGTTCAAAATAAACTGTATGACTCTGAAGGCAGCTGTATGAAAACTCCTCACACCCTGTGCTCTCAATCATCGTTCTGAAAATGTCACTCCGTGCACAGTGACCCAAGCGAATGACACCACCTTCCCCTCCCTTGGTTTAGACAGGAGGTGGTTATTGCTAGTGAATTTCTCTCCCTCTTCCAGCTTTTTATGACATTATTTTTTATTTTGTTTTTTCTAGAGGACTAAGCACTTGACATTGCAAGGGTCTGGATGACCACTTACTTCCGGTCAGTGAAAGATGGAAGCTAAAGCAGGGCTATAGCACAGTGAGCATATGAATGTCTCTCTCACATAGACTGGCCAGTGGTTGTCAAGAAATTCTGTCTTGCCTTTCGTATTCAGAATGCCCGAGTACCACAAAATGATTAGAGGGTGGCAACTGCAGGTGTTTATGTGCCAGGGAAGAATAGAATAGAAAGAATTCTTCTCATGAATAGGTTACTAGATGGGTATTGGAGATTAAAGCAGGAAGATGTGGAAGGTTGGCCCATCAAAAGGGTTTGGGTAGGGTTTGTTAGCCCCCATTTACCACCTGAAAATAGTGAACACTACACAGCTTTTTACCAAACATTTCCCTTCAGACACACGTTCAATTTTTCAACCATTACCTTTGCACTGAAGAAGCAGGAGCTGAAATGCCCCATTCTTGCCCATCTGTACAAAGCACTGTCACGTTATTCAGGATTCCACCACAAAACACAAACCCACCAAGATTTCCCCTCACAAAGCTCTCCTCAGGCTGCCCATGGAACTGAGAGCTCCTGCAGGGTGGAGAGCACTAAAAATCAGCTCCATGCGATACAGGATGTTAAACCATCACTAGAAATAGTGGTGAGAACCCATAGCTCATCTTGGCCCAAAAGAAAAGCAGCAGTTCAATGAGCAATGATTGCCGCTGGCCTCCCGCACAGCCGGTATAACCTGACCGGGGGATCAGTGGGGTTGCTGCTCAGCAGCCTGCAGAGAACATGTGTTGCCAACCCAGCTGATGAGCGGAGTCGCTGTCTGTCTGGTGAGTTGAACAGCGAAGAGGTTTGGTTTTCACTCTCTAAAACACTTAGCTTTCACATCCTAGCCTAGCAAGTCTTTTCGGCCTTTACAACTTATTACAATGTATAAAGGGTGGAAATGCCTCTCTTTGAACTGTCCTTTCCTCGGATTGTCAGCCCGGTCACTTGAAACTCTTGCAGCTTACATTACCTTAGTGAGCTTAATCATTTTGGCATAGTCAATTTTTCTGTGAATAGGAAATGAGATCTGACAGGCATCAAAACCACCACGATATCTGTTTCAGCAGTAACGGACTGAAACCCCCAGCTCTGCTCATTGCGGAAGGCTGTGACACGCTGGGGTACGGTGCCACGCAGCCCCACAGCCCCTTGTCTGGCTGAATTGTGCAGCCATTCACTGAATTATCATCCTTCAGCTGCCATATCCCACTTCAGAGCCTTGGGAAGAATTCAGTCACTGTCTCTGCCCACTGAGGGCTCAACATCAATGAAAATGCAAAAGCAAATACTAAAGAATGAAAGGGCAAGCCAGCGAAGACTGGCTCACAGATGCGGGGAAGGGAATGCTAATCCTTCCTTAGGAATTGTCAGGGTCCCTCCCTCTGCCAGCGGCAATATTTCAGGCCCTTCTTCAAAAGGAAGCTCTGAGTGTGATGATCCTCACGCTGGTATCAATTTATTCGACGTTAACTGAATGCCTGTTTGAGCGGTTTGTTCCAAGTGCAGAAGCAGGCGCTGGACTACGCTCCCAGGGCCAGGAGATCGTCTGCTCACTGCACACCGCGATCCCACACAGAACAGACATCTCACACATTGCTGGACACATCAGCAGACAACTACTATTTTTAACCTACTTACATCCACTACTCTGTGTAATTACCAATGCAGGTAATAAGAGTAGAAGATGAGGGCCTTGGTATTTGCTTAAAATAAATAGCCTATTGAAGTGTAATTATAATTTGGATTTATGAAGCTGTACAAGCAGCTTCTGGACAACCTTGGGATAAAAGCGAAACCAGTTAGTCTGATTAGTGCCAAAATACAGAGATGAATGGTTAGGGCTGCCAGGCCATCCTCAGAAGGTACCAGCTGCCGAAGGACGCAGGGAGAGGTAGGTGGGCGCCTCCTCTCTTCAGAGAAGCTGGCAGATCCTCATTTTTCTGTTCCTGCGTGTGAACTTCTTCACTTGATAGAAAATAGAACTGCTTACTTTAATTTAAGAAGCAGCAACCTGTGTGCTGAATTTGATGCCATGCAGTCTCTTCCCAGTGCGGTGTAGGGCTGCGGTTATCCAAGGCGGCCGTGCGACACCGCAGGCAGGCAGGGGTTAGGAGACTTGTGGAGCTGAGCACAGACAGCCTAGAGAAAATCAAGTAAACCCAGCTGCTCAAACATTTAAAATGAAAATACCAGTATTGTGTTATTGTAGCAGTACTTAAACTCTTTATTTTCAGAGAACTTTAGGTTCGGTTCCTTCCAGTCAGGTAATTCCAGTAACATTTACGTCAGCATTTCTATTCTAACAGCCTCCTATTTTAGAGGTTTGATAACTCACCTACCTATAAAAATATATCTCAGACTTAGGAAGTACAGTCTGCTTTTCTTGGTATTACTTATGAATATAGCACAAATTTTATCTTAACCCAATTCCACATTAGTTCACAGGTGAGTTACAAGAGCAGAAGTCTTCAAGATGGCATTGAAACAGTTTTGGTTGTGTAGAGAGGGAAAAACAAGCCATGGAAAAGAGGAATGAAAAGGAAAGTAATATCAAATTAGCATGAAACAGACTCAAAAATAAGTGGAAAGGAAAAAGCTAGTAAATGAAATGCTGTTCTCTACTTCTTCAAAAGCTGGGGTTTTTTAAATTGTTAACTAGTCCCCACAGTATCCCCATGCACCAGGTCGTTAATCCCCAAGGCAGAAGAGAGGGACGAGTTTCTGTGTGCCAGGAACGCCGCGAAACACGCAGCATTGCATTGGCAAAGCGGCCTCATTTTCAGGACAATGTTTTTGAATAGCCCAGTCCAGATAGTGCAACCATGGAAGGACACTATCTTCCGTAAGTGAGGGGATTTTTTTCTTGTTGCTTTATGTCTACCACATAACAAAATTACGGATTTTAGCAAATTTGTAACGTTTGGACTTGGTTTAGTTTGGATGTCTGTTCAGATGAAGCAGTGCAGAAGCAGGGCAGCTTCTAACAGCCGTTCAAATGCTCACTGTTCGCTGCCAGGTCTCAGAAGCTTTTTAAAGGACAGCTATAGATTAAAGTTTTTTTAAGCTTAGTGCTTGTCGCTTTATTTTCAGAATGTTTATATGTGGGCACAGTGATCAGGCAAGTCACACACTGACTTATTATCTGAAACGGATACCGAGTCATTAAAAATAAAATCTCCATTTTCTTTTTTTATAAATTAGGCTTGTCAAACAAAAGTAATTCTTGGTATGCGTATTACTCATGAATAGATAACCGCTATTCTCCAGTGCTTCGTGCTGGTTTGGTTGAATCGAGGTGACTTTCCCCGCAGGGAAGGAGCGAGAGAAGCGGCTGTTTGGCTGTTTAGCTGCCGGCCCGCACTGAACGGTAACTTGTTTCTGTTGGATACACCACGTGCTGGCTGGGCTTCTGTTCCCCGTCTCTGTGAAAAATAACATTCTGACAGAGACTTCAAACATAGATTTACTAACTCTTGACTCAGATTCAGGAGATAGTGTACAACGTTCAGTATAGGATAATTGCACACATTCATATGAATGGGACAGCTTGTTGACGTGGTCCTAGAGACCCAAACCCTCTTGATTTTTGGAGTCGCTGAGCTCCCTCGGCTCCCCAGGCAGCTGCTGAGATCTCCGGGTGCTCAGATCTTCTAGAAATCCACCCCACTGCAGTAGCTCTCTAAACCACAGCACCTCCCTGTTCTGCATGACATCAGACACAGATTCCACTTACCTGACCTCTATTAGAAAAGCACACATAAAATCATCCCAGCCATCGCCGCGATTTTACCTCTTGAAAGCAAGCTGTTTTTCTTCTCTAGCACAGAGCATAAAAATAACACTGAACCCTCTCACATGCTACTGAAAAGACTGAAAGAGAATGATTAAATTTATGGAAAGTAATTGGCTCCATAGGAAATGTATGCCTTGATTTCTGCAATGTGACAGGCCTGAGTGCTTGCAGAATTAGGAAAGCAAATGTTAACACAGACAGGAAAGAAACTCAAAGATCAGTATTTTGTGGAGGGAAGGGATATACAACTTACCATTTTCACCACAGTCGTTCAAACAAAATGCAAACACAAATAAGCTGTGAAATCTGTGTAGTTCTAAAATGTGCCATAAGATTCCAAATGAGTAGTGTCAGATTGCTACCATGGGGAGTGAGCTTGCGTGCTGCTGTGCCTGGCAGATACGGCAGGCTGCCGACATCAAAAGCAGCGCAGTAAAAACACAGCGCTCATGTGCTGGATGAAAAATGATTAATTTATGACTCTGCAGCTTTGAACCTCCTGACTCTCTTTGAACCGGCGGTTTTCAAAACGCTTTCCAGAGCGCTGCCTTTATTGAGTACGCGGGGTACCAGGGCTTTGGCTTTTCTCGGAAACGCCTCTGATGGGAGACGCGGGGACACAAGAACTGCACTAAGGGGTCGGGACTAAGTGTATATATATATAAGTGTATATATTTAACCACCTTCTTTTCTCAGATTTAGCCACTCTGTAGTATATAAATCCTTTGGAGCAGGAACTATATTTACAGCGTAATTTGTACAATGCTTAGCATGCTGCAGTACTGATCTGGTCAATGCCAATTCATAGTAACTTTTTACACACATTATACCTTTATACTTGAGATATGAAATTTAACTCCCTTTGAGCCCTGAAGTAATTTTTTTTCACTTAAATAGCTAAAATAACTTGTTGAAATTGAAATGTCTAAAACATTTAACTTAAAACCTGAGTATCATTTCCATAAAAAACAATGGTTTTCCCTGTATTTTGGGTTTGTAAGGTAGCTTACCAACCGCTCTTTTATGACTGCCTTTACTACTATTAAGTTCTATTATTTTTAGAGGAAACCTGGGACAATCCAAGTGTGGACTAATACCCTGTTTGGCTCCAGATACATGCCCAATTCATTTCACTAGTAGAAACTCCCCTGGGTAGTTGTGCTGAATTTCATAGTTAATATGCACAATCAAGGACATTCATCTTCTTTAAAATTATATATTTTGCATGTTGAAAATAATTAGCTGTCATTTTTTTAAAACAAGTTGGTGCTTATGTTTTTTTCTGTCTACAACTTGCCTGGAAATTTCACCGAAATCTACCAGACAGTATCACAGACAAAGGGGGATCCGCTTTCAGTACGGCACACTTGAAGAGAGATATTATAAAAAGGGATATTTCAGACCATGACATTCATTCGCACTTCAGTTTCCTTTTATAAAACCCCTCATTTTGGATTTATAACCGTGTCTATCTCCAAACTCCTTTAGCAAAATCTAGGAAGCTTCTCCCTGCTGCTTTCCTGGAGGAAGTAAAAGAAATAGAGTTACTCTCCTATGGTAATAATCACTTCAAAAAGGGAAGGCGCCAGCTAGTGCGAGTGCTTGCAGCTCTTTGTTGAATTGTACCTCTGGTCACACAGTTCTGCTGTGCTGTACTTAATAAAACTGTAATGAGAAACAGTGCCAAGCAGCTTTGCTCGTCTGGCATTTCCTGCTGCCTCCTCCCCAGAGAACAGGGGATTGAATGATGAACAAAGGCTCTTGTGAAGGCTGCGAAAGTTGCATGAACTGGATTTTACGCTTTTGTTTGCACTTGACAAGTACTTCAGCTGGTCTTATTACAGCAATGTCTTTTTTTTCAAAATTACCTCTATATTACGTACGTAAGGCTTTAATTACATACAGGATTATTGCAAGGGGTTGAATTGTTCCTGTGAAGGTGTTGAGAAAAAAAATACTGGGTTTTGAATTAAAAAGGTAGATTTTGCTTAGAAGGAAAAAAAAAAGATGATTTTTTAAAAACAGATAATGCGTATCAAGAAACTGTTTCTGAAGATGAACAAGTCTTTGGAGAGGGAATGTGACTGTCCCCAGCTGGTGCACGCTCGCCAACCAACAGCACCAGTGCTTGGGATTGACTGGTTTTCTGGTGGCTTCAGCAGGCGCAGACGTGAGCGCTGGGGGCTGTACAGACACACTCATGGCTGCCCCCGACTTCTTCTCGAAGGCAGGAGGCAGCAGAGGGTGACCAGGAAAGAAAGATCGACATCGTAGGCAGCGATCTGAATGCAACAGCAGCAACTATATAGATCAATTGGCTGGTTTTTAAAGACGTGGTAGAATTTTAAGTAAATGTTTGATGATAGTCCATTGCAGAATTTTGCATGAATCCTTCCTGCTCATGATGGACAAAGGAAAGGAAATGACCAGGCTGAAGAGATAACCAGAGAAGCTCGCTGAACAGCTGAACATGAACCATCGGCAGATCAGAGGTAGGATCATGTAGTCTGAGAATATGAGTTGGAAATAAGGTCGGGGTAGATGAGCAAAGGTTTTGGAGAATGAAGATCCAATGCAGGAAGGAGAACGAGTGGAGGGAATCACATGGTAGAAGTTGCAGACCAGAAAAGGATCTTTGAAGCTGTTTTTGACTGGAAAGATTAAAAACTACCAGAGTAAAAAGTGGTGTTGGAGGAAGTCAGTAGTGTGAAGAGGCTGAAGTAGCAGTTTTAATTATACCCCTAATGTATAAAGGGAAAAACAGCAGTAAAAGAAAACTCAGTAAATAAACCAGGAAAGGTCTAGAATGTATTAAGATCACTGTGCATGGGAAGTTTTTACAGCGCTTGTGTGCAAGGAGCCCAGCAAAGAAAGTAGGAGAAACGAAAACACTCGGGCTGAGGTGATTTCAATGTCATGGGCTTAGCAGGAGAAGCTGAATAAATAGTCAGATGAGCTGCATATCAGTATAATGCAGAGGAACTGTGGAAGCTCCTGTAGCAGCAACATAACTGCTAGGAGCAATTTAAAATGAAATCGATTGCACAGAAAAAAATCAATGTGCACAAGTCAGTCCCAAAAAGGGCTGAGTTGTTAGAGGGAAAAATCTACACGTTTCTCTAGACCTCATTAGTCAGTTTCCTTCTTTTATCGATACATATAAAATATTCTGAAGTTTCCTCTGGGGCTGTAACAGTGCTACTGAAGGGAATCGAGGCAGCGTCTGGGCTTGAATGTCCAAGCGGTACTGGTGGTGTAGAGGGAGTGTTGAGAAAAACTTGTTTACCAGCATTTCACCTCCCTTTCCATTACCTTTTTTTTCCCCAGGACATAAGTCAATTTAGGCTTGACCTTTCTTCTCCGTGGCCGGTGCCAGCCAGTCCAACGCAGGGCTGGGGGTGCCTTGGTAATCTGCTGAACGATAGCCAGCGATCCGATTGATTTAACAAGTACCCACATGAGTTACTTCTAACAAAAAAGAAAGGATGACTGATACAAAAGCATTCACTACCAACAAATACAATATTCTCTTTAAAGCCAGAAGAATTTCCTCTGGATTTGAGATTCACCAATGCCTTATTTCTTTTTGCTGAGCCAACTGGATTCGGTTTGTCATGATCAAAGCTCTCTGGTGTACAAGAGAATGAAAAATTAATACAGAAAAGCAAGCAAACACTTTTTCTTTCCACGAAACTACTCTATGCATCTCTTTTGTTTAGTGTATCCTTCAAAAACGCTTTTATGCTTTTTTCATTCCCCATGTAGACTTTTTATAGTGAAAGATTTTTCTGTCTTTATTAAAATAACAGCACAATTTGTTTGTTTGTTTGTTTTTGGTTTGTTTTGTTTTTAAGCAAAAGCCTACAGGTGGAGCTGATTGCTGATTTGCCCTAGGAAAAGCAGATGCTTTGCAATGTGTGCACTGTCATCTGAAAGGCAGAAGCTTATAGAAGTATGAAATTATGACAGGAAAGCCTTTGCTAGAAAAATACAATAGGTCTCAGAGTATCTTGGTGTTATTTCTGGTCTGACTCTTCTAAGAATTTAGGATTTCTCTGGATGTGTTTCTACATCAAAGTACAATAATGCGAGGTTCGGTGCTGCACTTGCTGTATTAATTCTTTTCACAAAATTCCACAAAAGCAAAATATTATCAAGAAGATTTGAGGCTGGATTAGCTAGATTAGATCCTATTTAAATCCACTTGAAAAACTTTTGCTAAGCACAAGTACTCTTGAGGTTCTAGAAGTTTTAGTGAACACTAGATAACTTTAGATAACTTTACTCCTCTGTTTTTACAGTGGCATCTGTGTAACAGGCAAAAAGAAAAGTAGCAAGACAGATAACTGACATTTATTTGAAAATACTATGACTCTTGTAATTACCTGGTTTTACCAAAGCGAACAGGAGATACAGATTTTCCTCCTAAAGCAAACCTTTGTCTCATGTGTGCGTGCCAGTATTAACTACAGACAGTTTACTTCAGCACTTGTTAGTACCAAGCTTTTCAGTCCAGCTAAACTGTAACCCAGTTGTGGCTTCAGCAACGCCGAGGGGGAATCTGGCTGCACTTCAGAAGCCCTCAGAGAATAATCTGTCTGGATCTGCTAGGGCAACCTGTCTGGAGTGAATCTTAGGTGATGGCGGAGTCTTTATGGCCATACTTTAACTGATATAATCGATGGCAGGTATGAGTAGCTAGGAGGAGGTAGGACAGGAGAGAGAAGTCATGTTCTTTATTTCTGCACAAGGAGCTGGTGATGTTCTGACAGCACAGGGGGTCTGAGCCTTGGCACTGCAGGAGTGCCCATTAGGACAAAGAGTGAAGTACGCTGGGGAGGGAGAACAGGGCTTATTTGGAGAGTAGGAGATTTCCTCAGGAATTAAAAAATAACAGGCAATAAAGTTTGCTTCTGGGATCTAAGCCATGACCTTTGAAAGCACTCAAGTCACCAGAAATAAAGCAGGATTGTATTGTATTAGCAGAGGGGAAAGGTAGGTGCTTATAGCGTATTGTTGCTAGAACGTTATAATCCTTCCTTGGGGCCTGAAATAAAAGTGAAAGTGGTCACTTCTCTTCATTTGGATGGCTACTAGTTTGTATGTTATCCGATCAAATAATTCTCTTTTTCAATATTTCCATAACGTATGACCTAAATGGGACTTGTTCACAAACATCTGTCAAAAAAATGACTTCTGATGCATCAATGGGATGTTTTACTTAACTCTCTCAGAGGTGGCTCGAATGGCAGGGACAGCCGGTGGGTGCTGCAGGAGCTCTCGGCTGCCGCTGAGCAGAACAGGTTTGCTGAGCCTGTCCCCAACACAACCTGTGTGTGCCCATCCACGGGTTTAGTTAAAATCAGGTTGTCCATCGCTGGTCCCCTTCCCTGGAGTCGTCATGAGGTGTTAATAAACCCGTGTGTTTGTTTACACAGCAATTAGAAACATGCAAAGTACTCTATTAAATATACTAGCATTTGTTTTCAAACTTTCAGATGAAAAGCACGAAACTGATTTTGTCTTGTCAGTCCTCTGATGTAACAGAATTCATGAAATGTGGAAGGCGTACTCCTACTGCTTCATCAGTCATTTCAAGAAACATGTGGCTGATGTTCCTTCTCTATGTTACAAATATCTTAAAACAAGTGCTGACTTCGTAGGCATCATGAGGAGACACTGTCATGATCACGTAATGTAAGATGTGAATAATCAAAATTACTCTGAGCTCCAAAACACTCTTATTCCTTAATGACCAGCAGGTCTGAATAAATGAATTATATTGGTTAGCTCTTCATTATTATAATCCTGCCTGAAGGAACTAAAAACCAGGTGACTGGAGGAAAAATGCCATCCAAATAGCTGTGAAAATTGTTCAGTCCTCAGTGGAGTGGGTTTATATTTGTAAAATATTCCACTGTAGAATGCATCATTTTATTTGTTTTTAAGCAAATGAAATTTCAGTTTTTTTAGGCTACTTGCTGGAGGAAGGGAACTAGATGGGACTTGGAATCCAATATTTATTGAGCTGTGTTGTTCTCATGTGCTTTTTGGTTGTGTTCCATCTACCCTACACTGAGCTGGTAGGTCAAACTATATTGGCTCCACCGATAGATATTGTGTTACATAGAGCTCCATGCACTCAATCAATAGAGAGATTTTTAATTAAAACATTCTATAGTGATTTGCTGGCCCCTGAAAGTTCATACATAATTAAAGATAAACTAGTAAAATAAAGTGCAAATTTCTGTAGTTCTGCTAGATTTTTGTCAAGCATTTTTAAATTCTGTCTTTTAGATGATATAATAATGACTTTGCCTTTTTGAACACCATGTGTGAAAGATGAGCTATTTTTTTCCTTTTCTATCTTTTCCATATAATGTTTAATTCCAGATGTAGATATTGTATTGAGAAGTCCAGCCGAATAAGAACTTCTGTTAGATCTAAAATTCTGTTATCTCCAGAAAAGGAACTACTTGCTTCCTAATGCTGAGATTTACCTCTGCTGTCATGTTATCCTTCAGTTCTAAAGATTTATTTTGCCTGGACAAGTTTCAGACTAAACCCTAACTTTTCAGCCTCAACAGATGTTGATATTTTCACATAAAATTATTCATTTGCATTTTTCGGGAGCATCTACACCTAGGTTTAATATCTAATTTTACACCTTTGGAAGGAGGACTCTCTCCTGATAATAAGTGTCTAAAATACTGTACTAGAGCTGACAAACCAGTTGCGAAGTATAGCTCTTAGTCATTCAGATCAGATCAGAACTGTAAGCACAATCGGCATTAACGTGAGGCAGGAGCAGATCTGAGATGCGGTTAACGAGTCTGTGGCTGAAGGCAGTCATCACTGCCTTTAAACCTGGTGGAGGGGAAGGAACGCCATGGAATCCGCTGCAGACATGTCCACGTGACACACGGGGAACTCTGCCTTTGCCGTGGGATTCCTGGAAAAGCCCCCAGATTGCTGTGAATTTGGGCTCTGCAAGTGTAAAGGAATCAGCTTTGCTGCGGAATGCGTTGCTTGCCAGACCGACCTTAAAATATCCACTGAAAACAAACGAAAAGCCCACCTAAAGTGTAGGTGCGAAGGAGTAAAAGATTTAATTTTCTTAATTTATCTACAGAACATTTTTGAGCCTGCTGTATGTCACTTTAGCCTTTCAAGGGCTATGATAATAAAGCTATTTTTATTCTCTTCCCTCTCTTCATCCACTGCTTAAAATATCCCAGCCAGCAGAATGGATTTGCATTTTCTGCTCCACAGAACTTGATAAGAACGTGTTCAGGCTGCGGAAGGTGCCCAGAACTTGCCTGGCCCTGCTTTGTGCAGGACTCACAAGTTTAGCGCCGGAGGGGATTAGGCAGCAGAATCAGTATATTTGTTCTATTTTTGCCGTGCTGCAAAGAAGTCTAGAGTCTCTTAAACCAAGGGAAAAGTTTCAAATGTATTTTTGGTACTATCACTCCATAGCTGCCTTTCTGTGGAAAATATCATCAGCCCTGCACTCTGCTTTCTAGTCAGTGCCTGAAGGGACAGTGTCTTCATCTGTGCCTTTCTATTTATGGCGTGACCCGGGATAATTAATGCTTTTAAACAACTTGCCAATTTGTTCCTAAAGGTCACAAAAGATCTGCTCAGCTTGCTGAAGCTTTGTTTATGCGGTCTAATTTTTCCAGATGTGGAGGGAAAATTAAAAATTAAGTTCATTGTGTTATACCTGCAGCAAAAGCACTTTTGTGTAGATTTTCAGTACTTTTCCATTAAGAAAATTTTAAAAGTATGTCTTCATTTAAATGAGGTCTCTGTTAACTTGACAGATCACGACACCTGTCATGGTGCTTCTAGCCCAAATGCTCCCCAGCCAGGAACTTGCCAAGGGAGGTGCAGAATGGGCCTTGGCTTTGAATCCCTGTGGAAAACCAGATGAAGTATGCGGAGGCTGTTTTGGGACATGGTGTAACCCGCAGGCCTGGAGAAGAGGTAAATACACACCCTGAGTTCAAAGAGCTCTAATCTCCCATCTAACTGTCCGAGATCAGTGTGAAGCCGTGCTGAACTGCGGATTTCAGACAAAACTTGTATTAATTATGGGTAGATATCAAAAGTGCTGCTGCACTATGGCATCAAATTGTTTGAGACTTGCACGATTTTTGCATCCAAACTGTCATAGCTGGGTTATTGTTCACAAGGTATAAACATGAACCATCTTGAAAGAGGTGCATTGATATAAACTTACTTCTCAGCTACTGTGAAGAAACACAGCTCATTTAATGTAAGAGAGAAAAAGTAATTGATAGATCTTTATGGCTCCCAAGTGGCAGCTAATTTCAGATGGTGTAAAGCAGATAGTGATATCTCACAAAGGATGGGCAAAGGATATGAAAGTTTGCTTCTCCTTTTGAACAGGATGACCTTGACATTCACAGCTTAAAATAACCAACTTTCTGGCATTGCTTTACTTCAGTGAATGAACCTTTGTAGGAAAGCAGCAGATCAAATCACGTTGAGAGACTCTGTAATTCCAGCAGCTCTGCCACCGAGTGTTTGAATCTTTTTATAAAGTGCACGTGCGCACGTTCTTGTGGGATAATTGCACATAGCATTGCGAACGCCCAGTTGCTCAAAGGGTATTCTTTACTGTTCTAGTCTGGCCTCCATCTCCACCAAAAGCTAAGCTGAACTTGGGTACAACCACATTATACAGCATCCATATACTGGCCGTGCCACTTGGGCCATTTGTGCTGTGGAGGAGAATATTTTTCATTTGTTTTTTTTTTATTTTAATCCACTCTTCTGTGGAGAAAAATGTAAAGCCAAAAAAAACCAAAAACCAAACCCACAACTTAGTATCTGCCTTTGAATAAAATTCTTATGCTTCCTTTGCGTTTTGAAACATGCATTTCAGACTGGGTAAAACAATTGTTTTCATTTCTTCCTAAAGATCTTGAATTGATTGCAAGAAATGTTAATTTAAACTGTAATTGCTTTTCCTCATCCTTTTTCAATGTCCTTGTTCCTCTTGCAGGGAGAGGTTTTCTGAAGTCAACGAGTCTTAAAACAGCAATAGCTGAAATCTGATTCTTGAAGATAAATAGTGAATGGGGCAGGGGCTGGCTGAAGCACCAGGGTTGTCTATTCAGCTAGAAGACTGATTCTTTTTTTTAGTCTCTGTCCTGCAGATTTTTGCTGTCTGGCACTTGCACCAATGCCATGAGCAGCTTATCACCACAGTGTCCAAAGTCAAACCAGCAAAGTTCCGATGTTAGTTCTTAGCACTTTTAAGATGGTCTGTTCCCTGAGTGTATTGCTTCTTCCTATATTTACATCAACATTCTGGAGTTACTGCAAAGATTATAGGGCCCATGGATATCTGTCTCCTTCATGCAGGACAAAAAAGGAAAAAAAATGGTCAAAATGACCTTCTAGCAGAAAGCAAACAACAGAAAGGGTTCTTTTTTAGCCTTTTTATCAGTGCCTCAGGAAGAAATGTTTTGGAGTATGTATGAAATACTGAAGGATGTACTGTGAATATCAAATATTGAGAAGTCCTAACTAGATAACTATCTGAGTATACCAAAACTGTGCCAAATCCTCCAGAAATCAAAACCCTGATTTTGAAACAAGTTAAAAGTTCCTTTGCAGAAGGAAACGCTTTCAGCCATACTACCTGAAGCTTCAGTAGGAGACACTATTGTAGCCAGAGCTCAAGCGACACTTTTCTCCAGTGGTGTCAACACCTCTATCAGTCTCAATTACTCAGTCATCCTCAGGAATGTAATGTGAATTGTAGCAGACGGCAGTTTGTGGAAATCCAAACCAGAGGGTTTTCAGAGGTTTTCGACCTCTGTGGTTTTGGCAGGGTTGGGGTTGACTGAGCTCTGAACTGGGATTTCCCCTCTCTGCTTCTCTAACTGAAGCCGAACCGTTGTTGCAGTAAAGCTCTGTGCACACAGCAGCCAAGGAGAGACATTGCTCTCGAATTGATGCTGTCCTGCCCAAAGCCCTGCAGGACTTTGGCTCGACGAGCCCTTCAGCAGGGTCACATCGCCCACTTTCACGTGGGAATGGTTAAAGCAGCGTGGCCACACGAGCACGGGAGAAGTGCCCAAAGTTACCGAGATCCAGCCCCATAGTTTCTAGCAGAAAGTCAGCTGTACTTTTTTCTGCCTTCTCTTATCAATATGCCACATTGCTGCTTTGTAAGAAAATGGCATAAGTCCAAAGAGGAGTTAATTTGTATTTTCTTCTTTTTCCTTTTATTTTTCTTTCCTTGAGCTTTTAAGGTCCTATGTGTGGTAGTTTAACTTTGACTCTGCAAACGATGAAGTTACTTGCTTTGAAAAGTGTCCTCAAGTGATCACATTCTTTAACTCTTTCATGATAGAGAAAGGGCGATGGAGATACGGGAATGGCTTCACCTTACACTGGGCAGGCAGATGAAAACAGTGCTCTTGCACTGGATCAGTCCCTGTCAACTGTTGTCTGTCTGCATACCTCACGACTTCACAGAAAATTCTTCTGTAATAACTCCTGTTATTTTAAAGCATAAACTTACTGAAGTGAAAGACAGTGTCAGCTCTACTTAGCTAGTGGATGGCAGAGGACCTTATGCAATAAAATCAAAGAATTTTTAAAAATGCTTCCACTTCCATGGTTTTATTCTTATCTCTCATCCTCCAGTTGTAACTTTATCCAATGTTTTCCTGTCTGATATTAGTTTCTCTTCACAACATATTAAAATGGAGTTCTTACTTCAATGACTTGAGAGCTTTTCACATAATAATTCTAATAAGCATCACAATGAATTAATTTTATTTCTTCTTCCTTTATCCTTGTTTAGACGAACGGCGGTCACTCAGACCGCAGTGAGCCGTGCCTCAGGAACAGCAGCAGCCCTCGCTGGCATCCAGGCTACGATTCGCAGCCGCCGAGGGGACCCCTGGGGACCACATCAGCTCAGGTGGCACTGTCACCGTGGCTCCATCCGAGGCACCGCAGGGCTCTGCACCGTTTGCGTGTTCCATCGGTGAGGCTGGCGCTGGCTGTAGCTGTACGTTTGGCTTGTTTCTCAAGAGGAGGAATCCTGAGTAGTTCTGTGGCAGCAAAATAACTTGTAGAGCATGAGAAACCAGCAACTGCTGGAGTGTAATAACATCTGTGCTCACAAGATTGTGTTTATCTCTTTAAGATTGCATTAACATTCTGTTCTACATATTTTGATGGGTTTCAGTGCGTGAGGACTTTTCTCCTGAGAGTGATGGAAAGTACCTTGTCAGAATAAAACAGAATTAAAGGAGAGGAAGCTCTGTCAGCTTCACCTATACTTAGTAAGAGGCTTCTAGAGCTTCTCGCATAGCAAGAAATTAAAAAAAAAAAAAAACACAAATGTAAGGGTAGGATGAAATCTAAGTATGCCAAGCAGTAAAGTGCAGGGAATGTGGGTTCTGCAGTAATTTTTTCAAAGCATTTTGAAGACATTCTGAGGCAGGCTGTCTCTAATACCATCTCTTTGCTAATGCTCTTGCCATTATAGCATCAAGCTAAAGACGCGAGCAGTCATGCAGGGGCTCATATAGGGATAGTTACCCAGGAGCTGCAAGACCCCATTTCCTCACCTCACTCTTCAGTAGGTACCAACGATTGACGGCCTATTTTAGTGCACATTGTCATTGAACTCGGTCGCTGGTTTAGCATTGATTTCAGTGGAGCAAAACAAGGCCCTCGCAGTTCTAACTGCAGCAATAATGTGTGGAAACTGAATAGATACAGCTGAGGGCAAAATTAATTTCAGTATTTGGAGTGAGGGAGGGAGTGGTACATTTGCAATTTTGAGGAACAAAAAATATTTTGAGTTAGTCACAGGACGTTCAATGTCTTAATGGCAAAATTTAAGGCTCTAGCATAAGTAAAGTCTAATTTGTTCAGAAATTTGTATACAAGACAGAAGTAAATAGGCTGAGCTAACAATCCTGTAAAAATCTTTGCATTCTCACTGATTTCAAAAGATTGGTCACGTACACTTATGTGTTTGTGATAAACTACTATTGAAGGCTGAACTGGAAAAATAAGGTAGAAGGTTATTTAATTACTGACAGAGGGCTAATTTTATATCCAAAGCCTAAACACATTTTCTGTGAGTGCATCAGCTACCATCAGGTTTAGTAAGGAAGGCATAGATAAGTTTGGTATTTTGAGCAAACCCTTAGCAGCATTCCATGAGTAATTTCTGCTTTTGTCATCCATTTTCAAGCACAAGGTGTAAGAAATACTTCTGAATTCAGATGCACCCTTATCAGAAGCGTTGTGTTTGTTCTGTTCAGCATGCAATTCTTGTGTGAGGGAAAAACTCATGCTACAGTCTTGCAGAGTTACAAACACAAAGATTTCAGGAAACTATTTCAAATTTAGTGACTTTTTGCACAGATTTAATGTTCAATTACTTTAATGAATTTGCATATATTCAAAATTTCTGCAATCGCAAAATAGCTTCAAGCTATTTCTCCAATTTTACATTTAGTTACTAGTGCTTAACTGAGAATCTTGTGGTGGTACTTCAGTGATTTAAACGATCACACAGATTGTCAGCATGCTGCACTTGCTTTGACATTCATTTCCTATAAATGTCTTTGCTAATAAACAGAGTTCTTGGTCTTGCATCAGTATTCAGAGGATGTCCACCCTCCCTATAGCCCGTGATATAGAACTCCAGCTGAATAGTCACAGAATGATTTAAAAATAATTACTTAAGCATTCCGTTTTATGATGGAGCATAAAGTAGGATCAGATCAAGAACTGAATGTGCAGTCCCTCAGTGTCCTGAAAGTTCTTACTAAGAGCAATTAGAAGCTCTGTCAGCAGCAAATTGCAAATGTGATTAACATTAAATGGAAACCATTTTATTAAACTGAAGATCTGATTAGCAAGTGAACTGCACAATGCAGATTTCCCAACAGGAGTTACAATACAGCCTATAATTTAATGCAGATATGAGTTAATTCATTTCTCTGTGTAAATGATGTGGTATAGAAAGCTTTGTATAAACCAGAGATGTCCATCTTCCAAATAATTCCTAGAGGATTTGTTGCTGCTGGCCAGTAGGCTCTGTTGGAAATGACTTACGAACATTAGGAAAGAGGGAAGGTGGCAGCTCATTCCCACCAATGGGTTTTAGGAACTTCTAGGGCAGTTGTAGCAATAGATATTGCTGCCTCCCGCTCTCTGTAGTGATATTACAAAACATCCACAGTTTGTTTCTGGTATCTTTCATTCCAAATTGCCTAGTAGAGTTAAAGTAAGTCCCTGTTTGAAAGCTGTAAGAAATTGTGAGAACATGTGCAAAACTCTTCCGTGAATTCCTTGCTTGTTTGTTTTTAATCTGTTTGTACATTCAGAACTATCCAGCTATGGTGTGGTAAACTGAGACAGAATATCTTCACTGATGCCTGGTACAGTCGTTGCTTTTATCTGTTCAGCCTGTATGTTAGGCTTCTCCAAAGAATACGACATGCACACAACTCGTGACATACTTGGAGTCAAGCTCTCACGTAAGAATCCCCATGGATCTGAAACCACCACACTCAGTTTTCTGGCAGCAGAGATTGTTGACATGGGTCATGGGAAGACCATGCCCTAGCTTAATGGAGAGTCCATGTATCAAAACCAGTAACACAAGAGACCTCCTTCATTTGTAATTTCTAGGGACGTTATTCTTCAACTCTCTAGGGCCATATTTTACGAAGTTGAAGGAGAGCTCTACAAAGAAGAGATTTTTTCCGTAACAGTGACAGATCTAACTTTTCCTGTAGCATTTGGCCAGTTTTTGGTGGAGTTCAGGTGACACAGCATACCAGTCTGTATGTGTGTAGGAGTGTGGGGAAACAAAGTGCTGTTCACCATTTTGTATAGGGAGTTAAATGTTTCTGCAATCCATCAACAAAATAAAAGGTATGTCCCTTCTGATACTTCCAGGCTTGTTATCAGCAGTGCAGTGATGGAGGCTTTGACACACATTAAACTTTTCTCGTAGGGAACCAAGTTTTTGGTTTGTGTCTGGGTGAAAGTAGTTCATTTCTTAAAGAGGAATGAATGGAGTATTGTGCGTTTGGTGCGGGATGTCTAATCCTCACTTGGGAGTCTTCTGTCATTATAACTGCCTCTTTTGTCAGGGAAACAATGTTCCTTCTCCGCTGCCTCCTGAATTCCCTGGTCAGTGCTGCAGTTCAGAGTCCTTCTGCCACTGCCGGGTCCTCTCTGCCGCCCCTCAGCATTTTCCATGGGAAAGGAATCTCGTTCGCCGTTCAGCAAGCTGGGAATGCAGCTCATTAGGACCTTGGCAGCATGAACCAAGCTTGTCATTTCACTGCAGATTTCGTCACGGCCCAACGGAAGACACAATTTGTCAGATAGGGAACAAAATTAGCACGCTATATATTTAGACACCTTCACCTCCCCCCAATTTTAGTATGCTTTTTGACAGAAAGAGAAGAAAGAGTTTAAAGTTCTCACTGAAGTGTTTTGAAAGTGATCCCATTTCTTCTAGATCTCCAGCTTTCCATGCTGTCTTTCTGCCAGAGGATGTAAAGGTGCTTAAGGAAATTAAGTGCAATGGATACGATGCAAGAGCTGATGAATGGCAAGTCCCTTAGCAAGGGAAATAACTTACATTTATGTATTTCCCTTCAATTCCTAAACTGTCTCCAGGTGCTTTGGAGACCACATAAGGGATTCCACCCTTCCTGCCAATTCTGGGAAGAAATTCTTTGAGGCTTAAGGACTGTGCACAATCCTGTCTAATACCAGAGGAAGACACGATGTGCTCACTTTCCTGTCTAGTATGTTCCCGTTGAGTTCCTTTGATCTTGACTCATTCCATGTTACTGTTTCAGGCCTGTCTCACACCTCTGTCTGATGTCAGAACCACTGTGATGCCCACTCCTTTAGCCAGAGCTGCTACTGCGCTGCTTCTTTCTTGCCACCTTTAGTAAAGCACAAATCCTCTGTGTAGATTCTGCAGTTGGGGAAACCGCTTTGTTTTTTCCTATGTAGTGCTTTTTTTTCGATGAATGCTGCCTAAGAAGACTGCAGTTGGGTGAATTATTTGCTAGTGGCGGAAGATGCTTATGATACAACTGTGAATTTCCTCCCTTAATCAGTGCTGAGCTCCAGGGCGCTCTGACCCTCATTTTCTAACCATTCCCATGGTGGGGACAGGCAGCTGCTGTCCTGCAGCAGCCCTGCAAGGCCAAGTACACAAGGAAAGGAAAAAGAGGCATGTCTTTTCTGGTGTTCCTTTGGTCTTGAAAGCCTTGGGCGTAACTTGGATATCATCTAAATATGGTTTTGTACTTCCAGAGAGAGACCTACCTTTGTAAACAATTCAGCTGGACATGGGTATGAGCCCTACATAAGCACCAAAAGTAGATTTGGGCTCCACGTCGATAAGGCAAACACGCAAACAGGAACAATTTAAAAGACTAAGGCATTCCGAGTTTCTTACAATAGGCAATACACCACATACCTTAAGCTTCCTTATCTTTAATAAAAGTCCAGATATGCCTGGTAATGCTCTTGAGGGAAGACTCTGAATGATATAGTTCCTATCAACAAAGAAGAGGAATCTGGGAACTGTGTGAAAGAATCTAAAGCCAAGTTCTTCAATGCTGATGTAAATCTGCAGTAATACCATTAGCACTGGCAGAGTGTGATTTACAGTGACGTGATCAGGCAGAATTTGTCTCTTCATTCCCAGGGTGAATGAATGAGGAGAAAAAAGAATCCTGATGCAATATGCTATGGCCATTGCGATGGCAGTGGGAGAAGGAAGGACGTGCTCACTACCCCTTTCAGCCTCTGTTGGGTCCAGTACATTGAGTTTGAAAATAATAAAAAGAAAAAAAAATCAGAACCAGATAAGAACCAAGAAACATGGTGAAAACTAACAAGATGAAGGGATATTACTGAGAAAGAGGCAAGAAACTGTGGAGAAAATTGCAGAAAGCCTTTGAGGCTTTGCTTCTTCAGAAGAAAGAACCTGAGTGGGTTGGAGGTCTCAGGCTTTGCATTCCTGTGTGGCAGAAGCAGGATAGATAGGCAGCTTTATCCCTATTCTTCAAGCTGCAGATAGCTTTTTGTGACCTATATGTAGATTGTAATTTCGTATTAACTGTGTCCATTTCTGTGATACTTTCATCACATCCTATTTTAACAGGGATTCTTCTGGCAGCTGTGTTGTACGTAGGTCTCTGTACTCGTGCTATCCACACTTACAGGTGCAAAGTTCCACTTACACAGTAAATGGAAATACTAAATGTCTGTAAGTCAAGTGACACAGCCTTACTAGACGTGTATAAGCCAGTGTTGTCGGAAAGTCTAGAAGATGTTTTAACGAAAAAGTGCCATTAACCATTTTAGTCATTACCAGGAACAAGCTGTTTATGCTTGTTCAGCTTGTAGTTTTTGAGCATTTACAGTACAAGAAGGTACACACACATCAGTAGCTTAGAATAAACAGCATTTTCAAATGGCCCAAATCATGCTGGAATTCATTTTTGAAAAGAGTCTCAAGCAGCTTTTAATGTTTAACCATGAGTATCTGTAATAGCTGAGCTGCAAGGAGACAAACTGTAGTAATGAAATTAGTATCCTTGAAGTGATTTCCATTGATTTGCTAGATTGGATATGACTAATTTTATTTTTATTTAAACTGCAATTTAAGCTCCGTAACTTACTTGTGTTAAGCAAAGCCTCAGAATTAAGTGTACACCGGAATGCAGCCTAGCTCAGCCCAGCACATTCAGCATCACTTGTTTTCAAATTGCGTCTTTTTTTCGAAGAGGATGAGGAGGTGCTAGAGAAGTGCCAAGTCAAACACACGGCCTGTGCTGGAGCCATCCCCACGGTCTGGCAGCGATGAGACTGGCAGTCTGATTCTAGCAGGTGAATCAATACGAAAGTCATCTGTTTTCTTTTGTTTCTTCACAGACACACTCAGATTTTCCCCAGAAGTTTCTTAGAGGTGAAGCAGATCGCGGTCTGGGCCCGAGGTGTGGGTGTGCTCTCTTTAGGGCACTTTGCTCCTGTATTTTGTTGGAGTACAGACTCCATGTACTTCCCAAACACGGCAGTTTCAGTGATGGGGTAAGTTCTAACTGTAAGTGATAGGACTGCTCTAGAAAAGAACAGCTTCCACCCTTTATTAACCAAAACATTTAAGTACAGAGAGAGTGTGTTAATACAAATCGTAAATTACAAAGCCGAGCGCTTGCTAAAGAATGCTTGGATTAAGCTTGTCTTTGGGCACCTGTTTTGTGCAGTGCGGGTGACAGTATTAACACCTCAGATGCCGTAGATGCCTGAAATTGAGTGGGATGAACAGAGGTCTAAACCAGTTTAAGTTAATTACCTGATTTGCTAGGGCTTCTGCAGCTAACAGTGCTTAAAAATAGCTGTAGCAAAGTCTGCAACCAACTAAACGCGCAGATCTAGTGCTGTTTGAGGTCAGACCCGGTCACTGCGACGTTCAGGCTGTGCTGGGTGGTTATGGAGGTGCAGGTGCCGGCGCGGTGTGAGCGCTGCAGCAAGTTCTGCTCTGTCAGGGCTCGTTTCGCTGGCAGGGGAATGGAACAGTCGGTTCTGACTGAGCAGGTGCTCAGTCCGGCTGGGAAGGGGAAGCAGAGACGTGCCATTACCGTGAGACTTTTGTTAGTGGATAAATAATGACTAGTACTTTACACAAGTGCCTGCACTTATATCAGAACTTTATACAGGGATGGTTTTTGTCACTTAGCGATGGGGAATGACACCAGAAAGGCTTCAGCCTGGTTTATGAAAAGCTTGAGTAATTAATCTAAATAATGCGCTCAGCCCATAATGTAGCTTGGTGATTTTATCACATGCCATACTGCCTAGCTATTTTGGTTGGAACAAAAAATTATTTCAGGCCATAACTAAGAAGTGTACTTATACAAATAACCCGATCATCTTTTAAAATTTATATTCCCTGTGAGGCTTAACATTATTTCTCTCATCTGTGGTCCAGGCTGTAGTGCTATCTTCTGTTTTTATTAGGGGCATCACTGAAAAAGCCATGCTCGTAATTTCCTACAGTCACTAGGCATTTAGAATGGGTAACAGGGAGAGGTTAATTTAGCTATTTAGGCTTGTGTACTGTGTTTGGAAGTGTAGCTCTTCCTTTTGTCTTTAAATGTTTCATTGGACTGTTTCATGGAGTGTTATGAATCGCTAACTCTTCTATTAAGAAACTGCATATGAAAGCTTTCGTTTTATGATTAAAAATCTGAAAACAGTAAAGTATTTACATGTATACAGTCAGTCTAGTTGCATGGAATGTAACGGAGAGGTAGACGAGATTTATCTGTAGTGGTTTAGTTTTTTATATGAATGTGTCAGCTATGGATATGAGAAGAGACAATTCTTCAGGGCTTTGAAGCTCTTTTAAATAATTTCGTCAAGTTTTTCTAATAATAAGCAAACCTATGTGCCAGATGGTGCTTTTCTTCTCTAATTTTCAGCCACTCGTGCTGAGGACAGAGGTTCCTCAGGCTGCGCTGCCGTCAGCGGGGTGCGGACAGGGACAGGACGCAGTAGCGGTGCTGGGGGGTGGCCCAGCCCCACACCCCTGGGCACCGGGGGCTGCCCTGGGACTTGGGGCACGGCTCATTCCATCCAGTGGGTTCTCCTTGGGGGAAGGCAACGGAGGGCCTGAAATTTCCTGTAATATAAGGTATTCAGAGGAAGGATCTTTGCAATTGTTTTTTTAAATTTAAAAGAGCCCGTGGCTCTCTGGAAGCTCTAAGTCTAAGCAGGCTTTTAGTACCTAAAGCCTAGCTTTCACTTTATTGAAGGTTTTGGAATGTTATTTAAAACATTGCTAAGCAATTATGTCCTAGAGACAAACTACCCTGTTCTCTGCTAACATGAACTACAAAGCTCAGTATGTTTCTTGGTGCTACTGGCTGCAAGGCACTATCTAGGCATGTTTGATGGGGAATTACATGACCTAGAAAGAAAATTAATAAAGACATCTGCTTTCAAGTCTCAAATTTTCTCTGTGATTCTTCCTGTGATTAAAAAGAAAATATGTGCAACCCTGCCACCTGAAATTATGCAATCCATTTTCTTTTTGTCATGTCTATGACTTCAGTAACTCAAGCAATTCGTGGGAGAGTAGTGGGGAATTCTGCATTATCTCTTCTTTTCCAGGTGAGCTGGACCAGAGTAAAGAGGCTGTGCAGAGCTCTGAGAGAACCAGCTGGTTTCAAAGGGATCCTCTCAGCTGCAAACCGTTATGTCATCCCCTCTGAAGAGCCGCCCAGCCCAGGGTGTTGTTCCCGGGGGTGGCTGAACAGACCCCCATATTCTGCTATGGCCTGGGATACAGGGTGAGTGTTACATGCACAGGAGCTGGAGATGAGAGCTGGGGCGTGTGTGTTGTGTTTATGAAAGAATTGTGATTGGGAAGACCTCTCAGTAACACGGGAAAGGTGGCAGGGTGCTATGAAAAAATGATTTATATCCCATCCTTTAAGAACCTAGGGAGATGTTTTTATGCTGCCATTCTTTGTGGAAGTATAACTAAATTCTCACAGAACGCTGTGTTCTCTTTTCATGACTTAGAACATGTCTCCTGCAGTCATTTGTTTGAGGACTTGCCAGTGGGGTGTAGAGCTTGCCTGTGTTAACATGTGTGATGAAATGCTACTTCCACTACTTTTGATATATGGCTTCAGCCGCTTTGTTCACTGTGGCATGGCTTTAATAAGCATCTGTCTGTGCACAATAAGTAAATTCTTTCCTAAATTGCAAAATAATCTGTGTTCTGTAGAGGCAAAGTTAAGTATTTTTGGCCATGAAGTTTCTTACCCTTTTCTTGTATCTCCTTGGATATTTTTTTTTTATTAACATCTTTTATCATCCTGATTTTAAGTGGTGAATTCTCTTTCATCTACTGTTGTTGCTTGGTACATCCATAATAATTTTAAGGTTCATATTGCTGGCAAAACTTTTTTTTTTCTTTTTGAAAAAAAGCTTAATTTATGAGAACATACATTTGTAATATCCCTTTTCAATGAAGCTTCTCTAAACAGCTGTATCTGCAGATGCAGTGTCCAGATTACCCTACGGATTTCTAGAGGGAAAGGAGGAGGAAGATTTTTGTGCACAATCTGGGGTGAATCTAAGTAAAGGCTTAATAAACTGAAATAGAATGCCATTGGTAAGTGACTGCATGCTGCCATGCTTAAACCCACTTGTGACTATGTTACATGCCCTTTCAAATGATTTACTTTATTTCTACTTGAGATTAATCACTGAATTAGTCAATGTTCAGTTATACATAACTCAAGAGGAAAGAAGGAGTACAAATTAACAGTGAGCTTAGATGTGGTCAAACAGCATTCTGAATTATTTAGAGGCGGCTGATGAGTTTCAGCCACTTCTATTGCCTAGGAGGGTAACATTCTGTGTTACTGATGAGCTAGAATGCCTTCAAGTGGTGTTGTTACATGTATTCTTTCATGGTCTTAAAACAGGTATTGAGCTTTGATGCATTTAGTGTCACTTTGTGAGAGATGATTGAGGAGCTGTCAGAGTAATTACTCTGCAGGGGCTGCACAGTCATTTTCTGCAAATCGGTTCTTTAACTCGCAACCTGTGAAAATCCTGCTGTCAGCAGGGATCCTTGAAATTGTAAATTCACCTCTGAACACACGTTCAATGGTTTGCAGAAACAACAGCACCCTGGGGAGTTTCAGGCAGGCCTTGCATCACGGGAACATGAGAGTGGTGCTGTGAGGGAAGCAGGAGAAGGTCGTGGGGGCACAGCCCGTCCCACCACGGGGACTGTGGGGCATGGGGCACTGAGGAGCTGCTGCGGTTTTAGAGGTGGGTGGCCTGGGAGCACCAGCTGGAGGGGGAAGATCACCGGAGGATCAGGAGTTGATGAGAAGTCTTGTCGGGAGCGGGAATAATGTCTCATGTATGATGGAAGCAAAGGATGAAGTGGAATTAACTTTTATCGTCATACTCTGATTACTAGTAGGTGTTGTTCATGGAATCACAGAATAGTTTGGGTTGGAAGGGACCTTCCCAGCTCATCCAGTGCCCCCCCTGCCATGACAGGGACATCTTCACCAGCTCAGGTTGCTCAGAGCCCCGTCCAGCCTGGCCTGGGATGTCTCCAGGGATGGGGCATCCACCACCTCTCTGGGAACCTGGGCCAGGCTCTCACCACCCTCAGGGGCAACGATTCCTTCCTCATGTTTGGCCTGAATCTTGTTATGTCTTGTTAATAAAGGAGCTAAAGGGAGAGAGGGTGATGGTAGTTTTGCCATCCTGATGGAGGTGGTAGGAAGAAAAAAATAACTGAGCTCACATACAGGGAATAGCTTGTATCGTCTGGAAATAATCTATTTGTAAAAGTTTAAAACTAAAAAAAAATTGACAAGGAGCATAGGTGATATGGAAGAGAATACTGTTTTGTAGCAAGCTTGTAGATGGGGTAGCTACAAAGAGCTCTTGCAGCTAGGGAAAAAATAGATGCCATACAACTTGGAAAGGATGTAGAAATCCATTTTAAAAGTAATATGTGCAGGAAGGAAATAGTTGCAGGAATCCATTAAAATATTGTTTGTCCTAATATTCTTTGCTGTCTATAGCTAGCATTTTGCATGTCTTTTCTTTAGGAAATTACATTTCAAATGCAAAGATAACTCTGCAAGTTGATGTTATAAAATGGAGTTTTGCCTTTTCTTGGTGCTTTTTTATGAGCCTGGAAAAATGGATCTTGGGTAAAGGAATCTCATTTTCCACCTAAGCAGAAGCATCAGTTCCAAGAAAACTCTTTGCTAGAAAGTGGAGCTAAGTTTAAAACAGGGCAACAAGCTATCAAGGAGCTGCGTGTACTGCGTGCCACACTGCCATTATTTGGCAATTCATACAAAATAAAATAGGCAAGAGAACATACAGCTGTGTGTGTGCTGCTGGTCCTTAATCATGGTTAGTGACTTCTCTTCAACAGAGACAAGAAATCTGTTTAAATTATATCACCTAATAAATACATTTAATGTAACAGATTGAAGGAGTTGGGGTTTGGTTTTTACCTTCTTCCCCAAAAGAAAAGCAATGCTCAGTTAGCTTTCCAACCCAGCCTGCAGGTGCATCTGTCTTGTTTGCAATCTTGCGCAGAGTTAAAAATATTTATTGCTGCATGGACGGGGGCCGGACACCCCAGCTCCTCTGTGCTGCGTGACCTTGCAGCCCGCATAGCAGAACTTTATAGACCCAGGCTGGTGGTCAGGGACACAACATCCTTACTGGTGTGCAGGTTATGATCTAGTGAGAGGATGGGAGCAAGTAATCCAGCCTTGGGTGTTGAGCAGAGTTTGCTTTTTGTTGTGAAACAAGCAGCCAGGCAACTTTGCCACCGTTGTGCTTTCTGGCAGTGGTACGGTCACTTGGCTTTGGGACAGACACGGCTCCTTCTGGCACTTGTCCCGTGGGCTGGCACCACAGTAACTGAACCTTCAACAACAGCTCGTTGCAGCAGAAACGTGCTCTGACATACGCCACAGAAGATAACAAATGGTGCACGGTCTGTATAACAGCAGAGGAGAAATGACCAGAAAGACACCAAACATCTGGAAAGCTATTTCTGGGTCTCTCCTTAATAGATGGAGGCAGTCGTGTTTCATGGGAACTCGGAGGGAATATCGAGGGACAGAAGAGTAGCAGGGAGCTATTTTACTTAACATAACCCTCAACCAGAATGTCTTGGCGTCATTTGTACAGCCTCGATCTGGGACGGAAGCAAGTGACCACCACCACTCCATTTCCCTGATATAAAAAGTAGGCACGTATGGTGAGAAAGGAGACCACAGATATCTTGCTGACTTGAGCAATCAGTGTTTTCACAGGAGAAAAGCGTACCTTCAGCGTTTCGATTGCTGTCTAAGGCTTGTCAAAGGCTACTGCAGCACAGGTGGTGGAGCACCTCTGGTCTGCTTCTCCAGCTGGGTGCAAGTTGCCTGTGGGCAGCTCCTCTGGACTCGCAGGAAGCTCCTGCTGTGGGTTCTGCTGCCGCGTTCTTGTGCAGCGCGAGGGTTCGGGGAGCACCCAGAGGTGTTTCTGCAGGACATCGGTGCGGGAGGCACAGGGAGATCCTGCCATGGGAGCCTCCTGCGCTTCCCGACCTAGAGCTGCTCACAGAGATCCATCTCTGAAGGATGGGAAAAGCAGAGGGATTCCACCTCCCTCCCCAAATAATAAGCTTTCTCAGGAATCTTTCACCCGTTTCATTTAGTGCTGATCTCCTACTTTTGTTGTGAGCTTTAGTAATCTTCCTGGAGTTCAGCTGCTAGCAGCACTCTGGCCTTGCACTTGAAAGGAGAGCATCCAACCCTGTGCTGCAAATAAGTGCCTGAAAGACCTAAAAGCTGATGCTTGAGTTCTTTTGGTAGGATTCCAATACAGAGTGTCCTGATGAAGTGCTGGAGCTGTGTTTTTTTGCACTATCATATTTCTTAGGTGGTAATTTTGGTCTAATTCAAACGAAAAAAAAGGTGGTGTGATAATTTCCAGTTGTTACCTGTGAAGCCTATTTGCATTATCCTGGAAACCCAAATAGGGCAGCTTTAACTAATATACCCTGCAGTTTTCGATTAATCATCTTTATTTCCAAGTTTGCTTTCACATGGCTGCTGAAAGAGCAGAATTGCAACTCCAGTGTTGCCAGCTACACGGCAGGGTTGTTCTCACCCATCCAGGTTTTGCTGGATAATTGAGAATTCAATGCAGCTCTGGCTGAAGAACTTTTTCGAGTTGCACTGAGGTTTCCTAAGCACCTCACATAACCACAGCTAAAAGCATCTACTGTGCTTGTACTGCAGCAAAGACAGAGAGGGGTTTTTTTCTTTATTTTCAGGTCAGTGGTTCCCAGAATAATAATGTATGGTTGAACACACAGCCTCATTTCCAGAAGGATGATATCGCAACTTAAATGTTTAACACTAGGGGCACTAGAAATTCTGGCCTCAACGTAGGGCTGTTACTGTATTAACAGGCTGCTGCAGAACTATTTTAATTTGGTAGCAATGTGTTTATTAATAAGTAAATTCAGCCCCTCCTGCTCTAATAGAAAAGTGGTCAGTGCTTCTTAAAAAAAAGGAAAAAAGAATTTGAATCTGTGTAATATTTCATATCTGCATCAATTTTCTACCTACAGCGTGGGGGGAAGTAAAGATACCAGGTGAATAGATTCTTTCTGAGCCATGCCAGCTGTCCCCTGCTCTTTGACATCGCTCCCTCTGACACACTAATCCTGGAAAACCCCAAATGCCAAGGAACTTGCCTTGGTGGGCATCTCAAAATCAGCCTCAATCTTATTAGTCTGAATTTGGGAAATTAGTAAGAGTCTTTGGAGCAAACTCCTGTCTGTTATTAAATCAGTGAAAGCGTACACTTTTTTCCCCCTGTGATTTTTAAACTGTGACTTGCAGCATAGTTTTCAGTCTGCTTCCTTTGAAAGTTTCAGTACGCTGTTAGGACTACTAAAATTACATGCTGGTATGGAGAGGAAAGTAAGAATTTCATTATCTCTACCCTGAATTTTCCTTTTTGTCCTCCGTTCTTGAGCATACTGTAATAGCTGACCGCCAGAGGGGTGTTGCATGTTGTGTTCTGGTGCAGCGACCAGGCTGTTGCTGCCAGGATTCCTGGAGAGTTGGGTCTGAAAGCTCCGGAACCTGACGGCTTTCAGAGATGTCTGTAAGTGAGCTGGACCTGTACAAAGTGCTTGGAGATTCTTGATGATGAACTCCAAAGTATGTATCTTGTGTAATTTCTGACAGAATAATTCCAAATGTATCGAGTTCTTGCATTCAGGCTATCAAATTGGAAAGTAAAAAAAGAAAGGGCAAAAGCCTGAACTTTTCCGTGCTGTAGCAACAGTAAGAGCTGCTAAAGGTAGAAACAAATTTCTCATCCAAATCTGCTGTTCAGAGCCCTTTCTTCAGGGAAGGCATAAGGCATAGTGGTAAGACAATACAATTCCCACTAATTTAGTTTAAAAGACACTTAATTTTTTCTTCCATTTTTCTCCACCATAATTAATTAATTCACATTAAATGAGACCCATTCCATTAGTTCCAAGAACAATTAACAATTGAATCTGTAATAAAGTCTGACCTAAACCCACACCTTATTATGTAGTCCTGCAAAAGATGTTCTGTGGGAACAGGCTTGAGAGAATTGGAATAAATATATTATTTTGTGCTGTGCCTTGCATGCAGAATTTGTAAGTTGATTCATTCCTATAATAAAAAGATATGCTGTAGTTTCTTAGAATGCTCACAGTAGGACACTGAGAGTAGCTATGAAATGTGTTTGCGGGAGTTCCACCGATTTATACATTTTAATTCCGTTTTCTCAGAAATTTTTCTTATTCATAACTAATCTGAAAAATACGTACAGGCTGCCATTTAATTAAAAACTATGTAGCATTGCCATTATTCCTTTACATGGATAAATGAGCTGCTGATTTCACCCTGATTTAACATTGCTCTTCCAGTCTGCTCCTGTAGCTGACATTTCTGCCTTTCCTCTGGGTATACAAACCCAGTGTCTGAACCCATCAAGCATTGCTGAACATTGAATGGTTTGGGCATTCTGGAACAAAGCAGGCATATCCAAACCCAGAAATAAATTAATAGAGAATGTGTCATTACTATCATATACAGCTGTAGGTTCACACAAGCTGATTTATAGAAGAGAAAAGGAAATGCCTGGTTTGCTAGAGCAACTTTGCATCTCACTTTTCAAGTTCTCAAGACAGGCAGCATACTGGTATCGTTGCCAGCAGTCACCGGTAACCTCAAAGAGCAGTATAACTTCAAATAAGATGGAATACTAAAGAGAATTTTGTGTGCTTGAGTACAAGATTTTTCTGATGGGAGTTTTCCATTGCACACTGTGTAAATCTGTCTGCATCTGAAACAGAGAGGAGACATTACATGGACATGTAGCTCCCATGTTAGAGCTGGAATAACTCATGCAGATAATATTTTATATATATGTGTGTGTGACATAAAGTTGTTAGATCGCTTGGGGGCAGGGTGTTTGTGGTTTTATTTATTTATTTCTAAGGAACAACTGATTTAACTTCTGCCTCTGCACCTGGGCCACTCTTAAATTGATCTTTTCCCCCTCTTGTTTGTCATGAAGCACACCAATAAATAACGGACTGTCCATTACAGCTGCTCAAAGCACAGGCCCATAATAATCATCTGCAACAGAAGAACTTCCATGTTCTTTTCTTATTGATTTGTCTTGTCTTGCAATGTGGACTTGGCTCCCCCACATCCCTTGCTGGCAGTCAGCCCTGGGGGCTCTCTGAGTAAAGGCAATTAGGCTCATTTTGTCAGCGGTAGTGCTATGGGCTGGAATTACTTGCTCTGTTATAGAGCAATTCAGTAAAGGAAGTTGGAAGCTAAACTTGGATATTCTGACTACCAATATTTTATTCTACCTATCAGCTGTCCCTTCACATAGCTTTCTTATTTTCAAGTGTGTGTTCTTGGGGGTTTTTGGTTGTTCCTATTTTCCCCAAGCCTGTACACTGACCTGATGTATGCTTGAGAGAACCTACTAGCTGGAGTAGAGCATAGGGGTGTGAAGTAGGAGTCGGAGTGAGTGATAGTTGTAAGCAATCTTCAGTGCATATGTTTCTCTTATAGCACCGCTGGGCTCTTTCACAAGTTCTGTGGAGCTGTTAACCTTAAAGTAAGTTTCTTCTAAATGTCATTTCTGCTTCATGCTCACTATTAGGTAGTTCACAGCTCTGACTGTACATTGTCCGTTGTAACTTCCGAGTGCCACCGTGCCGAGTTGCCCTTGTTGGCGTGGCTGGAACTTTCTCCTGTCACTCTGGACAGTCTGATCGCCCAGTGGGTTTATTTTCAAACCTGAATTCAGCTGCAGCCGGTGGAGGAGGCAATATTGACACAGAATAACCCTTGCCCTCCAACCTGTATCAACACATTGGCGATTCTTGCTCTTTTCAATGAAATGATCAAGAGTGAACAGAAATGTGATGTCAGCGTTAGAAAAGGACCTTGTCTTCTAGGAGTGGTGGTGTACTTATCACACTTGTTCTAATTGCTGCATTTATAAAGCTGTGGGTTTTAGCCACTTCACGTGTATGTAGCTGAAAACACCTCATGGATGACACATCCGATTCCTGTTGGCCTCTGAGACTTCTGATAGAATTGCCCATTCTAGCAGGAATTTCTTACTCACTTGAAAGTTTGCCTACAGGACAGGAATCAGAATTGCCGTGCAGTACTCCACAAATACGCATGTAATTGAATGGGATATGTTCATTACTTTTATGACAGCAAAAGACTTTTAGCAGCTTTGCAGAAATGGAAGAATTGCATTACTAATTTCAGAATCCCGTCTCTTTGATTGCTTTAAATTCTTTTTACACAAACTGAGGAAGGTGGGAGGGTGGATGATACAGGAGTTTGATTTTTATTCGATCACTGTAAGAAAAAAGTGGAAAATACTTATGTTGTAGTAACAACAAACCTGCAAGACTTTAGCAACTTGATAAGTGTATCTGTTAGAACGTTCATGCTTTGGCCACTTGGTGCCAGCGTTTCTGAGCTTAGCCTGGAATCGGTGCGAGCTCCAGGTCCTTCTGGCTCTTCAGTTTAGCGTCAAAAGGACATGGTCATGGCCTGTGATCGTTTCAGCCTTGGTTGTGGCTTGGAAACTGTCCTAAATGGTAGTGGTTTCATTTAAAAAAAAAATCAAAATAAAAAAAAGTGATGCTGTCTCTCTACACTTAGTAATGCTAAAGTTATGACAGATGGAAACAAGGTCAAGTTTGCCGAGTAGTAATTCCTTTTATCAGGCTAACTGACATAAAGTGACTTTAAGGCACATAGCACCTCATCTGAAGACAAGCATGTAGACTTGAAAACGAGCTTCATGGGCGAGCCCAATGGAAGAAACTTACCTCTTCGTGCAAACTTTATCTCAGAAAGTACAGTCCAATGTAAGTGTGAGATCCAAAGGAGACAGATGGGTCAGTTGTTTTCATTTAGTGTTTCTGTTTCTGGCAGCACCTGTGGCAGGATGTGGGGTGGGAAGCTGTATTTTGTTTTAATCTGAACAGACCTACTGACAGCTTGGAGAATTTGATGCCTTTTTGGTTTTCAGGTATGTAGGGATAGATTTTTCTAGGCTATTCTTAGTTTCGTCTCCCTATTGAAGCGCAGACATCTTCATTCTGAGTTTTTGAGGTTTGGTCAGTCCTTTCAGAACCCAAAGCTTTTTTCTCCCCACTCTTGCTTTTCCCAAGCAGTGAGGTAGGCCCTGGTAAAACCAAACGTTCGGTAAGGTTATGATCCTTCTCCCTACAACGCCTTTACCTCTTGTGTATGACTTAACTTGGGTACAGCCACCTGAGGTCTCAAAAACTGGTTCCCCTGATGACATTTTCTGTTTTCCATGTGAACTGAAGTCTGTTACCTCTGAGGCAAGCAGAGTTTTTGATTATATAAGCAACTAATGAAAATAGGCACAGGCAGGTTTGCTTCTGTGCTTGTCTGGAAAGATAACGAAATGAAGATGGATAATTACACGGAAGCTTTTTTGTCCTGCAGTTGTTGCACAGTTCCTTTTGGACACAGTGCATGCCACCTTGTGGACAAGTCACGTTATGTCTGAACCCTTGAGACAAATATTTAAACATGAAATTGCGTGATAAAATCGCTTAGTTGTGCAATATGTAAAATAGTACGTGTTTGTAGCTCAGTGCAAAGAATCCCTCTTGGATGCTGGTTTTGTAATAGAAGTTATCTGAGTTTGCTTGGTTCCCTTGCTTTTGAGGAAGCTGAATTTCTTTTGCTAGGATGTAAATCACTTGTTACTGCTTGTAAAACTATCAAACGTAAAACTCTTAGTGGTTTTCTTCTTGATTAAGTTTAAATGAATGTCTGATAATTATGCTCATCCGGGAGCAAATGAGAAATAATTCTGAGAAACATCTGTCAAAGGACCATAGTCACTACATATCAATAATAAAAAACCAAAATAATTGTAGAAATTTCCTTGCTTCAAGAATGAAAGCAAAAATATTCTTATTATTAGAGAAATAAGCAAGTTTTACAAATATTTTTATTTGAAATTAAGATATGTATGTTCTTTATTATTCTTTATAGTTTGATTCTCGGCAGAAAGCAAGTGACAACTCTTAAGACATTCTTTAGTGACTGAAAAGGCTGTTACAAAAGCAATAAGGATTTGTTTTACAGGGAAGGCTCTAAAACCCCCAGCATTTGTTAAAATACTATGCTTGCTGAATGAGATCACTTCCCTTTTCATGCAGAGATCAGAGATCAGGAGATCTTGTCTAAGAAAAGTCCTTTAGAGATGGTCCACTGCTTGTCTCTTCTAAAATTTAAGATAAGGCAAGCTAATGGTAAGTTTTTCCAAAACCAAGTATATAAAAAGTAAAACAGATAGTTATGAAGGTGGAGTTTTTGCTGTTAGCTTGAAAATCATTTTAATAGGAAAAAGCCTCAAATAAATTGGTCTAGCTTAAAATCCAATTTGAACGCAGAAGCAATTTTATACTTAAAAAGACTATAATTTAAACTTGATTTAATGAATAAAAATTGCTGAACAAATGAACTAGTGTCAGCCGCATGCTGATTAAAGCAACTTCCATATGCATTGTGCTGGTAGCTCTGTCTGTCCTGCAGGTCGGCAGAGCCGTTTCCAGCTTTAGGGCAGATGTTGTGGTTAATTGGCTAATTAATAAGCTTTCCCACCGGTCACGTATACCAGAACAGCAGCCTCTGGTCGGGGTTTGTCCCCACGTGTTGCCAGGGCCCTCTGGTGCACCGAAAACTTGAGTGAGTGGCAAAGTGTCTGAGTCAGATGGTTCTGCTGCTGAGATTCACAAATGTGGGGTAACGTGGGCTGGGAGGAGAACTCCTGACTTACTAAACAAACATCTGGGACCAAAACCACATCTCGCAACTATTGGAAGGTACTAACAGCTCCCACCCGTCTGGCACATTGTGATAAGCACAAGGATCTGAGTGTGTTGACCAATGCCAAGAAGTTATTTATGAGCTGGACTAAACTGAGCCATGAATTTGTGGGGAAGCAGTTTATTTTTAGTTACTGTGGGTTCAGTTCTGGTTGTGGCACAGATCACATTTGCTGCAGGGCAAATGCAGGAGGAGCTGCGCATACAATCTGGACTTGCAGAATCTATGAGTGCAGCAGGTCAGCCAGCTCTCCAATCCCCCAGCGCTCTTGACCAGCACCCGAGGGGGTCTAGTTCACTTATTTTTATTACCGGTGTTTGTAAGAATAGTCAATTGTTTTCAGGTTGCCTTCCCTGTTACAAAGGATTAGTCTGAAAAGACATGAGGATTCATTTCAACTGAGGAGTGTCCTGAGCATCTGGTGTCCATACGTGACAAGGCACCTGAGGCTGCCAGCGAATTCGGTGAAGTGCTTTCTTAATGTGGGGCAATGGATGACGAGATTGCATTTCACCGTAATTAGTCATTGTTTTAAATGAGTGTTAATCCTCACATTGTTATCGCTGTTTTAGCTCTGTGCTGCTTTTGTCCCCAGATTTTAGGCTTCCTGGTTTGCTGCTTCCTGCAGACAAGCAATATCAAGTGATGTGATATGTACTATCTGAGTTTCTGGAACAGGAACTGACACCTTCCCAGCTGAGACCATTGGCTATTGATGTGTGCACTGGAGAGATTCACTGAAGTGCCTTTAATAAAGGCAGTCCTGCCAGAGGTGGGGAACTGGAATATTTAACATTATCTCAAAGCTATCCTTAAATCGTGTAACATTAGGTATAACAACTAGAGATTATAAATCAAGGCAGAATTCAATAGCAATAACTTTTCAGTTGCCAGAACTGCAGCAAGTATTACTGCTAAGTTCAAATGTTCGTAGCATGAAGTGAGAGGAGCATAAGAAAACAAATATTGACTGGCCTCCAGCTTTGCACATCACGTGTGAGTGATGGCGGGAACGGAGTTTCAGAGACGTGGGTGCTTGAGGCCTTAAGGCGACTATGGATAACTATGAATTTTTAGCAATAAGGTCTTAATCTCTCCCTATATATTTCTGTATTTCTTGCCTATATCCCAACTAGGTTGTAATAATTTTGGTGTCCAGATGACAGCTGTGTGAAAGATGATTATGTCAGAATTATGCACAAGAGACCACTGTATCATTCCTCACTTTAGAGCCACAGAGATGCATCCAAGCCGTTTGTTAGGAGTGTGGCTGCTGCCTTAAGTAAAACAACAGCAAGTGTAAGTGCAAGATTTAGAGCAGTGGTTTCAGTGGGCAGATGCAACACGAGCCAGCAAAGCTGACTGACAGCCAAGACCATAGCACAGCTTGGCCAAACAGCAGCTCAGGCGGTATTCTGGAGGAAGGGGGAGAAGCAGCTTTATTTTTAAAGTTGCATCTTTCCTGTACCCTGTCAAGGGAGTAGGAAAATGAATTTGAAGGGCAAGTGGTTGGAGAATCATGACTTTCCTCTCTGTTTTCTGATCACATTAGTATAGAATCCATCAAATAATGGGTGACTTATCCAGGACAGATCTGCCTTTTTTAAATGTGAAGCTTTTCTATCATAACCATTACTTTTTGGTTGTCTATACTAGGAGAACCATTGCTGGCAGTGAATGGTTTTTCTCCTTGTAGTTCTTTACATGAAGGGCCAAGTGTTCTGGGAAAAATAAATCTATCATTACCTCTTTTGACACCACACTGCTGCGTCGCTCTCTAGGGGAGATGATATGATTTACATCCTTACATGTTTCGCTGCAGCGTGATAGTGTTTTGCAATCTGGTGGCTGTTATTAGCTGTTATGATGATCAAATAACACTATGTGAGTTGATAATTAAGAAGGAAGCAATAATAACTGAAGCACAGCAAAGCATTAATATTTAGGTTTGGATTAATTTAGCAGTTCTGTCAGCCAGCTGCAATCCTGGGGAACATTTGCAATTTTAGATTTGATATGCTACTTCTTCTTCATGTCAAAAATCCGTTAGTATTCCAATCTTCCACAAGCAGATTACCCCACATACTATCAACTTGCAGATGAAAGAAATAAGTCTCCTTTTTTTTTCCCCTTAACAGTCAGGGTAAGCAAGGTACATACAGTGAGGAGGGTGCATGCTTGGGAAAGAGGGTGGCAGGTGTTTGGTATCAGGAGGAGTTGTTGTAATCACTTAAGCAGCCAGGAAAAGCTCAGCCTTAAGCCAGCCTTACGGGACAGCAGCAGGCAGAGCTGTCCGAGTGGCAGCTCTAACGGCGCCGTGTGGGGTGAAGAGACCTGGGAGCGGTTTAAAAGCTCAAAACTTTTGGGGAGTTCACCCTTTTCCTCACATAGTTTCCCAGCACCAGGGGGCTGGGTCACTGGGGGAAGTGTAAAAGACACTGGAAGAAAATGGGAACTGAGAAAGAAGATGGTTTTATGTCAGGCAGCATGTGTCCAACAGCTGACTTGAAGTCATGATTTGTCTATTACGAGGGTTTGTCTTGTTTTTTTTTTTTCCCCGTACCAGTTTCATGTTGGTGTGGAACAATACTTTTGTTTTGGTACATGAACCTAAGCAATGATACTGTCAGTCACGGGGTATTTATCTTCACAAAAGTTTCTGAAAGGGAGGGTGTGTTTGTGGGCGCTCTGTTCTCTACTTTTTTTTTGCCATGCACAGAATTTATTCAGGGATAATTTAAATTGAAGTTATTAGCTCACAAATGAACATTGCACAGGCCCCTATCGCAGCTTTTCTAAAAGCCAAGTGCTGGAAACCAGCGTCAGGGAAAGCCACTTGCTGGCAGCCTTGAAACCCAGGCTCTGCTCATGTGTCACACAAGCAAACTGCACCACACTTTCCAATGAATTCGGCACTGAAAATGTCAGACTTTTTGATAACTGCACATATTGGTATAGTTGTTTATACTGAGCAGAAACAACACAGTGGTGTTATCTGGGCCTGTCTCTGCGAGCNGTAGTTGTTTATACTGAGCAGGGCCAGTGCTCACCAAAGCAGAAACAACACAGCAGTTTTATCTGGGCCTGTCTCTGCGAGCTGTCAGTTATTGCATTGATAGCAAATATCACCTTTATAAAGCCAAAGTGTTTCTCAAAGTGTCAGTGAGTTTGCTACTGTGGCTAAAATGTGTTTTTTCCTGTTCGTCAGCAGTCTCAGAGGCTCAGACCTTCCCATAGCGATCCCATGTCTCAGTGCAGGTAACACCTCCAACGGGGGCTTTTCTCAGACAGCCAAAATTCATGTTCTCGTGCTCCTGTGTGCTACGGAGAAGCGGTTTAGGGAACTGCATCTCATCTGGCCAAGCTGCGTGCCCAGCTCATGACAGCTATTGCCAGTGCATGGAGGACATCTCAACAAGGCAACATGCACTTGACACTGAGATGTGGGCTGTGTCTCTTGTCTGCAGCTTTGAGGCTTGAAGTGTGAACCTCAGAGCTCCTGTCACGTGGTGGCCGCGCTCGTCAGAGAGAGAGAATCTCCCCTGAAGATCAGCTGGAGAGGCAGCAGGGCATCTTCTTCGGACCTTGGGCCTGCGGGACAGAATATTGATTTACACTCATGGGACTGACGGTATGTGTATTTTATTGTTGCTTAAAATGCAGGTCGAATTTAAAGAAGCAAACTGTGACCAAAGTCCGCTGCTTTGTGGTGGTCTTGGGGTTTGTTTGTTTTGTCCGTGTTTGGGTGATGATGTTTCTTATTAACTGATCCATTATTTCTCATGGGGCTATTAGCGTGCCAGCTGGACGTGTTATACAATGTGGGTGACAGATGTGATTTGTAATGATCTAGCCTTGCCTTAGATATATTTTCCAGAAAGTCAGCCCAGTTTGTCTGGAAGTAATCAAAAGATGTCGAATCTCTTACTTCTTCAGTCAGTTTGTTCCACTTGCTTATCACCTAACTATTGAAAGGGAAAAATAAGACATTAATCTTCATTTTCCCAGCTTTGTCCTCTGAACATAGGTTTCTACTATGCTTTTCTCTCTTTCATTGAGAAGCTCTTTACCATCTGATACTTTCCCCTATAATCCAGAGAATTATTTAGGACAATAATTTTTTAAATTTGGAGTAACCGTATCATTCCATAACTAAAGAGGTTCAATACTCAGTCTAAATACTGATCTTCATATAAGTATTATTTAACTAAGGAAAACATAAGAAAACCCTGTGCATTCTATATACTGACTGTTTTGTCAAATACGTACAATTAAATTTGTTTAACTTATTTTACTTCCTAGAAAAGTTTTAGTCCAAATTCTTTAGCAGTAAGAACCTAGAAAACAGTATCTGATAATGGAGGGTAAAAGGACAAGAGCGGAAGAGATTATTTTGGCTCACTTAAATAATTACTTATAAATCCTCTCCAGTTTTGTTAACTTTTTGTCAGTATTATACACAAAATGACATGAAAAAGAATTTAGCTCATAGATGAGCTAAATTTGCTATGAGGCTCAGAGAAAAGACTTAGAATTAGCAAAATCAGTGCTAAGCTCTACTGCTTTAATTAAAATTCAAGCTCTGGTTTCTCAGGCAGTCAACACTCCATGGGCAGAAGCTGAATTTTGATTGAGCACCACCCGCCGTTGCAAGCGTAAGTTATTTGTTTTCCATCAATATCGATCCCATCTGGAAGTTCAGGCCCTTGGGACTTTGAAGTAGGTTTTCTTCAACCAATTGATGCTTGCAGCAGTGAGTTATGAAGAAATGCTAATATTAGATTTTTGGTCTGGTTTGGTTTTGTTCATTACTTTTAATATAAATCTTCCAAAATATTTGGAAGTGTTGCACTTCTAGATGGCCCTGCTGTTTGTGTCTTTTTTCCTTTTTTTTTTTTTTTTAACCCCATCGAGTTTACCTGTTTCTCTTTTAAAATACTTATATTGTGAAAAGAAACGCTATCAGTGGCTTACATCTTAGCCATTCCTGTAGCTCAGGATACTGGCTGGCAATTGCAGTACCAAAATGACTGGCTGTATGTTGCCTGTACTAACTGTTCAAATTGTGTCAGAGTTCTCGTTCTGTTTGCTTTGCAACTTGAATCAGCCATTGCAACCATGGGGAAAAGACAAATACTCTTACATTCTTTCAGGTTATTTGACCTAATATATCTACCGTGCTTCCTCTGTAAATCTATATGTGTACATTGATTGCTGCTCTCAAAGTGCATTCTGGCATAACTCTGCTTGAGTATCTAGTGTTATTGAAATAATCAAAACTCAAGTTCTTTTCTAGTCTCAACAAATCAGTGTATGCAAAATAATGACACCCCCCCCCAAAAAAAAAAAACAACAAACAAAACACAACCAAAAAACCCCCCAAAATAAACAAACAAAACCACCAAACCAACAGCAACAATAAAAAAGTGTATGTGTGCAAGTCCTATAATTTTCAGGCAGGAGAATAATAAGGTGACATTAAGGTTTACTTATTTTACACATTGATGGCGTATTATAGTGTGTGAAAAATGGCTAATAGGCTTTTAAATGTACATCAGCTTCTTTGGTGGAAACTTACTCTTGTGAAAGCAAAGCTAATAAATCCCAAATGCATTCATATTTGGGGCAAAACTGACATCTGCTGGTGTTCCCTAATACAATACATGCAACTAGTGTGATGACAACACATACACGGATATTCCGTGTATGCTGTCACTTCTGGGAAGCTGTCGGCAGCTCTGTCGTGACTCACTAGGGAGGAGAAAAGCGTGACAGCCACCTATAGTGGGTGGAACCACCTATAGTGGGTGGGGCTGCCTCAGCACATAGTGCCCCAGAGGGTTGATGGAGAGGGGAGGGTGGGAGAGATAATAAAGATTTGTCTAAATTTCTAGCTGTGTTTCCTCCAGCGTGCCTTGGGTTGGCACTGCCCATGTCCCCACCCATCACTTGATGTGTTGCAGGAAGAGAACTCGTCTGGGTCCCACCGCATGGGCTAAAACTGATGCTTCGTTCACCCAGTGCCAGCCAGTAAGGACTGGCAAGGGAGGAATTAGTGAATGGTGGGTGGGTGGGAAAGAAAAAATAAACCCATGCACTGCTAAATGGATGCTGAGCACATGCTGTGTTTGGACGTTTGGTGGAAACAGGAGTAGGGCAAAAGAGAACAATGTTATTGGGGTCCCCAGGGAGGAGGAAAAGCTGTAGCACGAGCCAGCCTTTGATAAATGTAAGCAAAAAACCCTGGGAGAGCGCGGCACTCAGGGTAAGAAGGCTTTCAGTTGAAAGTCGTGCCTTATCTCACCCTGGGAGGTGTGTTCAGTCATGGCTTGTCTCTCCTGTGGCTTCTAGGCTGCTCATAACCACCGTTGGAAGGGGATTTAGTTACAAAAAGAACAATTATTCCAATTTTAGTTAAGCTAGGGCACCAAAGCCAAAATTACTCATATTTTGCTCTGGAGAAAAATGTAATATATAGTGTGATTTCCTGATAATAATGAAAATTTATTCACCTGCAACTCTAGTTCTGCTCTTGGGTTCAAATACTAACTTGTAGGAAGTAATCAACACCCACCCCTCATCGCCCCTGAATCAGGGGACTGGGAGTGTTCACACTGCCAGAGCCCTCACAGTCCCACACCTGATGAAACCCAGGGTTACTGGTACCTGCAGGCGCTTCAGGAGGTGACTGTGAGCGCAGAGCTCACTGCGGGCTCATTGTCGCTGGAGAAAAAGCCTCTTTTGTCCTATGAAACCTGAATCCTGGCTCAGGGATGGGTTTGAATTGAAGCTTTATACGTGTTACGTAGGGTGAGGTCCAAGAAAGGATTTAAACACAAAAACATGACTTTAATGAATTTTAGATGCTTTCAGCTAAAAGGCCTGGACACAATCCATGTTGGATCCTCAGATGCAGATTAAAGCACCTGAATCTTGCCAACTGGCTCACCTGAAGTATAGCGGGTAGCACAGTCCTTGGTGAATCCTTTTTGGGGATCTGGCCATTAACTAATTTTCTGTCTTATCTTTGGGCTGTTGGGTTGGATAAATGAAGGAGTGACATACTCTGTATTTTCCAGACTGATCTGATTTAATTGCCTGCGAAGGCATTAGTTAAAATAACTATATTTGTTGAAGGTTTCTGCGATCATTTTATGTTTTCTCGCATGCAGTGTTATCTCTAGTAACTGATCTTGGTGACTTAAGGGCTGTTGTAGAATCAGGGCAGGGTTTTTTCCTCCCGTGCTGAGTCTGGCCACGCGGATTACAGGAAAGTCACTTGTTTTAATTTGTCAATCAATGAGTAAGCCTCTCGGCAGGAGCCGCCAAGTTCCCCGATGCTCAGGCCGGGCGCTCTGAGGGGGAGTTCCCGCCGTGTGTGTCACTCGGGTTCGCACTTCCACGGGCTTTTTTCCTCCTTTCCTTTTCCTCCCGTCTCTGCTCAGCCGCGCACGGCCGCGGACACTCGCTGGCTCCGCTCGCAGCCCGGGCACGGGGGTCCCAGCTCGGCGGGGAGCGGACGGGGCGCTGCCGGTAGGTGCGGGGCAGCGGGAGAAGGCGGCGGGTCCGGCCCGCGGGGCTGCGGGCGGGGCCTGTCCCGGGCCGGGGCTGCGGGCGCTCGGCTGTCAGACGGGGCAACCCCCGCGGGCGCCCGCTCGCGGTTTTCGAGGGGAAGGGAGGAGGAAAGCGAGGGACGGGACGGGACGGGACGAGCCCTGCGGGAAGGCGGCTTCACCCGAGCGAAGAGGAGGGCGGGCAGGCGGTGCGGAGCGGTAAGGGTCGCGGGCAGCGCCTGGCTGCCCGTCCCGCGGCGGGCAGGGCGGGGGGGTTTGCTCCGCTGCCGGGGCCGCTCCCGGAGAGCCCAGTGCCGGCCGCCGCTCCCGGGCCCTCTTCCCGGGGCCGCTCCCCGCCTTCCCGCGGCNGCCGGGCAGGAGGCGGCCTGGGAGAGGCCGTGGGCGGCGGCCGCTGCCCGCTCGGCTGCGGGGCCGGAGCTGAAGCTGTAGGAAAAGCGAAACCCAACTGTTGTTATTTAGAGTAGTATCCTGAGATTGTTGGTTACTCGGTAAAAGTAACGTGCTGAACGTCTGTAAGCTCTCCTGCTGAGGAGAGCACTCCATTTCTGTTTTGTCAGTGTAAAATTGTGACCCAAACGGGATTGGTTGTCTTGCTAGAATAATAATAATGCATCCAACTCTGTAATTATGACCGAATTTTATTCTCTTATGAACACCTGAGAAATTTACACAACTTTAATATTTCTCAGCAGGTTGGTAAATTAGGAAGTTATTGTCTGGAGTTCAGATAACCAAGATGATGCCCAAGCAAGTGCTGTGTTAAGGCTTGCTGCTGTGCAATGCAAAAACCCCCAGTGCTCCGGCAAACCTGTATGTCCTGCCTGCTGCTGATCAGCAGCTGTCTTAAACTCTGCCCTGCGGGAAGCCCCTATAGCTACCTGTGGTGTTGGAGACAACTTGGGATTTCTAGTGAAGACAATTGAGTAGGAATTGTTTAATTTAAGGGGTTAAATCGTGTCAAATCTTAGGTAGAAAGGGAAGGGCAACAACCTATTTGCTTGGCAAACCTAGGTTAGGAAAGCTGTATTTGTAAGCAGTTCCTTTTCTTTTCTTTTTTTTTTTCGTTTTTTTCTTTTTTAATACCAAGCAGAGGGATGGGTTATTGCCTTTTCTTTCTGTTGTCCCCAGGCTAGTCTTCAAGCAGTGCCCAGGATTGTGAGACGCATGTTTGCACTGGCTGTATGAAGTAGTAGTTCAAATATCTTTTCGAAGTTGACATTTAAAGCAGAAGGGACATTAGCAAAATTAAGCTGAAAAGCAAAAAATGCATAAGAACCATAGCAGTCTTTTTTAAACTGAACCAGCTGTCCAAAACTAGTCAGTGATAAGAAATGAAAAATGCAACATCATTTAAAAATAAGTACTGAGTGTTAAATATCAAAACTAGGCGTGTTCGTGCTGGAAGTTTTGATCACGACCATTTTGAAATCGATGAAAGGGTGTTGATTTCTTGGAACTCGCACTTCAGCAAAGCCAAGGTGAGGAGGGTCTGGTCGCACAGTGTGACTGGGGGCAGTTGATCAGCGTTCAGCTCTGTAGTTTAGGCACAAGGGGAAACTTCCCTTTCTAAAGAAAACAGGACGTCAGTGGTTTTTAAAAATATAGCTGTGGAATATTTGTTACTACAAATATCGTCACAAAAACCTAATGAATTTAGTCATCTTTGCTGCCTTGTTCCCTCTTCAGTCCGCCAAAGCTGCGGTGTGAAAGAGCAATGCCCGTCCTCAGGGAAGTGATGAGTGACCACAGTAACTGCTCCTGCGTACACACTGCGCCTGTGGCCACGTCTGTCCCTCTGTACCAGCTCCTCTGTTTGTCCTGGCTACGTGGCTACTGTAGAACCCACACTGGATTGAGTAAACAGTTCCTTTTCTAATGAACCTTCCCCAATTTCTGCTTAGTCGACTGGGAGGACCATGGGACTACTGATATGTATCAACATTAATGGTGTTTGCTAGTATATTACTGTGCCTCCCTTGCAGCAGATTAGTCCTGTGTAACCTGGAGGAGGGAACAAACTTGTTGCAGGTTCTTTATAGAAATCTTTATGGACTTCACTGAAGTCCTGATGAAAGCTGTGCTGTGTAAGGAAGGCAATCAGTGATATTCCAGAGACTTCTGCATTCCAGGAAAGCAAAGAGGCTTGTGTCATCTCTGGGAGGCTTGTGCACTGGGTCTTGGCTGTACTTTGTGTGGATGGCGTGAGTCCAGCCCTAATCGGATACTTACACCTGAAATTCTTCCTCTTTGCATGTTGTCTTTTGTACTTACAAAGTTCTCTGCAGGTATCTTCAGGTGTTGAAAGGGTTTTTTGACTTGAGAGACATGGTCAGAAAAAGTGTAAAATCAACAGATGCTACCTGAGGCCTATATGAAAACTTTAAAGAATGACCGTGGAGACAGGCACAGGGCTTGGCTTGGTTGGAGAAGAGCAGTCATGGATTACAACTGAACTTGTTTATGTTGCTGCGAGGTTTGCAGTCTGGAGATGTGTGTCCGCAGAGCCTTATCCTTGTGACTGAAGGTTTAAGGGAGAGATTTTTGGATGCTGAGGGAAGAGCTAGATAAATAGCTTAAAGAGTGGAAACCAATGGCAATTTCAGATTACTTTTTTCTTTTTGGTGTGCAGACAGGTGTGTAGGCGGGATAGATGATAAGGAAAGTGGGTACTGGCTACAGACTGAGCTGAGGAGTTGGCCTGTGCGGCTGCAGAGGCACTGAGGGTGCCTGGCTGCACAACGGTGTGCGGTGGTGGTTGATTATTCCGGGGTACGGTGTGGGACGGAAAAGATGGGTGATCCTGGAGGACAGCGGTGTTGGCATCGACAGATACAGACATGAGTGGAGAGGAGGCAACGTGGACATTGCAAGACCCACAGAGATGGGTTTACCAGACAGGACGTACTGGTTGGGAGCTCTAGTTGAGAAGTTATCGTAGTAGAAGTACATGAGATAAACATTAGGATATATAACTGCTTAAAGGATGATGCAGACACAAGAGAAACTAGCTGTGAGTTAAGGCTAAAACTTATTACAAAGTTTAAAACCATGATAGACTGGAGTTTCTAGAGCATCTCACAAAAAAGTGCAAGAAAATCAAGCTTGTCTTAAAATGGTCTGAAATTCCTGTGTTCTCAACTAGATATATTTAGTATCTTCTGAAGGAAGGAGAAAATAAAAGTCAGGTCCACTAATAAAACCAGCTTCCTTTTGATACCAGGATACTGATGCAGAATCTGCATTGCACTAGGGGTACAGCAGTCCTTGGCACCGAGCAGTATTTAATAGCCGTGCAGTCCCTACTGTTGCTGCCAGTCTCTGTTCTTGGGATGAATTAGTGCTCCTCTGACCCGAACCAAGCTGGCAGCAATGGAGACAGCCCAGCAATTAAGGCAGTTTTCTGGATAATTGTCCTCCATGAAGAAGTCATTAAAGCAAATTAATTTGTTTTGTTTATGTCATGACTGATATATTTTGCATCAGTTTTGTCATAACTTAATATTTAGACTTTAGTGTATGAATGAAATTAGAGCTGGGCCTTTGTAATCTTTTTCTGGGACTGTAACCTAACTTCTGTTTTCTAGGTTACTACAGAGTACTTTGTGTTGGACAAGAGATCTCTGGAGGTTGTTTAGATCAGCCACCTGCTCAGGACCACCTTAGGTGAGGTTATTCAAGGCCCTTTGACTTTGTATTCTGTTACAGCTTTCTATTCTGAAGTGTGTTTCCTCCTTCTGCTATTGTTACAGAATGATTTGCATGCAGCCAGCTACGGTCCTGATGGGGAAATTCTGCATTATTATCTGGCTTGTTTACTGTACGTTTTGTTTGCTTCTAGGAAAAACTCTCCAGTCATAGCTTCTGTTTCCTTCCAACTAACCTGTTCTTTTGCCTTTGTGTGTGTTGCCTACAGATTCTGCTGGTATTCCCAGTTGATGTTTTCCTGGATTTAAACGATCAGATATCACAGTGTTTTATAGCCAGCAACTTTCTGCCGTGTGTAACAAACATACAATAATCCAAGTAAGTCAAATCTCTTTTCATCTAACGTATCTATCATTCAGTAAAAGTTCCTCCAAAAGTGAAAACTGCTAAGAAATCTAAGAAAATGCTTCTTATGCTCTTATAAAAATTGTGCTTTCTTGATGATATTGCCACCTTGTTCATTGCTTGGATAGCCAGATACATGCTTACTTGTTTTGTGTCCTTCTCTTGTATGGCATCTTTGCTAGTGTGTTGTAACTCCCAGTAAAAATTCTCTAGAAAGCAGTTTGATGTGATGCGTTCAGATAAATTCATGTTCAGCAACACTTCTTACAGTGGAAGATAAAAATAAACCATGTACTTCTTTTCTTAGTCATCCTAATAAATGTGTGTAATGGAAATGTCCCTCCTTTTGCTGAGAGCGCGTATGTATTGATTCTGCACTTTGGAATGATGCTTTTTGAGAGTAAAACCAGATGGTCTGACACGTTGGGTCTGTTTTCACGATCTCCTTATGTTCCCTTGCATAAATGTTGTTGCCGTCTCCCCTTGTACCACAAGCATTGATGCTGCTGTGTGGCTGGTGAGACTAAGGAACTGATATGGCTGCGAACTGACTCCGTAGGGGTAGGCAGCCACAGTGGTGAGTTGGATCTTTCTTTTGGTAGAAATAGTCTTTGATTTAGGACGTTTGCTATTGCACTATTTTAAGGCTGTTAAAGTTATTTTGATAAAAGTAGGATAATTGTAAATCCATGCTAAACAATGATAATGTTCCGTTCAAACTTTCAAATAGCTAACTATGCTTATCTTTTATTAAAAAATTGTTATGACAGACATACACTCCGATTTAAACTAAAAATTATGATTTCTTTATACTAAAGTTTGTTTCGGAAGGACTTCAAGCAAATACAGACATAATTATTTAGTTTAAGGGGAGTCTATTTAAAAGCAAGCAGAACGTTTTTAGTCAGTACCTGAGTGACTAAGGATGATTTCAGATAAGGAAAATTATTCAGCGAGGTAGTAATGTATTTGCTCTTCCATTCTTAGAAGAGCAGTACACACTGTTGCATTAAAAGTGGATGCCAGGCTCAGGTTTGGTTGGACAGGGATGACCGTACAGTTTCTTCTCCGGCCTCCCAAGAGCAGCACTTGTGCACCAGAGTTTCTCCTCGTGTGGTGTGTTAGTGTAAGGACTGTGCAGACGTTTTCTTCTCCCCTCCTGATGAGGGATAGAGAGATCATCTACCCACAGGTATCCTCGAGCTGCTGTTGCTGTGACCCCCGTGCTGCTTAGGAACCTGTTTCTACTATTCTCTTGTGCAGGTCAGGAAACCAGCTGGGATTTTAAAATTGTTGCCTAATGATTCATCTGTAATTGTTGGGTAAGGTGTGAATGACTTGACCTACCTTTCCTCGTCTGACTTGTTCCCCCTCCTGTGTTTTTTTTTTCTGTTTGTCCTTGGGTAAAAGGTATTTCTGTGCATTCTTAGAATACACGTTTGTATCCTATCTTCAGAAAAAGGCTGCAGTTTTACCGTTAACATACCAATCTAGGCAATATAAAAAGATTTCATAAGATGGGGCATGCATCCTGTGGTAAGAAAATTGTAGCAATTACGTGTTCAGTTTTGGGTGTGGAGAGGGCAATTTGTAGTTACGGTGATTATCAGTAGGTGAAGATGCATGAAAGGCTCATGAGCAGACTCTGACCCTGCCCCGTCTGCCTCAGGAATGGGGAGTGAGGAGGGAAGGGAACTGCAGCCCTGTCGCTTTGTGCGTCTCTGGGTTTGGGAGCAGGATGCAGATAATGGTGCTCTAAAGTTCTTGCAGTGAATCTGTCCTGTGGGAGGAAGGTAATCTTGAATACATTTCCCTTTGTGGAACAGACAATGGCATAAGGTAATGTGTGAATGTGTATTACCTGGCAGATGTAGCAGGTATAGGTTATAGCAGGGAAACCTACTGTTTGGGGCATGTTGGGTAAGACCTGTGTAGCTTCTGGACTGTGATAAATATACTTTCATTCTTATTTTCCCTGTAATACCTGTATTCATCTTGATGAAGGTCACAATCTTCCTCATCTACACTAGGTTTTACAGTTTGGTGCTTCAATCGGCATTCCAAAGAAACTGCCCAACTCTTTACAAGCCCATGTTGTGGGAGGGTGTGCAGAGGAACGCTATGCAGCTGTCTAAAAAAACCTATGTAGGTCATAGCCTATATTTTAGTTAATTACATAAACATTAGTGGACAGTTGTCTGATGAGATATAACCCCGCTGAATCCTTCTGCCATGTGTAGCTGCCTCTATGCATACTTCTAGTTTCAAGTCAAAGTTTTACCTGGTGTGATTTTAGTCAGATACAAGCCCTGAAGCCCATGATAAAGGCTGTAATGATCTTGGTTTTATGATGAATGCTTGATTAATAAGTTCTTCAGGTAAATTACCTTAGAAGTTCTGATTCACTTTCTCCAATAGCGAGATAAAAGGAAATTTTAGCCAGGTGGTGTGCTTTTTTTTTCAGGTACTGCCTGCAAATTTGCTTGGCAGTTCTGGGTAGGGAGCAAATGCGGACGCTGCTTCTGGTTTCAGCTCGCTGCGTGGAGTGGGAGTTTAGGAGTTAAAATGGAGAGGAGTGTTTGAATCAGCTGAGATATGATTTTGCAAAAGGCAGACCCCTGTGAAAACTGCTGCACACCGCTGAGTTTTACTGAGTGTTCAACAGTTTCAAAAAGCTTCCATTCCCACAAATTCATGTGGCTTTAGCACCGTTGTAACAGCAACGATAGAGCTGTGCTGCGCTCTCCCTTGGAGAGAAAAGTATCCATGCATCCATCTGTCAGTAGGGTTTGTTACTTGTCTTCCTGGTCTCCAGTATAAGTAACTAATCTGGTTTTGTTTGAATAGAGTGGTTTGTGAATGCAGTGGCTTTTCCCAGCCTTTTCCCTGCCTTTATGCCAACTCTGTTCCGTATGTGGAGCAGTGTACCTCCGCAGAAAGGCACGAACTGGAAGGGTGTTTTGCCCCATGCCCCCGTGTTCCAGTGTGTGCTTAACAAGGAAATGATCTGGGCTGAGAAAAATGCTCACAGCTCCAAGTATTTGTGATTCTTTCTCTTGAGCAAATGAACAAAAAAGAAAAATCTGGAGGAGGGAGCCGGTGCTTTTGCTGCTTTTTAAATCCTTCTCTGAAGCCTGGTGACTCATCTGCCCAAAGATAGTGCAGCTGGGCACCGTGAGTCAGTGCCCACCTTACCATTGTGCAGCTGGAGTGCGAGAGGGTGTTTATGAAGAGCAGAATGGCGTGGGTAGCTGCAGCCACTGGTCTTTGTCTTACACAGGGATTTCTAAAGACTCGAAGCAAAAGAGTAGTGAGAGTCTGGAAAGAGAAGCTAGAGCTGCTCAGTTCTCTGTGCTTAGTAGGGTTTGGATCTGAAACTTAGACTTCTCGTGTGTATCAGTGTGAAAAGGCCCAGTCTTGCATTTAGTGTGCTTGGTGGTCTTTCAAAGTTTGCGTATTCTGGTTTGAAATAATCTGGAGGTAGCATATATGCAAACTACCAGGCAACATTAAAGCTAGTTTTTTAATGTATTTGACTTCACTGTTACCCATCTTATCCTTTGTCTTGCAGTCAGGTACCTATCACCAAACAGTCTTCCCTTCTGAATTGTTTGGCAACAGTGTTTGAGCGTCTGCTTTAAGAAGATACAGCTTGCTGGTTCGGTTTCTGCTTCTGCCATCAGCTTGGTTTTGTGCCTGTTTATCTTCTAATTAGTAAATTGCTGCTTTTTCTTAAGTAGCTAGGTGCAGTTTGTTAAGATGTTCGAAATTCAAGTCTTCCCTATGCTATATGGATGCTTAAGATTGTGTATTACTTTTTATATGATCTGGGGTTAGTTTGTAATATATTTTTTTTGTCCTCTTTGTTATCAGGCCTTATGCATTACTCTTCCCTGACATGTCCATATCAGTGGTATTTTACATAAGAATGTATCTGTAAAACATATTATGATTAAAGCTACAAACTGCTCTGTACCTAGTTGTAGGGAGCAAAGTGCAAATGGAAACTATGTAAAGTCTATTAGTGCTTTAAGAGATTGCACAGGGAAGCATAGCATGCAGTTTATTTACTAACCCAAGCTCTAAGTCTTGCCTAAGCTAAACTAAAATGCTGAAAGCACTTTCTAGAACGTCCCTCTTGCTGTTCTTTTCATTACTGTCTAATCCTTGGGTTAATGATTATTGCCATAGCAATTTACTGCCATTACTATCTTATCTGAAACTTGAATAAGTTTGAGACTCAGAAACTCTTTGTAATCATGTGTGGGTTTCTTTGTTTGTTTGGGGTTTTTTTTGGTGTTTCTTTTTTTAAGTAGAAGCAGCTGGTGTTCAGTTAGTTCTAGACCCAGGCTTGCCATGAGCTCCAGGGGCCAGGACTTGGTTTGCAAGCAGTTTGTTCAGGTTTGGGCCATAGTTTCTTCAGAAGATATAGCATCTGACTTCTGAAACAGTGTACATAAAGGCTAGGGGTTTAAAATTAAAAGGTGTTGCATTTATTTTCAAAAGCAAGTGTTAAAATAATGGAAAATACAGTTGGAAGCAATGTGAAGAGGTTCTCTAATCCACTTAGTGATGAACGACATATAGTATCTGACATGTAACTGTTCTTAAAACTTTCAGGAAGGAAGGCTCCACAACTCTGTTGCCAATTTATCTAGTGTTTAAACAGTCTTGTTAGTAGACATGGGGAAGAGCTTATTATTTTAAAGTGTTTCTTACAATTTTGCTTAAGGTTTAAACTGAGGAGTTTAGTTCTTCTTCGTTGCTGTCTGTCTTCATTATTCTATCTGGTCTTTTGCAACTAAGGAAACTCAATTTCTTTGCCTTTTTCTCAGCAGTCTTCTTTTCTAACCCTTATGATTGTTCTTGGCGCTTTTCTCTGGAATCTGTTCACCTCTTTGTTTCTGAGATACTGGACTCCCCTGGGGGCTTTCCCAGAGCAGCAGTGTTTTTTTCAGCGTCACGCAGATACCGGTTTTGCTTACACACATCCCTGCATGGTGTTTGCTGGTGACAGGTGGAAAGAAGTGCATTTTAAACAATACGAAAAGCCAGATTCTAGGAGGCCGAAGGAAAAAGGAGGTTCATAGGCAGTTCTTTTGTAGCTCACTAATAGGACTCGTGTTAATTCAGAAGTCCAGGATACTTCGACCTCAGGGTGGCTGTTACGCAGATGTCTTGAAGTGTTGGTGAGAAGATCCTTTTTCAGAACATGTAGCGGAAAAGTTCCAGACCTGTGTACAAGGTAGCTGCATTGCTTCCTGGGGTGAATCTGTTGATGCCGTTGGTTGTTAAACTGGTGCTTCTAAGCATTACAGCAGACTGAAAACAGCAAACAAATTCCGGACTTCATCTGCGCACGTAAGCAGGATGGAATGAGGTGATCTGGGAGAAGGTGGCTGAGGTGCACAGTTTCAAAGCAGTTATCTCTACTTTGGAGTTTTAAGTTCTGTGATAAAGTAATCGTTGTAGCTCAAAAGTAAAAGCATTATTCAGGCCACTGTGTGGGAAATGGTTGTGCAATAGGTCATTGCACGAGAGTCGTAGGTTGGTTCTTCCCCGGCTGCTGTTCCTCCACTGTCTGATGTGACTGTGTGTTGATTTCAGTCTGAAAGAAATTGTGATCTTCTGTTTTCTCAGGAGCTAAATTCCCCAAAGGCAGTTTAACAATTGAAGGATTAGATTTCTTTTTTTTTTTTCTTTTTTCCCCCTCCTCTTTTCTTCTGGGCCAGGAAGCCAGCGAGGTCTTCATGGACAACGATACTCTCTTTGGTTCTTCACTCTTCTTTTCCTTGTCCTTGTGTAGTGACTCCACATACTGGGCAGCCAAGTTACAGTGTAGTTCCTGGATCATAAAAATTCACAGCAAGGATTGTTCACTGCTTGGCCTTGAGAGTTTAACCAGGTCTGAACTTTGATCTTTAGTGTTCAGCTTCAAATCAGCTTGTGTCTGCACTTACCCACATTCCTCTTCGGTTTATTTTGGGAGGAGGTGTCATTTCTGTATGAGGTAGAAAAGGAAGTTGGGCTGTGAATGTGTGCGTAGTTTCCTGAAGCATGTGGCTACCAAGTTAGCTCAGTTGTGTAGGTTTAGGTCCTATTATTACCATGCAGTGCAGTGATGTCCCAAGATGGGATATGAACAATGCAGAGAATTGTTGAGCTCAGAATACTTGGTGTATCACACCAGAAGACACTACATATATCCAGCAAGCTGCTGTTTTTAAAGCAACAAGCTTTTAAAATAACGCTATATTGTTGCAGGTATTTTTATTTCTTAACGTACTTTAAAAATATTTTTTCCCTCCTCATCAGTGCAATTTCACATATTCATTTTATTCATACTAGTGCTGCAGTTAATGATAGCTTCTGTATTACTATAAGAATGTAGAATTTATATTCCAAATGCAGGTTGCGTCTCCCAGGTAGAACTGAGTGAAAAGACTTGTGTGTATCCTGAGGGATCGAGTGTGCAACAACAGGGAATGCAGTGTGGCTCTCGGAGCTGTCTGATGGTCCTTAGGAGGAAGAGGAGATGCTTGATCAGCATTGATGCTGTGAGACATGGCTCAACAGAGAAGTTGGTGGGCAGAATATAGGAAGTGGGTAGAAGGGAGAAAGAGAGGAAGTCTGTGTTGAAATCACAATCATTTCTTTCCACTTTGGGAGAAGGCGATGGTTAGCATTCTTATACTCTGGGATTAATAACAATTGGTGGAGGAAAGTTACATTAGCAAACTCATTGAAACTTTGGTAAGCAGCAAAAATGTCCACCTTAGAAATAAATGAGAGTTGTAAAAGCTTTGAGTTGAGTTGGATGTACTTAATTGTTCGGGGTTTCTTTTTCCTTCAATAAAATTATTTTTTTAATTTTAAATCACAGCAGAGATAAATAGTCTTTTTAAAATATTTGTACTTCACGACGAACAAGGCTCATGTTAGTACCTACCATGTGGCCTATCACGCTGTTTGATTTTTCAGGAGAACAAGAGGGGTCTGAAATACTGTTCTTGGAGAACTGGGAGAAACTACCAGATAGTTTAGTATACTAATAGATGCCTCATGTCCCTGTTTTAGCATTTTTAATTTTTAGAGGAAGAATTTGTGGTAAGAGAAAGTGTAAAAACTATCCTGTGAAAAGGAAGAGGGAAGGAGGTAACACCAACGGTGAAATCAAGATTAACACTTAATACTGTCAAATAAGTCAATAAATTTTAGGCTATTAAAGGTGCATTTTAATCTAGTTATCTTCTTGCTTTCTATCTGAATAGAGCCTAATGAGTTGTTACTTGCCTACAATAGATGTCTTTTGTTATAATTTTTTCTCTGTTATGTTTTAGGCACAATGTCTGCACCGAGTGCCATCCCTGTCCCGTCTGCACCACCTTCTTATGAGGAAACAACTGGAATCAATGTGAATTACCCTCACCCATACCCAGTCCCAGGGCCCGGGCAGAACCCGGATGGTAAGGGCACGTACCCTCCGCCGTACGTGGGCCAGGCCACACCAGCACATAACCCCGGTAAGCCCCAAAATCTCTGCTGTAACTCAGGTTATGAAGGTGTCAAGTGGCTCTGTAATAGATAATGTGCAGAAAATGAAAGATCGTGGTTCGCAAGTGTTCCCCACCTTCCACAAAATATTTTTGAAGGGAATAAGGTGAATCAATTCTTGTGAATCCTTCAGTGTGCACCGATATAAATACCATCATTTGGCTTTCTGCAGTTTTTAATGCAGTCTTATTCTTGTCTCTGCACTAGGAGATGCCATGGTGACTTCTCTGTCATTGTGCATTTCATTGCTCTGAGCCTCAGATATTTCAGTAATAGCTGGTTTTAGCTCGGAGGAAGTTGATTAACTATCCTTTTTTCCCTATTTACCTGTTGAGTAAACAGTGTGTTTCTGTGCTCAGTTACAGTTCAGACAGTGTATGTGCAGCAACCAGTCGTATTTTACGACCGCCCCGTTCAGATGCGCTGCCCTTCCTGTAACCAGATGATAGTGACTCGTCTCTCATATGACTCAGGAGCTTTAACTTGGCTGTCGTGTGGTGGCCTTTTCTTGCTGGGGTAGGTTGATTCCAATTTGCACGTTATTTTTGTCTTCTTACATGACCTTTTATAAGCTCTAAGGAGTAACAAAGCTCTCAGCTTGGTTGATTTCTCATTCTGTCTGGGACCTGACCCTTTGTGGTTTGAATAGCCTACATCTGCATTTAAGTCCTATAGGACCTCAAAGCAGCTCTATAACACTAGAGAGAAGGGCTCCGTAGCAATGTATGTTCTTCATAAAGCTTCATGGCACTGGTTCTACTGGTGGCTTTTGCAGGAAATATATTTTACCTTCTTGTGTATGTAAAAGAGTTTTGTTTGTTTGTTTTTTCTTGCAGGTGTGTAGCTGGCTGCTGCTTAATTCCTTTCTGTGTTGATGCCCTAAAGGATGTGGATCACACCTGTCCAAACTGCAATGCTCTTCTTGGTTCTTACAAACGTTTATAGGCAGTGTTCAAACATTGATTATTGATTGATGAAGTTGATTAGCACCTCTACAAGCCCTTTCTGAAGCTTAAAGGAGACTTGAGGTCGTTTCTGAGCATCCTGTCACTGGAAATCAGTAAAAAGTGTAATGTTTATTGCTAGATTGTTTGAATAAGATTTCGCTTGAGAGGCTTCTGACTTAGGTCTGTAAAAAATAAATGTGATCTTTATGGGCCGCTCAGTCCAGCACCAGTTGATAGCAACTAGATGTTTTCCCTGTCACGGTTGAGATGGACAAACGGCATAGACGAAGTTCTTAAGTACAAACAACAGTCTCCATTTATTGCCACAAACGCCTTTTTGTATAGTCTATACCAGCTCACGTGGCTTTTTGCTATTGGTTACAGGCTGCAATAGTAACGTATCATTGGCTAATTTTGCTATTGTCAATGTTACCCTTTTACTACCTTCTTTCTCACGGGTACACCTTAATATCTCTGGATACTCCTTAATATCTTCAAGGTTAATTTCTGTTCCCATACCCTCTGTCAGGGAATCCACGGACCCGCTGCAGTCCCCCACATTTCCCTCTCTGCTTTATGCAAAACAGGTTGGTGATGTTCTTCAGTTAATCTTTTCTCCACTGTGTTGCAGGTTGCCATGCTTGCTACAGTCTTGGCACAGACTGGGAGGGCAACATCTCACGCTTGGTGCTGATGCTTTTGCAACAGCACTTGATTTTTGCTGAGATGTGATTTGTTGGCATCTTTTCATGAGCACCAAAATTCACTTTAAAACTTTCTTAGTTGAAAGACAACCGAACCTAAAGGCTTCTTCCTTCTTGGAGGCTGCTTTAACAAATGGACAACTCAGGTTATTTTGCATCTATGGTGAATCAATCTAGTACCTGAATTTCCGAGCTATTTTCAAGTCTAATTGTATCTCTGTTCTGCAGTAAAGATGTTCCTACAGGAATTTGTAATAGATATTTGTTCGGTGTTTTTTGTTTGGTTGGGATTTTTTTACTGCTGCTTGCTAAGTCTGTGAAGCGTTTCCTTCTCTCCACCTCGGTGGAAATGCCCATAGAGCCTTGGTTATAGCATTGGAAAACTTCCTTGTACATTTACACAAGTCAGCTGGTAGATCATAAACCCCAGTCTAATCTTAAGGCTTGAGATCCACCTGCAAAACACAGGTACAGGACCTTGACTTTTAATTGTTGATCTGTTTGTTAATTACTGTTTCTTCATTGAGAAGGTAACATGTTTGTTAAGGAATTTCTCTGATGATTGTTTAGACGTGTACTCTGATTTTTATAAATGAAAGAGAAGTTCTGTTTTCAGAAACTTAAGCTGGATATGCTTATTTAAGATGATGATCACAATGAAATTAGGGAATGGGGCTCTGCAGGTTGAAGTATTTTACAATGTCATAAGCAGTTGAATGATACCTGTCTAGAAAAGGCTGACAGGTGTTTAAACAAGGCTATGATGCCAACACCGTATTAATATCTGTAAAAGTAAAAAGCTAACACAAATACAAATAAAAAATACTGCATCTACTGTTCTTGCCAAATGTGCCTTCTATAAATATTTGGTATAATGTAAATTTTCAAGTCTTTCAGCACTTCACATTTGGAATGTGGGAGTTTTGTGGATCACAAATATGATCTCTAGGCCTTGTGTTAATTAGTTTTTGTAAATTGCTGCTGCTTGTGGGTCACTCTGCAAGTGGTTTAAGAGCTTCCTGTGCATTTGGAAAAGGTTTCTGGTCATGTATCTCCCAGCACCATAAAATTTTACGTCAGTAGCTACGAACTGCCAAGAGAATGATGGAGAGAAAAGCTGGTGGTTTTGTAGCTTTGGTGTGGTACCAGCTGGTGGGTTTTGTCTCCTGTTGCACTTCTGTAACACTTCCCATGTTCTTTGAGGGCCCGGGTGACGCTCCATTGAATTTTCTGTTCTGATTGCACAGGCAGTGATTCTATCTCACACAAGTTGCATGTGTTATCGTACAGCAGTGTTTTACAGAAAATGTACTTGTCAGTTTATCATCAGAGCAAGACAGGAAGAAGCAGTGAAGCACACAGTGTTTCCAAACTTGATGTTTGCTTGCATGGTGTGGAAGATTTTTAGTTCTTTCAGTACCCGAGTCAGTCTGTTCTGGTTAATCCTGCTGTCTAGGAATTTGGTGAGTAATTCTTCAAATTGTTATTCCTTTAGCTTCCCTTTTCTCTACAAAGTGGTGGTTGAAAAATCTGAGGTGGTGGCACCAGAATGCAGAAGAACGCTGACCAAAAAGTAATTATGTGGAGTTTGTTTTGTTTTATGGGCACAGTCCATTGCATCTCTTTGAATGCCTCGTATGGATGGAGAAGAGGACACAGTGTTGGCAGCTTTTCCATCTAATTAAGCATTCTGCAAAACTTTCTGCTGCCCTTTCTGTACTTAAATTTCCTTAAATTTAAGGCCTGCGTTTGTTTCCTTGTGTATGGAATTATCTACGGAACGTGCCAAAGTAACTTGCTTTGTTAAACTTACTTTAGACAGACAAATGCAGGATGTAACTTGCTTTGTGTGAAAGCGCTTTGTGTTTCATTAGGTTGAAGTTACTGTTTGTTTTTAAAAGTGATTATATTTAAAATAAACACTTTGCCTTTGGTATCTTGTGCTTGTAATCGGAAAATTGTAACACTTGGAGTGTTTCCAAACACATGAGTGGCTGAAATGGTAAGTCAAGAAATGTAATTACAGGGTGAAATTTTTCAAAGTCTCACTCGGGCCAAGTCTCTTATAAATGGAATTCTCTGGCCTGCAGACCAACTGTTTACACACGGAGCCACATTTGAAAATGTGTTTTTTTTCCTGCAACTCAGGCCCTTTAAATATTTTTTCAGTTAAAACTCCTTTGAATAAAACTTTCTCTTGCAGTACAACTGAACAAGCACATACAAGTATGGCTACACTTTTACATACCAGTGACCAGGAGGGAGAAAATAGGTATCGAATGTCATTATCTTCAGTCAGAAAGAATCCCCTGTTAATCAACATGAGAATACTCTGCTTTTTTGATGTCTGAAGCATTTTTTTTTCTTCTGAGGTGCAGAAAATACAGGAAGGCAAGATTAATACCTCAAACAATTTTGTTTTAATGCATTGAGATGTATTATTTTTGTTAATCAATTTATTGTTTGATAAACTAATAAGCAAATTGAGTTGTGAACAAAGAATTTTTCTTCTTGACAGGTACAGAAGCAGCATGCTTTGGCAGTGTTATGTCCTTTAGACTTCTATTTTTAACTGACAGAGTTTTCACAGTGTTCAAACTTTGTTAATTTTGATGAAGCTTGACCTGGACGGAAATAATATATATATAAAATAATTTTTTTTTTTTTTNTTTTTTTTTTTTTTTTTTTTTGGGTCGTGCAAATTGGATCCAAAATAAAAGCTGTTGAAACAGGTAGAAAGCAGCTGATAGCCTTACAGGAGGGAGTTGTTAAGGAAGAGCAGAGTGGCCTCAGAAAGCTGCTGTTTGTTGCAGTATTTGAAAGCACTTCTGGCAGTCTAACCACAAGTTCATTTCTGAAGAAATGACTTGTGATTTGTGGACTCAAACGCAGTTAATTACTCTTCATAACTGAGCAGCAAAAGGTAAATAATGGAGTATACACTGTCATCCTAGGAATAAAAACTAAGAAGTACAAGCACTGTGACAAAGGTGTGAAGTGTTTGTAGTTCAAGTGAACTGTATTTTATAGCAAATCATCCCTTGTGTTCCTATTTTCTTTGTAAGATCCTACAATGTGATATAAAAATGCATTAAAAGTCATCCTAAAGACAATGGATTTGTGAGGTGAATGCCCTTGTGCATGATGTGCTGTATGTGAATCCAGCTTAGAAATCAATTCTCCGGTAAGTCTCTTATTACTGTTTCAAACCAGGACACTAAAAAGTGTGTGGTGAAACCTGCTGATTTCAATAGAAGTGCTTCTTATTATCACTTACAATTGATTTTTGTTACAAATGCTTTTTTTTTTTTTAGGTATATGAGAATCTAGTGTCTGTTGAAACAGGTGCCTGTGTGGTTTGGAGATGCTAAAAATAGTCATGCTCAAGTCTAGAAGAAACCAAGAAGTGAGTAGGAGGCTTCCTGAAAGGCCTTTTGTGGTTGCACGTTTCGCTTCATGCACCATCTTGGTCTTTGTGACAAAAAGCAACAACAAAACAGCTTCAGTGAGGTCCGGAGGACTATTGCAATAACGGAGTGTATGATGGGCACTGTGCGTTTTGATGTGAAAACAGGGATTTCACAACAGCATTGGGGAGGAAAAGAAATTTTAAAAAGTCTGAGTAGTTTCCATCTCCTGCCCCGCAAAGGCCCTGAAGCGCTTTCTCCCAGCATGCTGTCCTGAGTGGTGCTGGAATCGCAGTCATTTCAGGATCACCGAGTCCAGCCATAACCCAACTCCAGCACTGCCCCACGTCCCTGAGAACCTCGTCTAAACGCCTTTTAAACCCCTCCAGGGATGGTGACTCTACCACTACCCTGGGCAGCCTCTTCCAGTGCCTGGCAGCCATTTCTGTGAATAATTTCTTCCCAATATCCAATCTAAACCTCTCCTGGTGCAACTTGAGGCCATTTCCTCTGGTCCTTTCACTTGCTACCTCGGAGAAGAGCCCAACCTCCTCCATGCTCCAGCCTCATTTCAGGCAGTTGCAGAGAGTGAGAAGGTTCTTCCCTCAGCTCATGTTCTCCAGGCTAAACAGAGACGACTGAAGGCGAATAGCAGTGAAGGGTTTCTTGCTCCAGGATGATGAATGTCTGTCTGTATACATATATATATATGTATATATATACACGGATATATATGTGTGTATATATATATGTGTGTGTGTGTGTGTGTGTGTGTGTGTACACACACCTATAGGAGCCGCACAGCCCCGCGCGCGGCTGCTGCGCTGGGGCGACGCCAGGGGGCGCTCCCGCGGGGAGGGCGGCGGGTCTGGGGGCTCTGCGGGCTCTGCCCGCCCCGGCCGGGCCGCCTCAGCTGCGGGCTCGGCCGTGGCTCCCACCCGCCCTTCGCTCCTCCTCGCCGCGGCCTTTTCTCGCCCCCGCCGTGTTCCTCGGCTTCCTCTCCGCGCCCGGGGGCAGCGGCGGGCGCCGCCTGAGGGCCGCGTGTGGGGCCCGTCCCTCGGCGCGTTGTGCGGGCGCAGCGGCCGCGCTCCCGCAGCCCGGGGGGCGGCCGTTCCCTTCATCGCTTTATTTCCTCTTGGTAAGCCTGAAAAATGTACGTGTCTCACTGTGCTCTCGGTTGGGGGGCTGCTCCTTTGGTTTTTTTTTTTTTAATTTCTTCCCGGGGAAATACTGTGCTTGGAACACTTTCCCCGCAGCTCCGCCTGGAAGGTTCTGTGAGGGGCCGCGTGGCGGTGGCGGGTTCTCTTCAGGTGGCGTCATAGAGCCCAGGACGAGCGAAACCTGTCGAGACACCGAATGGTGGTGAGGAGCAGCCGGTGCGGGGGTGGCCACTCGGTCCCCCCGGCCGGGCCCGGGCAGGGGCGGCCGCGGGTGCTTTGTTACCGCAGGTGCTTTGTTACCGCGGGTGCTTTGTTGCCGCGGGTGCTTTGTTGCCGCGGGTGCTTTGTTGCCGCGGGTGCTGTGTTACAGCCGCGGCCCGTGGCACCGCCCTCCCGCTGTGTCTGTTGGGGTTGAACCTGAGTTTCATAACGATAATATTAATTTAAAAGAACTCGTGGGGCCTTCACAGAACAGACTTTGCCACTTTGTTGAAGCTCAGGAGACCTTGGCAACACTTGCGTAGAGTTTTCAGGGGTCCACAGACACCCTTACTCTGTTGTGTGGTATTTTTGATGAAACTCATTTTGCAAACTCGAGTACAATGTTCATTAAAACAGATTAATATTTTTTCTTAGGCTTTTCTCCATTGTCGTTCTCCTGTGTGTCATTAAACTAGTGTGTTTGCAGCACAGGTGCCTGGCTTTTCTTCAGTATTTTAAGATTATCTAGGACAGCACCATGGTGGAAGTTTCTCTCTGAGAGGTTCTTTGTTTGGGGTGCAGTGTTTTGATTTTTTAGAAAAACCTCATTTGGGGGGAAGTAGGAAAAAAATGCTTAAAAGATGTTGTTTTTCAGTGTTGAATGGCATCCTGCGCTTCCCAACCCACTCAGATGAGTGAAGCTAGTAAAGTACGCAGGACGCTAATGTTATGCTGTGTTTTATCTTAAAGATTTGGTTTCAGCGTGCATTTAAGAGTCTACTGCAAATCAGAAATTTACTTCCTAACTTAAAAGTTTCAATACAAAGGGCCCAAAATCTGTGATGTACAGAAAAAACTCTTTGAAGTATGGTTGACAAAAAAGCCCTAGAGTTTTGTTTTTGAATTTCTTTGTTCTTTGGTGTATGAAATTGTGAAGCTTCAAGCAAGCTCAGATTTGTAAATTATTGAGTGTGCTTATACACCTACAGTAAGATATTTTTCTTCCTTTTTTATTAATATAGTTTCTTCCTTAAGAAACGGGAAGCCGCAAAGCTAAAACTTGAAGTTAAAATGCAAATTTGATTATTTTGGAAAGTGTGATTTACAGCTGTAACTGAAAAAGCAGAGCAAGACAGTTTGAACAAAATAGAAAATTAGATGCAGTTACCAGGTGACACTGAATTCTATTTTCTTTCTCCAAGCCAAAGTCCAAATCCTTGGTTCTCTGTTCCATCAGTCCTTTCCGTATATAACATACCTTGGGATCACAGGCTCAATCTGAGTTTAAATGTGAGCCTCACCTGTGAGTCTCTTAATCTGTTGACATGTAACCCATTCTGAAATTAATGTCTTTACATAGAAATTCACCGTATCTGTTATTTCGCACGGGTCTTTTATGTCAATATTCAGTCTGTGGCTCACAGTGTTACTACTGGCTGTTGATCCTCGATTGGGTATCAGAAGGGTATCAAGAAGCACTTGGCTGCACTCTGGTGGTGCTGGTGCCTGAGGATGGGTCTGTCTGGTTCTCAGACGCTGGCGTCACTGGTGACTTCTGATGGCAACTTTTGAAGAGCTGCTGCTCTGTTCTTACGGACATTGGAGTTTCTCTTAGCTCTGCTCAAGCATGTTTGGTGTGCCTGCATTTATTTGGTCCGTTACATTTAACGGGATTTCTTGTGCTTGAAAATAAATGTAAATATAACCATGTTAATGTCCGCTGTTTACAAATGAAAACTATTGCTCCCTCTTCAATCTTTTGGGAAAGTTTATTTCTTAATCCTTAAAGAGAAGTCGTCTTCTATGACATGCCAGCTATTTTTGCATGAAAATGTTGTTACTCTAGCCTTGTGAGTGAAATGCTAATGTAGCTAAGTATTTGTCTTAAAGCTATAAAACACGACTCTTACTGAACACTATGGCACCTTATAAAAAAACTCATTAGAAGGGTCTGATTTTCTTAGTTTGACTCAGCAGCGCTCTAAGGAAAGTCCTTTTAGAGATAAAAGGGTTTCTGAAAGAGTTTCTGGTGTTTGACTAGGGGATGAAATGACTGATAAAACGGTTTTGTTCCAAGAAAGCATTTAGATTTGAGCATGTGCTTAATTTTTGGATGGTGCTTATGCTTAAAATTAAGCACCTATTTATGTACCCTGCTGACTCCAGACATAAGGTGCCGTGCATAAGATTAACATAAACTAAGTGGAAAACTTGCTATGAAGTATCGAATTCATTGAAAAAGGAACATATGTTGGCCTCTCCAATGGATTGCAAATGTTGTCCCTAATCTGAGGGGAAGGCCACAAATGCTCAGCACACAAACACTGCTTGTCACTTGTTGCTGCTGGGCTATGTAGTCCTTAGGAGAGTCATGATAAGGCAGAAATTCCCTCTAATTCCAATTTTGGTATTCCCACTGACTTCAGTGTAAGTTTTCTGCTTTTAAGTTATTTTGCATTAGCTACGTGAAATTTGTTGAAAAATCTTACTATATAAACAGTTAAAAGACTACTGTGGAGAACAGGCAGTAGGAGTGATTCAAGAAAAGAATTGTCACAATATAGCCATTTTCTGGTAAATTCATAATGGTTTAATGTTCATGCCCAACTAGTAACTTACCTGCTTCTATCCATATTGCTGATAGTAGACCAAGAGCTGAATGACCGCAGGATAATGTATGGAGCATGTACTATGCCAAGATGAGCTGTAGTCTTAAAATAAAAAATTAGAACAAAGACAAGACTGAGTAGCTCAGCAGAGTAAAAATGGCAAAGATTTCCACAATGAAATCTCTGAAGCAGTGTCAAAATTAGAATATTCTGAAAAACTGCTGTGGTGGAGAAAGAAGGCTTTCTTAGTTACCCCTTCGAGTTGATCATAGGAAATCCAAGCTGCTGTATGAACTCTGTAAGTTTGTGTTGGTTTGGGGGTTTTTTTGGTGGTTTGGGGTGGGTGTGTGTGTGGGGTGTTGTTTGTGTGTTTTTGTTGTTGTTGGTTGGTTGTTTTTTTAATTCAGTTTCAGACCTGAGCTGTCCCTGAGTTTGGCATTTGGTAGATCTGGGATTTAGATAAAGGGGCCCATCTTTCATCATGGAATATTTCATTAACTCTTTAGACTTGTCTTGCTCTCTCTCGTCTTTGGTCATTGATCTATGGGAGACATGGCTTTCCCTTTGACTAAAAATCGTAGGCATTTTAAACTCAGCAGATATTATCTGATGGAGAAAGTAAGTTCAGGCAGAGGCTGTGACAACATGAGCTTAGTGGGGCAGAGTAGTACTGGTGACTGGGATTGTTTTCTGTGATTTCTACTTGTGAATCTGGTTTGAAGTGGACAGCTCAGGGTAAACCTGCATCGTGTGAGGAGTGAAGATGGTCACAGGCTGCCAGGGCAGGCGTGGGATGAGAGCCCCCCTTCTGGAAGAATGAGGCAGGAGAACAGGAGGTAGATGGTGAATCTCACTCAAGCAGGAGTGGAAGGTCTTTATCAGTGAACTCTGGGAAACCTGTGTCTGACACGTTCTGAAAACATAACTGCTACCAGAAGGACTGTAGCGTAGTGGGTTTGTGTATTATTTACGCACAGTTTCATCCACCTTAGGTTTGGGACTTCGGTTGAAGGGATGAGCTGCCTCCTATGAACTTGCTTCTGTCCCAAAGCTTTTGCTTTCATCCTGTGCACTTTTTGATTGATTAATCCTCAGGAATTGATTGCTAGGTTATTTTTTAATTTATGTATTTATTTTAAACTTACTGCATGGGATTGTCCTGAGCATTTGCTAAGTTGTGATGCCTTACGCTTATTTCCTTCTCCTTGCAGTTTCGTGGAATTTCTAACAGGTTAACTTCGCTCCCTGTTTTTTTTGCGAAAAGGCTGAAGTGCTTTTGGAGATTGGATAAAGGTTTGTGTGTGTCTCTCCCCCCCTTACTCCACACGCGCACCCTCCCCTCTGCAGGCTGCCCTGCCAGAGCCCCTCCTCTGCCTGCAAGAGGGGACTTGAATAGTGAGCTCCTGCTTTGTGAAGGAAATTTTCTTCCACCGCCTTGCTCAGAGATGCCTTTGAGAGGAGAACTGATGTGGTTTTGTTAACTTCTGTGCTGAGGAGGTGATTTCGATGGCCATGGGGCTGCACGCCGTCATTTTACTCTGTGCTGTTGTGGCAGGAGCTTCAGGGAGTAAGTAGAAGAAACTTTTTCCTCTGCTAAGATTGGTCTCAATACAAAATACTTCTGCTAAGGAATGATCTTGCTAGCAAAACTTCTGAGATGCTGTAAATTATGTTAGAATTTGTAGGTTTGCAGTAGCTGTTGCAGCAGCCTTGTCTTGATTTTGGGTGTAGTGTAGCAATTTGCTTTACTGAGGTCTCTGGGTAGTGCTGGGCAGGTGGGAGGGCACCCCACCTATAAAGGAGTGTGGTTAAACAGTGCGTCTTCCTTCAGCAGCCCTAGGGAAAGCAGCAGAAACACTGTGATTGTGCCAGGCAGTTCATGATCTCACGTGGAAATAACATGTTAGTATCAGTTGTAAAATTGAGCTCGCTTTGGTATTTGGCAGATGAAGGATTCTGAAAAGTGTGACTGGATCATGGAATGTCTGTGGTGTGGTCCCTTGTCAACTGAAAAGAGATAAGTGCATGCTGTTTCTAGAACCAAAATAAATCATAGAAGAAAATTTAAAATTTAAAAAGAACTAAGCCTAGAGCAGAAACTCTAAATTTAGACACCTTAACAAAGTTAACAAAGTGCCCAATTGTCCAGAGAGCTCAGCCTACCGCGGTAAGTTTATAAATTCTGAGCACAGCATTCAGGTATCCACACAGGAGCTGAGAGAGCTCTTAAAGCTGGTCCCGGAGAGGCATACTCAACATCTGAAAAGTCTGATGCTACATAACAGAGATGAATTTTCCAAGTTTGTCTTACCATGTTTATTTTAAGGTTCTTGAATAAGTTGTACTGATTTCTTCATTAAAAGCTATTAGCTTAACACAACCTTTTCCCACTGTTTAAACGAGTGAGCTAGGGAGCCCTTTTCTTACGTGACCCACTAGGTACTTAGGGATGACTTTTTTCCCTCAAGGAAACTGAGAAGTGTACTTCTCTATCTCCAAATGCAGTGTGTTTGGAATGTTAGAAGTTAATACACGTTTTATGTATAGATAGGTATATTTATAAAAATTAATATTTGAGTGATAATTCTCATATATTACGTGACCTGGTCTCTCTGTGCTAGAATGTTTTCTAGTTTTGCAGATGTCTGTAGCACTTGGTCAAGTTTGCTTGAAAAGAACATGTTGTTCCTACTTTTTAAAGGTAAAATCCGAAGTGCCATACAGAAAATTAATTCTGCAAAATAAAAAGGAGTATTTGTTGGGAGGAAAATAAAAGTGTGGGGTTAAGACCTTTTGAAGAAAAATGTAATTTTACTCTCCAGACACTTGAAGTTTATCTTAGGAATAAAAATGTATATAATCTTGAGTGGGTGCTGAAGAAACAAACACTTTCTTATTTTTGTTCCAAACCCAGTGAATTCCCTTCTTTCCTCCTGCCAATAATTTTGACATTTCAGAAAAAGAGAGTAAGAGAAGGGAAAATACGGTTCCAATAAGTAGGATAAGTGTTGATTTTTAGATGTTGTAGTTTGACAAGGGCATTTCTTTGAGACATGTGGCATACGTAAAACGTACAAAAGCACAGAACTAGAATAAAGAGACTCTTTTAACTGTGTTTCCAGTGGGAGACAGCTGGGATCTGACTGATCTTTCCACATACACATTCCTTTCAATATCTAGGGCTTGGGGTGACTTGCTGAGCTGAGTACCCAGGAGTGTCAGCAGTGCAGGATCAGGTCCTGTTCCCTGCATCTCTCAGGTATCCGTCATGGGGCTCCTCTCTCAAAATTCCTGTAATTCAGCTGAAGTTTATCATGGAAGTTCTCACAAGATTGGGACCACTAGGCCAGTCTTCAATGTAGTACCTGTGTGTTTGCCAGGGGGGAAAGCAATCTGCAGTGATTTTGTTTTATATCGGTCGAGCCCTTTGAGTGCCCAGTCATGCTTGTAGAGCAGGGGTGTCAAACTCCTTTTCAGTGGGGGCCACATCAGCCTTGCAGTTGCCTTCAAAGGGCTGAATGTCATTTTAGGACTGTATAAATGTATTTGTCGAGGCAGACACAGTGATGCACAGGAAGTGGACACCCTGAAAATTGCGCTGTTGCTTAACTTCCCTATGAAAACATGATTTTTCTTCCAGTTCATCATAGACTTTTATGTTGTCTAGCAGTGCTTGCAATAACTGAAATCTTGCTAGTTTAGTGCACGATGTGTGTGCACAAAGTGACGAGGAGGCACGGAGTCTCTGTACGCAGCAGGCCCATCTGCTTCCCCTGTTGACACCAATGCAAGTCTGAAGCAATTCTGTTGGTACGGTGTGTGTTCTGCACCCCTTTGAATTCACTGCCCTCCCAGTCAAAGCCTGAATGGAAGTCAGGCTGGAGAACAGGCTCTCCAGTGTTAAAGGAATTCTTAACCAACTGCACCCTTGAGTTGTGATGTTTATATGTTCCTCAATGTGTTGGTGATAGAGAGGTTTTTCTTGGGCAGTAAAGCTTGCTCTTGTTCTGCTTTAAATGATACTTTTGATTTTTTTAATGGCTATGTGCAATAAAAATCTTAGCTAAGTAGAAATTTTCCCTAACTGCAGTAAAGTTAGAGGCCTATGGATGTGAAGAAGTGTGGTGCATATTGGTGTATAAAATGTGTATTTCTTTCTTGAAGTAAGAACCCCTTTTAAAAATTTGTTTCGTAATCCATGTTATTGTTGCATTTCCATACTTCCCTCAATAAATACACTAAGGCACATAAGTCCTTTATGTATGTGCTTGTGTCGTGTAGATGTGTAGAAAGGGGCATGAGCGGAGTCTTGTCCCTGTGTACTTGGTGGCAAAACTCTCTTTGATTTCTGCATTTGGTGTGTTTTGGTTTTGTTTGTTTGTTGTTTGTGTTTGTTTGGTTTGGTTGTTGATGTGTTTTTGAGGGTGGTGCTTGGGTTTCAGTTATTTCATTGTAATTGAAAAGCAGAGGGTCTCTCCTGAGCTGCGCACAAACTTTTGGTGCTTTTCTATTATCTTACCTGTCATTGCAGGATCCTTGGAGAGTTTGAGTTATGGAGCTTCCTGTTCTGCAGAGTGTGCAGGTGAGCAAAACAAGACTGTATTGAGGCCTTGTATGTGATGAGGAAGAGGGACTGAAAACTTCCTTCCCTTCAGCAGGGCGGTTATGTTCTTACAAGAGTGATACTTTTGTCTGAGTGACTGACGTTCACGGAAGTAGTAGAGAAGTCCCACTAAGCTTTACCAAGCGCAGATCTGCCTGAAGTTTTTATTCATAGACACTAGAGCTAAGCAAACTACTAAACCAGTGCAGGACAAAACCCAAATTGTTTTTTTCCAATACCCAGTGTTAGCTACAGGCATGAAGAAAGACTTCGCCTTCAGTAAGCAGGCACAAAACTTACATTCTGTGAAGGAGGAGCAGACAGGAACACAGGATATTAAACTGAGCTGGGAAGGTTTGGTTGAATGGCTTGAGGTGCAGTTGGTAACTTGCACTTCTCATTTGCATTACCAGCAGGTACTTGAATGTGCAAAGGCGCTTCTCATTGTAAGAGCAAGGGGAGCACATGGATGTTTTGCTCCCAAGGAGATCTTGCCCTGGTCTCTTTGCTACCCTACTCAGACCATGTGGCTCAGAGACCCCTCCTTTTTTCAGCATTACTTCTTCTCTGGGGCTTTGTCATTGCGAGTGCTCCACTGTTGCAATGCTGCTGTGAGGCAGAGAAGAAGCAGCTCTGTGTTATGGGAGCCACAGTAGTCATTTTTCTTAGATGTTGTCATCTTCATCTGAGGGGAGAGTATATTATTGGAATTTTCCATCTTCTGCGTTTCAGTGGCCCCAGTTAAGGTTGTACCATGATGTCTTATCTTTTAGGGACACTGTGTGTAACAATCTCACACACCACAGCCACCAAAACATACGGCACTGAAGGTATTATGACTCTAATCTCATCTTTTCAGGGTTAATTCTTATCACCCGATCTAGAAGAGATTCACCTTTGATTAAAGGAATACAAAGACCATTTAACACACAGGAGCATGTCTGACATTGCATTCACTTGAAGGCAGTGCTACTCATGGACACTTGCCAGGTCATTGCAATGTCTTCATAAAAATACAAATAATCCTTGTCTTCCTATTCTTTCTTTTCCTCAGCCTGGATCTTTTCGGGCAGGCTTCCAGACCCAAAGTTCTTTACTTAAAAAACACATCGTTTCGTTTGTCTGCATATGTGTAGCTCACAGAGTGGCATGAAAAGCCTTGAATGCAGCAGCAGATCTTTTTCATCTTGCTGTTGCAAAGGTCCTGTTTTGCTGCTCTCTGAAAGGTGTCGAAAGAGCATCACGCGCTAAATGTATTGCATTCCTTTCCTGCTTTTGGAAATTAGATTCCTGCCTTGATGGAAATTGTAAGTTTATGTGCATAGGAGAGAGGAGAATTCTTTTCACCTTCCATACAGGAGCTATTGCTAGCATGCAGGGTGCTTTCAGAAACCCAATTCTTTCAATTGTAAATCCAAGTGGGAATGGAACATTCTGAATATCCAGCCCCTTGTTTAGCTGATTTCAGTGGCCAAAAGATTTAAAAAACCCATTTTTTTTGTTTGTTTCCTAGGACACAATGCATCATACTTCCCCAAAAGAGCTAGATACAGCTACAGGTATTCAGCGGTCACCAACACCTTCCTGCAGGGAGGTATTTACAAAAGCAGTGGCATCTCTCTGGAGAGCACGGTGATCATTGAGGTGTTGGGGAATTGCCACATGGTTTTGAAAGTGAGTATTGTCATAACTGTCTGAGTGATTGGGTTGAGCTGACGTGGAACTGTATCTTTCTTTGGGTTTACTGATACATTTACAACATTAATTATTTCTTGTAATTAAAAGCCAGTTCAGTTCTAGGTGTCATAATTAGAGTTGCAGAACTGCTTTGATGTGACATGGCTTCAAATTAAGTATTTGCCAGTTTTAAGGGACAGATTAAACAAATATATTTATTTATTTATTTATTTTCCATAGTGGTGTGACAGTTTCACTGTTTTGTCACATGAAGTGCAGAACTAGAGATGAAGCTAGTCCCTTTGAAAGGAACTTGGTTTATTTTTAAGCACTTTCATATCTGTACCAGTAATTTAAAAATAGCAAGCGTTTTAAAGAGAACTTGAAAAACTCGTGTGATATTCTGGATTGATGCCATTCCTAGCCCAGTGTAAAATTCAGCCTTGTAACACTCCATTGATCTCAACAGGAGATCTCTCTCTCTGTGACAAGAGCAACAGACCGGTTTCAAATTTCTGACCTTTTCCTGGGGTGAGCCCTGCGGTAGGCCAGTTTGAGAATTACAGGGCTTTAGCAGGGGGAGAACGGAAAATAAACTTCTCTCGTCTGCCTTGACTTTCCTTCAGGTTAACGGAGTGGATAATTCATGGGTTCTGCAGGGAGCTGTCATATGTTTACTATATACTCAACGACATGAGGCCAACGAAGAATAGGATAGTTATCCCTGTCCTAACATGGCCATATGGTTAAAATTAACTGGTCAGTGGTCCAGTGATTTTACATGAAAAACGAGAATTTGGGTACTGTCTTCAGACTGAATCACTCTCTTCTGCCTTGTAATATCGATGGCTGGATTCCCCAACTTCTAGCTCTTTATCTTAATTTGAGGCTTCCTAAGTTAAGCAAAACAATATGTGGTAGAATGCTTGTCTTTATAAAGAATAAAAAAGTAGACAATATTAAGAAAAAAAAATACTACCAGTTGCAGTCTATGCTATACTTCCAATGGGGCAGAGAGCCACCATTTTTGATCTACCATTTGAGAACAGTTCTTCCTTACCACAGCCAGCCAAATTGCAAGTACAAAGAAATTCTGTAATGAACTTAAGTCTGCATTTTCTCTTCTGAATTCAGTAAAAGTAAGCTGTGAAATGGCTACTGAATACTGAGAACTTTACCAGGTGTAGTCTCAAGAGTCAACTGAGATGGGCAGTCATTTTGCTTCTCAACTTCGGTAGAAAGGCTTTATCCAGGCTCTTGCTTTATGACCCAGTAGGTGATTTCTTCTGTCTTGTAAATGAAAGGGATGTAGTAGTGCCATGTAACATGTATTTAATAGTGAGTGAAACTTCTTTGTAGAAGAAATTTCGGGAAACCATCTCACTTATGCAGCCTGAAGATGTGGCTATTGTGGTTGTGTTTCCTGCAATACTGAGCCTTTTTTTGTAGTCTGGGACATTTCTATGTAGATGTCCTTATGTGGCGAAGTCCTCAAATTCCTATTGACAGTTTTATTTGTTGCTTTGTAATCTTTGCTCCTAGATGCATGATGTACAGATTAAGAAAAGTCTTGCATCCAGAGAGGAACCTCTGAAGGAAATGGAGAGTCTAAGGTAGAAAACCTTCTAATCTAGTCTTTTTAATTTTTTTTTTTTTTAATCTGTAAGGCTTAGCAGCAACTTGACTGCACATTGTTCACTGTCTTTCCTACACCATTTAGTTTTAGGGTTTTTTTTTGGTTGTTGTTTGTGTTGGTTGGTTGGTTTGTTTTTAAAGCAAGGATCAAGATATGAGCACGATCAGCAAAATCACAGATATTTGGTCCAAAAAGGTTTTTCTGAACCTAATTATCATCCCTTTGTATGTAAAAACATTTGGAGAGTGGACAGTTAGAATTATTCTGGGTACAAATTATCAGGCCTCTAGCTGTCTAGCAGCATGTCTGGATTGCTTGCTCGCTCTCTGAGTTGCAGTTGTTACTTGTACAGACTCTTGAGTTTTGAAATACATTTCAGAAGTTCTTGATTTGGAGGATTCTCATGATGCAAAACGTTGGATTTTTTCTTCTGATATGTTTAAACTGCATTTATTCATCTAATGTAATTTTCTTTGTTTTATGTTTCTTTTTTTAGTAGCTCATTCATAACATATGCCAGTGTGTTTCTCTCTGACTTGCGAAGGTATAGACTCTATTGAAGATGCCTATACAAAAAGGCCTCTTCAAACTGTGGAGGCCTGATATTTTCCCAGACAACCGGTGCTTCTTGTGTCATCAAAAAAAAAAGCAGTTCTGTTGTCTGATTAAGCTCAGCCTTGTAATCTTCCTCTTTGTGCTGCCACTTGGATTCTCAGCCTTTAAACAGCACTGAGAACTGAGGTAACTGACTCAATTCAAAGGGTCAAAAAGAGCAAGTTTGTGCTTCTTGTATTCATGAGGAAGAGCTTTGTGTTCCACAGGACGAGTAGTGGTTTCAGAGTTCAAATCAGAGTACAGGCACATCATCTGTGAAGTTATTTGTAGGGGTTTCATAGAGGTAAGAGCACTTGTGTCTTGTTCTTTGCAGAGAAGCCAAAAAAAATAGAGGTAGCAAAGAAAATTTTGAGTGAAGGTTGGCTATTGAAAGTAATTATTCAGATGAGTGAACCTTATTAGCATTTGCCTCCGCCTATTGTGAATATACAGTGCTCTAGCTTGTCCTCTGAATGTGCGTGTGATTTCCACAGATAGTAGCAAAAGCAGCCACAGTTGCCTAGGAGTTCAGAAACCCTTATCCCATGTGCACAACAGTGTCTGCTCCTGGGAAGACTTTATCCAGGTGTGGGTGCACTGGAAGGTTTTCTCTTACATTGTCTTTGCGACCGAGTTGATGAGATGAACAGTGAGTTCCACAGTTAATGTGCAGGTGAGCTGTGTCTCTCACTGCATGGGAGCAAACCAACGGGTTGCTGTAGAATTCTTCCTTTGGATGGCTTGTTTTACTCCATTTTGAGGGGAAATATATGATTAAAGTGCATTATATTAGGAGTGAAAATCAATGTTAAAAAGTGGTCTCTTGCAAAAATAGAAAACACTGTACTCTCAGTCTGGGATAGGAAAAACAATCAGGGGGATAACTTCGGGACAGAGCCCGAGTATGTACACCTACCAGAGCAGGAAGGTTTGGTTTGATTGGAAAGCAGTTGTTCTTGTGTGTATCACAGCTGAAGAGGAATGATTAAGAGTACATGCAGTTATTTTGCAATTAAGACATGCTTACCAGTGCTAAAGGCTCCCTGAATCATAAAATGGAATTTCTTTCTTACTTTAAACAAGAATCATTGCCATCAAGTATAATTACTTGTAATTAATTTACCAGGAATTTGCTTTATTAAGTGTTAGAGTTACGTCAGAGATGCTGTGATTATCTTGAGGTGTTTGGTTTTTATTGTTGTTGTTGTTTGGGCTTTTTTAAGGGCTCTAAGGGTCAGGGTGAATTCATGAAGAACAGGGACTTGCTATGAAGAATGGAGATGCAGAATAAGACAGATCCATTGTGAAGGAATGCGGGAGCAAAACAATGGACTCAACGACAGACTAATATGATCATAGTTGAAGACTCTTTATTACTCCAGCCGAGAGTTTATATAGCTATCTATTTCTGTACACGTGGCACGCTGTTATTTGATTGGATAAACAGTCTGTCCATCAGCTGTTCACACGCATAGCTACATTGCTAATTGGCTCTTGCTGCGACATCACACGTCCCCATATATACTAACTGTTTACATTCTTGCAGTTAACTGCTTCTTGCCAGTTCCTGCTATTATGCTTGCTCAAACAACTTTGGTGTTTACATCGTGTCCTTAGACCAGGGCCTAATCAGCAAGGCTTGATGGATAGTCCATGAGGCTGTTGTAATATCCTTGTTCGGTCAAGTACATTGCTACAAAGGAACAGCTCTGTTCAGAAAATCTGAGTCCAATGTCATAAACTGACTTGCAGCCACTGTTTGAAGCAAGAAACTATAAACTCTTTTATTTCAGGGAAATACTAGAACAGCATCCTCTTCATTTTTCTTTCCATGATGGGAAAGTTCTGAAGCTCTGTCCTGTGAGGAGTGAACAGACCTGGGCACTGAACATAAGGCGAGGCATTCTCAGTGTCCTGCAGACGTCACAAGCATCCCCTCCTAGTGCAGTTGTTGAAGAGGTGAGACTGGTAGAGCTGTGCTCTAGAGTGGCTGTTACCCTTGTCCATGTTAAATCTAGTCCCTTTGTAAACAACTAAAGGTTTTGCCCACTTGGTGACTGGTCAGCAGCCAGTGGTGGTTGTCTGATTGCCTTTTGTAGTGAATGTTATGAAATTATCTATAATTTGCATTCTTGTTGAGGGCTCGAAACCACTACTTGGTTACCTGAGGAAAAGCTGCCCTGCTGTTGTGAAGAGCGGTCTCTAAACTGACCTTCAGCATGATGTGTGCTGCCTCATTCTCGTGCTATTGTTACATATTAGTACTTAAACAGGTGTTCTACAATAAAGCTTGGGACACCCATGTATAACTACACTTCTTAGTAGAAATGCTTTTCTGAATTAATGCTTCCCTGCAAACCCACAAAACCTTAAATGAAAAAGCATACATTTATAAATGATCTGATTCAGAGTAACACAGTGCAGTTAAGCAAATAGACAAAGCCTGGCCATTTTGAAGTCTGATCAAGGTCTTTAAAATTATTTGCCTTTCCATAGCTTTTGTGGTAAAGCCAGTGTCCTGCAAGACAGAATCTAGTTCTCTCGTGCATTGTTATTAAAACAAAGCAGTTATTAAAATTAATTGTAGTAGCCCATAATACCTACTTGTATGTGTGGATGTGCAATTCAACACTGTACATTTGTTACTAGGTGGATGTTCTGGGAATATGCCCAACCAGGTATCAGCGAAAAGGTCCTATTCTTGTCAAGACGAGGGACTTAAACCTCTGCTCTCATCGGTATTCTGGTTTTACCTCTGTGCAGTCTGTTGTTCTTCCTCATGTGTCGGTAAGTGTTGGGGCCTTTACATTTCTTTGAAGAGTCATAGTGTGAATGAAAACATGTTTGAATGGTCATTTATGCTCCATAAGATCTGTGTGTGTCTGTCCAAACTTGAATCCTTAGCAAAGAAATGATGAATATTATTGTCCCTGTAATGCCTGTTATTCACAGAAATTGTTTTTAATGCAAATTTGCATTGTGGTTGATGAACATTATAGTATAAATGTGAGAGCTTGTTAGGTGCCTGGATTGAACTCTGTCATTAAAATAAGTTATACTTGCAGTGGTAAACTGAAAGAGTGTGAAAGAGAGGAGCAGAGAGATGTGGATAAGAAAAATACACTATGTAACAAAGTTGTTATTTGCAGAAAACTTCGGAAAGATAGAAACTTTTCTAGAAGTCAAGCTCACAGCTTTCCACTGTTCATGGCAAATACGGTCAATGTTTGTATCTTGTGTTGTTTTTATCAGGTTAATATTGCTTGTTTCTTGTGTTGCACCAGCTAGTCATAATTTATCAGCCTTTTGCTTTTCTCAACTCTGCTGGCCAAAAAGATCTGCTTAACACTGATGTTTTGTGAACTGAAATGAACTGAGACCATTTGACACAGAAAGTTAGTAGCAGTTTCATTTCAGTGATGGAAAAAATTAGACTGAAAATAAAGAGCATATTAACCTCCACAAGCTGGGCTCTGTCAAAGGTCTAGGTAAGAGATTTCACACTTTATCATAGACCTGGGATCTTCTGTGAAGCTGGGAGAGAAAGGACGGGGCAGACTGACATAAGCCATCAAGACTTTACCTGAAGTATCTCTTCTCAGTCTGAGCAGCAGATCCTGTCCTCCAGACTGGAATGTGTTCAGAGCATTTCGGATGGAGTCCTGGCAGAGGCCAAGTGCACCGATTCCAACCTCGTCACCCTGCTCTCTCAGAAGGGCAGCGGGGCAAAGACGCAGACACAGTCTTCACTGAAACTCCTTCAGGTGGAAACAGAGATGCTGTACAAAAAAGGTAACATAATGTTTCCGCTAAAATAAAGTACCTTTATTTCCTAGAAAAATCTTGGGTCTGCATCTTGCCCGTGAGACCTCTTTGCACCTGGTATTTCCTTTAATGTGTTCAGCTGTGTCCAGGTGGTTGTTTTTACAGGCTGGGCTACTGAGAGCTGTCCCTTTGGGAGTTGGGGCGTGCGATAGCAAAGCGGGATCGATCTCCAAAAGTGAGAGATTTCTGTAATGGCCAACTACTTTTTACCTGCTTTACATACATAGCCGCCTTCTATGCAGAACATCAGCTTTCCTGTGTCTGTGAGCAGTTTGGGTACAAATGAAGCCTAAATAATTGCAAGTCCTAGTGGAACTAAGGACATGCTATGTCTGAGAACCATTTCAATTTTCGCTCCTTCTTTGCTCTGTGTGCTTCTCCTTAGGAGGACAATTTTAGTGAAGTCAACGGGAAGCTTGCCTGAGAAAAGACTTCAAAGTTGAGCTCTAAATGTTGAGAAACATTTTGTAATTTTTTTATTGTGTTGTTATTGTTGTTTGGCTTTTTTTTAAAGAAAAATAAAAATTTCCAGGACACTTTTTATTTCTCGTTATGCCAACATAAGATGCCGAGATTCTTCCTCAGGAAGATGTTAAGAGGCAAGCCATTTATTTTTCTTGGCACCTAGATCTCCTGTTGAATTTTTGTGAAGTTGAAACGACAGGAGTGATTAGATAAAATAGAAAAGGATGATGAATGTAAAGTAGCAGGGCCATTGTAAGAGGGAAACTGATGGAAAGTGGGCTTTTTTTCATTAGTATCATCTTTGTCTTGTTTCTCTATTTCTTTCAGGTCCCACTTGTGTTTAGGCCTTTATTCTGTTGTATGCTTAAATTCAGCCTGACTGTAGGCATTCGTATTCATCCCTTGGTGTTAGGAGACTAGAAAGTTTCTTACATGTAGAAGTAAAGGCTCGGAGGGAAACTTTTCCCTAGCATTTAGGGTTAGCCATAGCAAATGACCAGCAACCACCAGATCTGATTTTTCTTTATGTCTTCCCAGTGGACCCCAAGGATCTGTATGTGACCAGCATGCTCTATGAAAGGGAAGAAACTGGGAGGGAGGTCACTGGAGGGGAAGTGTCCGACCTAGTGTGGAAGCTCTGCCTAGCGCACAGTGCGAGTTTTGAGGTAAGCTTTTACACATAACCTCTGTTTCCTTGCAAGGCCCTTTGTGGTCTGAGAGTTCTCCTACGCAAATGAGAGGTGAGTAGGAGACCAGCAATTTTGAAATTTGCATTGCATTGTTTTGAGATTTTTTTTTAATGTGGAATTATAGAAAGATAAAATGCTTTGAAGTGTCATTTTCCTATATAAACAATAAATCAAACTGAAGAGTTGAAAAGTCATGTGGCTCCTGAATATTGGGCAAAGGCAATTTTGAACTGTATTCTAAATTAATCTGAAAGAAAATGGTCTGAATTTTTGTTTTGCTGTGGAAAAACAAAAAGGTGCTTGGTTTGGATTATCACTGGCAGTTTTGATGCTTAATTGTAAGAATATTTTTCTACAGCTTTAGTATGATATACTACCCATGGTAGTGCTGTTATTTCCGTGTTTATTGGAGTTCTTTGGTTCTTCTGCCATTACCTCATCCCCTCAAAACAGTTTGCACATGAAATCAGTTCCTCTGGATCTTGGCTATTTGGTTCCTTGTGCTTCTGAGGAATTCTAGTAATAACCGCCATATTTTCTGGGGATGCTGCTTGCATCCAGAAGGAATCTCTTCTCACCTAATCCATTTTCATTGGTGAATGCTGCTAAAATATAGTAGAATATTCTGGTGATGTGGAACATGCAGTGGCTTATTTTTTTTTAGCGATGACCATCATTCTAAATGAGGTCTGCCTGTCTCCTTAGCTTGATCAGGTCTTGTAATTTTTGTTGATACTGGCAGCAGCTGGGTCAGTTAATGTTTGTCACTGCGGTTGAAATGAAGATTGCTATCTTCTGTGAAATGCAGAGGTGATCAAGAACGCCTGTGCTATACAACACAGAAGGACGAACAGATGTTAGTGCTTAATCATTGCTGACCTGAAATACGCTGAGGGCAATGACGTGAAAGAAAAGGCACTTCATATCCCATTATCCTTCAGATGGAGTGGTTCTTGCTAGTGATGAAGTTCCTGTATAGAAAAATGTGAAAAAAATGCAAATTGAAAATAGAAGGACACACTTCTTGTCTTAAGTAATTCATGGTCAGGATTTTACTAAAAAACAAGTATGGTCTAGTGGAGAAAGCACTGTACTGGGCCTTGGTGCCTCTGTGAATTTGACACTGATGAGTTTAGTCAGCTCATTCCTGATCTGTTCCCTGTCCTCTGATGTTGTTGTCTTGTTAGATTGCTCATACTTTGGAGCAAAGTTATTTCTTGTGTGGTGGGGCTGTGATCTCTCCTATAAATACACAGAGGTACAGGCAGTGCTAGCAAAAAGCTTCAGACCTAGCCTAGGAGAAGGCACTTCACCTTCCTTTGTGCAGGTTAAGTCCCATGTCTGAGAACAAAAGCTCTGCCTGTCTCGTACCTGGGGACACACACAGATACTGGGAGACAGAGTACAGGCTTTGTGGGGATGGAGAAGAGCGCATTGCTGGATTACAGCTCTGCAGGCCAGTGGTGTTTGCTTAGAAATTAGTATGCTGTGTATATTCACCTTTTTCTTAGCTTTAGCTGTGATTAATGAGCACAAGTAGATGTTTATGTAATGTGACATGAGACTTTAGGCAAAGGCACAGGGTGAAGAGGGATCCTGGTCACAGCAACTGAAGTGGGCAACCTCAGTCAGCTGTGATAAATTACAACCCCAGCAGTTACTCCTGGCCTGTTAAATGGTGATCACAGTGTGACCTGGTATTGCAGCCTGACAAAGACCTCAGAGGAGGCAGCAGGTGACCTTTCTGGGTGGTGGTATATGGGGTAGGTTTCTCTCTCTGAGTTGTTAGCAAGTCTGCCAGCTTTTTTTAGCTGCACGCTAGGGAGATTGGGGCTATAGAGTGCCAACAGAGCCATGGACTTAATAGTTCTTGCTAAGGCAGAATGAAAGCAGCCTCTTTGGGTACGATAATGCTTAATTCTGTGTGTCTGTCATTGTAACAGCAGTATGTCTTGCAGTTTAGGAACAGACTAGAGGCCCACGTATTGCTTGGAAAACGTTGAAAAAATAAATTACTGCAGTAGACCTGAGAAACTTTCTCTAAATCCTGCCTTCTTTTGAACACCCGTAATTCAGTGTCTTTGAAAGAATGGTAGATGATTTTTCCCAGTAACAGTGGGATGTCACTTCTGTCTCCAAAGAGGCCCACTGCCTTCCTGTGTGGGAAATTTGTTTTGTAAATTAGTAAGATTAGCACAAGTGGCTGCTGTCTGTGCCACTGCCTAAAAAAGAGGTGAATTATTCATCATATGCCTGTCCCAGCACAGGGTTTGACTGCTTGTCAGCCATTTTCACTGTTTCAGGGTGTTCCTTCTGTGTAACAAGATGTTTCAAAGTTTCCCTCATTCTAACTGATAAAATGTCCTTTTGGGCCAGAGAAGAAGTTCTGGGAATGCCCACAGCGTTGCTTGGGAGACAGCTCCACTGTTGCGCATGTATAGCTTGTTTGTCTCCTTATTGTTTGACTCTGAATGAGGCGAGATTATGCATTTCTTTCAGGACACAAAACCAAGAATAAATGGAAGGGAAAATCCCCAACTCCAGGGAAAATAGTGAAGGGATGAGAAAATGGGGGTGGACGCTGTGTCACTTCCAAGGAAGCAAAGTTGTTTAATTTTTTAATGCTATTATAAGACGAGATTGAATTTCAATGTGGATGTAGAGTAGCTAATGGACCATCAAGTGAACAAGCTGCACACTGACAAAGAATGGTCAGAGGGATGGGGAGAGGGGACCCTCGCTTGAGAGAGGCGTGAAGGAACCTGTCACACCGCTGCTGCTGGGGCTGCGCTGACATTGGCGGCTGGGGTTTGATGCTGGATTTGATGCTCTGCTCAATGTGTCTGTGCAGTGAGGGCAAGAGTATGTCAGATTCGCACTGCCCGAGCTCTGTATCCCAGTCTCACCCGAAAGAGTTTACCTTTAAGGCACGGTATCACCGTTTGTTTTTCTCATGAGGCATTCTAATTGCTAGTTATTACCTTGTTGGGTGTGAGAATTTGCATGTTTCCAACTTGTGGGTTTAGGAAATATGACAGAATATTTCCCAGGTAAGGAAGATGTTCTGATAACCAAGATGAGTTAAGGTACTTTTTGAAATTCGACTGTTATTTTTTTGTGCAACTATAATAATAACTTCACCAGGAACGGTGCTTTGAATTGGAAAGCCTTAGAAGACAGTGTTGGGAACAGTCTGTTTGGTCTCTTAAACCTGGTCTGTGACCAGGCACAATTACATCCTTCCTGAAATTGAAGGTGAAATTAGGTTAGCTGGCAAGGTAAGAAAATTAGGTTAACTGGCAAGGTAAGAAAAAAATAAAAAAGAACTGGTGAGGATCAGAAGGAAGGGAAGTCATGTCCTGACAGGGAGAGAATAACCATAGCTGCTCATCCATCAGGGAGGTGAGTATGTCATCTCCATCTGATTTCACGCTTGGTCATCAATTCAAGGAGATCACTTGTTCTTTAACCTACGTATAGCTCAAAAAAGAAATCAGACAGCTGAAAACCAGAAGTTCCATACAGAAGAGACAGCTGTGTAATTCCAAAGGGATGTACTAAATTGACTGGAGAGAAGGCCTCACACTTCCACTGAGAACATAAATTAGGAGGCAAAACCAAAGATGTTCATTGAACACATTTTCAAAGCAACCTCCCTTGTGATTACATGGGCTGATACTTGGCAGCAAATAGGGTGTCAAGCTTTCAAAGGTGTTTGTATATATCATAAAAAGAAACACTTTCATTGGGAAGCATTTTACTACTTTACCTTCCAATCCAAATTTTACCATATTTATAATTTCAGAGGATTTTTTTTTTAATTAAATAGAGCTACACCAAGTTTGCAGATAGAAGGAAAGAAAAGGCAGCTCCTGTGTATTAGAAGAACAACATAAAAGCCAGGCTTCCGAGTGTTTCATTTAGGGGTGGGAATGAGAGCCAAGCTTGCATGTAGTTTGTTATTACAATACTACAAACAGAGGAATCTACAAGGGGGTTCTTGTTTATCTGACATCTCTATTTCAAGACAACATACCTTAAAAAATAACAACTGCCCACCTGACCAGACACTTCATTCTACAACTTTATTTTTAGGAAGTAAAAATAGCTGTTTCTCTGCAAAATTTTGCACCGAGTTATTGATGGGAACTTGTCTAGTCAGGAGGTGCGAAGTTGAATGAAGTCAGTCTTACAGTCTGAAGTTACATCACCTGGAAATACATCTGTCTGGAAGTTTTCTCTTGAGCTGTGCGGTGGCCGCAGCTGATGAGGCACCAGAGCTCGGCAGCAGCTGCACACGCAGCTCCTGAGATGGCACCTGTGAGGCACCCACGCTCCCTGCTGGTGCTGCCCGTGGTGGCTTGGCATGTGTAAAATGCACGTAAGGCCTGTGCTTTACAAATGCTTTTGAAGAACTTCATTAAATACAGTTCTCCGAGTATTTTATAGACTGTGAAATGTAATGTGTTTCACTAGCTCCATAGCATTTGGGGTTTGGTAATATCTTTTTAAAATAGACTTTAAAGGTAATGATGGGACGGGATTGGATGGAATGGAATATGTATGCATCTAACTCAGTTTTAGCTATGGAATGAAAAGCTATTGGAATTAATATCAAGGCAGACCTTCATGTAGGAGAATAAATTTCAATTTGATGAAATGAATACACTGTTGCTAAAAAGAAGTCCCAAAAGAACAAAAATACAATGTTTGTATTGGATCTGACAAATTATTCCCTCAGTTTATCAAACAACACGGTAAGAAATTATTCCATCTTACTGAAAGCTTCTTTTTCCTGAAAATGCCTAGGCAGTCTTAAATTAAAATCGAATACTGGCACTGGATTATTCCAGTTCTTCATTGCTTTTGGAAGCAGCTCCTGGAAGAAAGGTTGGGATGTCAAAGTAGGTCTCTCCCCAGACCTTTGGAAATGTGGCTTAGTGGAATTGACTCTGTTTGTATCATTTTTACATGAAGAAAAATGTTTTCTTTGGAACCAGAGCAGTAGTCCTATGTCTGAGCCTTTCACATCTCAAGTGAATGAAGAACTGAACTGAATCTGTGTGACATGGACTGTGATTAGAACTTCTTCATTATAAAGTTAGGTTGAAATGAACATACAAGATACTGTATTTAACATTCTGCTAATTTTTTCAAGTGATGAGACCTGTCTCCCTTCTTGAACTTTGGGTCAAGTCTCAGAGGAACACAGTCACATGCTATTTAGTATTTAAAACGCTATTTTCCAAACAGCTTCTACTGAGGCCAAAATAACATGAATAGTGTCTGTGCAGATAAAAATAATCTGAAAAAAGGAGAAAAGATCATCCTTCCTCAGACGACGATAGGCTGGGTAGGAAATACAGAGCCTGGTTTGGGTCAGGATGACACTGCAAGGTTTGTACTCCATTAAAAATAGAAAGACCTCTGTTGTCTTCATAATGTGTTCAGTTCAATATTTTACTAATTTCATTTCCAGCATCACATTTTAGAAAATAAAAATTATTGCTGGTAGTGGTAATACACATCCAAAATACCTCAAGACAGCAGTTTCTGAAAAATATTTGTTTCAGCTGGTAGGAAACTCATACTGCCATGTAAGTTAAGTGAGAGTGGGAGTGGTAGCTACTTAACAGAGAAGTGTGGGTCAGCTCTGAGTTGCTCTTAATTGCTTTCAGCCATGCACATGCAAATAAATGATTAAACAGAACTAGTCATCTTCAACTGTACAGCTAGATTGAAATACTTTTTTTTAAACGAAGTGATCATGACGTGGGGTTTTCAGTTTTGCCTACAAAAGCAAGGAGCAGCTTGTGAATCAAGAGCTAGAATTTCTTTATACTAAAAAGCGTGTGTGATAATGTGCTGCAGGTAAAATAGGTACCGTATGTTGTAGCAATTCAGCTTAGCCAGGGAGAACAGCTCTTCTGCCACCACACTTCTAACTGATCCGTGCTGCCTGCGGAGGCAAGAGCAGTTACCCCGGTAAAAGCACCAGAGGTACCCGAGCAACACTTTAAAGTGTTGTCCAAACATCAGTTAAATGATCTTTCTCGTAAACTTGGGACTAATGTAAAGTTAGCTTGACTATTGTTTCATTTTGTGTTAGGGCTATGTCAGCAGTTCTGGTCATAAATCAGGATCTTGCTGTGCATACTCAGAGAAGATTCTGGCCTTCCCTTCTGGATTGTAACCGCAGTGCTGCATTTTGGTTGATTTTTCATTTGCATGCTAGTGGTGTGCGTAGTGGTCGCTGAGCACTGTGGCTTGAGGGACTGACTGACATCCTACGTGAAAGCCCTTCTTCTTTTGTGTTTGCAGCCTGAAGAGAAGAGCAAGGGAGGGGAGGAAGAAAGGAGGTTTTACTTTCAGGTTACGTTGTAATTCAATGGCAATGCATGTAACCCGAAGTCTCTGTTCTCTAAGGCTGGTTTCTGTACAGCTGTAATATTACATTTGTGTTGTGCTCTCTTACAGACTGCAGACCTTTTCATGACTCTCGTGTTTGAACTTCGACATCTTTCTCTTGAAGCCTTAAAAGCATTATGGCAAAGATCTTCATTTAAATGCAGAGACAACTGGTAAGGCATCTTTAGTAATTGCATTAAAATACATACATAGAGAGGAAATAAATGTTTTGTAAATATTTAAAATATATTCATGTTTTAAATCCATGCCCCAATGTTGGATTTAAATTTGGAGCACTTTAAAGGAAGAATGTGTATTGCAGATCTTGTTTATGTGACAGAAGGATGATGTTCTCTCCCTACTGAACGTTGTGTACAAAACAGACTTTCCTGTCCGGGCCTATTCGCACAGACAGGCTTCCTGCTTCAGGAACAATGGGAACAGGAAATTTGGGTCGTGGCTTAGATAGAAAGCAACGCTGCTGGTTTTAGGCATCTGCTGCCATTTGTTATGGAAAACCTTACCGGGATCTGTACCTTCATGCCCCTAGTAGGCATGGGGGAGAGGAGATAAATCTTGGGCTGGGAGTACAGAGGTGGTGGAGCCACATCTTTCAGCAGCAGCCTGATCTCAGGATGGTTTATACTGATCACTGAACTGCAGCTTTAAAGACCAAGGCCCCCACTCCTCTGCAGTCAGGAATAGTTCTGATCCAATGGTTTGAGACTTTCAGAAATACTAATCCAGTATTATTAAAATCAGTGAGATTTTTTTTCTCCCTTCAAAATCAATATTCTGAAAAGTGTAAGCAAAGAAACAAGTTTTTTACTTGGTTTCAGTACAAAATGTCATCAGCCTGTTTGCAATTAATTTAATGCCAGTTTTTATGTTTGTAACAATATCTTAAACTTCATGCAGAAGGGACAAATTTTGTTTTGGCTTATATTTGTTCTCATCTTTTGACAAATGTTCATCCTAATATTCTTAAATATTAGAAAGGAATCTAAACTACACTGCCTCTTTCTATATTAATTTTTAAAGTAATTTTACTCAGGACAAGGTTATTAACTTTAGGAACCAAAAAGCATCCCATGCAGGCTGCTGTCTGATGCAAGTGCTTTAACCCAGTTGAATTTAACTGCTTCCTAGTCAAAGCAAAAGTGTCTGTCCACCAGTATAGGAGGTAGGTACAAAATATTTACAGAGGGACTCTTAACAGCTGAAATGTGTATTTTCTATCATGCTAGTGTAACCTTTCCACTTAGATGAAGTCTGAAAAAGCACAAGAAGTATTATAAAAGCTAGTCAATTAAGATTTAATATTTTCATATGTTATTGGCAAAATGAAAGAGAAAACCCACCTTAATAAAAAAAGTCAGTGCTTTAAGGTACCTCAGTCTTTAGAAGTCAAACTTGAGATCTATTTTGGCTTCATTTTCAGAGAAAGCAACTGAATATTTTCTTAAAAGCCTGGCTACATACAGTTCTTTTCAACACCAATACCCTTCATCACATCTTGGCTGAGGCGTATTTCCCTAAGGTCACTAAACCAAAGGATAATATTGATTTCTATGGAATCTGGCATTTGCTAAGCCAGTGGAGTTTTATTTACTTTGAAAGAAGCCCAACCTCAATGCGTTTGTTATTTGATTTTTGAATATTCTGCTGATTTTAGATTTTGTGTACTTCTTTCTTGTGTTACAGGGAGCCACTAATAGATGCTCTCCCATCTTGTGCTACAGAGGCATGTGTTGTCCTAATGAAAGAAATTATAGCTTCTGGAGAAGTCGAGGAAGACAAAGTGGAATATTTCTTCTGGTCATTTTCATTCATTCCTAAACCCACCTTGGGCATGATCGAATCTCTTGCTGTGAGTGGATGTTGTTTTTTGTTTTTTAGTTTAGCATCAATCTAGCTGTCTCATAATTTTTGTATTTTACAGTAATAATCTTTTTCACAGATTTATACAAAACTGCGTCTGTCCAGATAATTCTGGTGGTGAACTACTGGCTGTTTTAATCTTGATGCAAAAAGAGGATGCAGTCATGTTTGGTCTGTGGAGCTTGATTTGCATTTATAGCCTAGAGACTTTAAAAAAAAACAAAGTGTGAACCACCCTGTGGATGCCAGAGACTGGCTTGGGCTAATTAGCTTTGAGGGTCAAGGTCAGGTCAGTGTGAGGAGAATGATGCTGCTGCAGCTACTCCCTACTTTGGATAGAGAGCTTTGTTGTCCAGTTTGGTCTGTTACAAGCTTTGTATTTAGTACCTGGAGATGTTTCAGTCCTTTATATATGCAGCTTTTCAGATTTTTCCTTAACTAGGTTAATTGTATGCGGCATAATACTGACTCCATTTTATAGTCTATTTTTCCTTTAAAGATCTATTGCTCTGCTGGGTTTGTTCAGTGTCATCTGTCATGCTCATGGAGTCTGAAGTTGGACCTGCTGTGTTGTTTTGTGAATCTGCAGTGTTGCGGGAGGTAGAAACATAGGTAGTCTTGTATCATAAATAACCCAACAAGAATATTTCTTAAAATTAAGTAAAATGTTATGCATGCTTGGCTTGTGTGCTGAGGAACCACTGGCCAGCCGTGGAGAATCTTGCGGAGTATATCACAGCCTGCTGTGATACATACGGGTACCAACCAGGATTACAAAACCAGCTCTCTCAGTGTTTGCAGGCTTTCCACACCATGAAATTATTCATTTTGAGTTCATTTGGGCTTCGCAAACATCAGTTGAAGTGGTGGGACGTTCAACAGTATCAGACTTGCTTCAGAGAATACAGAAACTTGGGGTTTGCAGGTTTATGGGACAGAAAAACTAATTTTCAATCTAAAAATGGGTAAACTGCCCGTGATTGACCGAGCTGTCAGTTCTTAGTGATAAATAGTGAGGTAGGACTTAGAGAAGCTTTGTACTGGTGAGGGTTTTACTATTTTGAGTGTCCTGGAAAATAGTTTAGATTTGTTTTCACGCTCCTTCCTAAGCATGCAGGGCATGATTTCTGGTGGAAAGAACTGAGGTCTATAACTCGTTGGCACTAATGTAGCCTGTGTGTTTACATGTGAAGGTACAAGAATTCTCCACTATATCTCCACAGGCTTGTCCTTTTTTGTTTATTTAAATCCTTTAAGGGCTGTTTGAAAAATGCGTTGTTGAGATTGAATTTTAGCATGTAAATATTTAGATACATTTATTTTCTACAGCGTGTTACAGTAACCATAAGAATGACTTTTCTGAAACACCCTGTTCTTTTTGTGCTTGTTTACAGACTTTGCTGAAGTCACCGGGAACAAGCCAGAGCTGCTTCTTAGGCGTAACCGCTCTCTTACATAGGTTTTGTTCAGCTCACGACTCCTGTGATGGTTTACCTGCTGTGCAGAGTGTGATGAGGACTCTGGGGAAATTTCTGGGAGGAAACTGTACTGTGCAAGATTCAGAACAACTCCGCGAGGTATCAGTACTACAGAAGCATATGATACAGTGCTCTACTTTTCTATTCCCTTTATGATCTAGAATTTATTTGATGAAGCTGGCATTCAATGGATTTCCAGAAAGCCATGGATACAAGCTTTGTAAATGAATATTCTTTGGTAGGACAGGCAGATAAAGTTTTGTAACCCAAGTACAACCAATCAGCATGGGTGTTCTTGTGTGTTTAAATAAGGAAAATTTTTGTGTCTTCTGTTGAAGCAAACTTCATACTGTTGAACAGCAGGAAGAACACCCATCACTCCCTTGTAAAATGGCACCTTGATGAAAGTTTCTATTCCTTTGTTGACTCAAATTCAAGTACAATTAGTGTTAGCTGGATTATTGCTGGCTAATAAGTTCTACTGAGACACAGTGTTACTGGCTGTCAGTCATTATGTTGGGAAACTAACAGGAGAGGAAAATCATTCTTAGCTGTTGTGTGTCATCTTGAGTTAGGAGTAACTCCTGTCGTAGTTCTGGGGCTTTTCATTGACATTTGCTGCTGAGGAAATATCTTTATATCTTCTGTTTGATGATCTACTTAGACAATTGGTTCTTCCTTATCATGCTTTGAAAATAGAGATACCAGTGACAATGTATCAGATAGCAGTAAGAGCCCAAGAGCTGAGTTTATCTCATGTTTCTGCCTGTTTAATTTTCCAGTGTGCAAGCTAAACATGCAGGATTTGTATTTATACAGTGTGAGCGGTTTGTTCGCTTTCCTGTTAGCCATAGAATCGTAGTTTCTGTGTATGTTTTCAGTTTCTTACTACATGCTGTATGAAATTACCTAGTTTGTTTTGGTAGAATTGGGATTTTACATGGTTTGGGGATACATTACTCTCATTAGAAAAAATTGGAATAGGTGATGTATCTTTTAAAGTCTGTGCTCTCCATCAGAAAGAGGCATCACTGGATGGGTAAGTGGTCTCATGTTGCAGAGGTGCTTCACTGGTCTCTACTGAGCTCTTAGAAATATTTCAGACCTAAACATCCATTTAAGTTCCCCAAAAATGGTTGTGGAATGGGATTTCCAAGAGAAGCTTTGATTTCGTTGTCACCAACTGATTGTTGGTGGGATTGGTGTGGTCACCTGAGCATCCTCTCTCTCTTGGCTTCTTCCGACAGCCCTCGCTGCCCGCTGGGCAAGGAGAGTGCCACATGAGTGGTTCCAAGCTGGGACTATGCTGCTGGACTGGGTGCCTGTACATGCCAATTTGTTAGCAGTTGACCAAATGAAGCAAATGTCTGTTCAGTTTATACTGCAATCTTTCCGTGGGGAAGGGCACTAATTTCTTGGCTCTGTTGTGGTGGGTTAACCCCAGTAGGCAGGTAAGCACCACACAGCCACTCGCTTACTCTCCCTGCATCGGGGTGGGTGAGAGAGTTGGAAGGGCAAAACTGAGAAACCTCGTTGGTTAAGATAAAGACGGTTTAGTAGGTGAAGGAAAAAAACCCAATAAACCACAAAACCCGCCAGAAAAAACCAAACCAAAATGATGCAAAACCAATCACTCACCGCCAGTAGAGTGATGCCCATCCACTTCCTGAGTAGCGGGTACCTTGGAACAGCCCCTACTCTCTCCACGCACATAGTTGTGTTGCTGAGAACGCACACCCAGCCTCCTTGCAGGGCAGACAGAGCATGAAACAGAGAAAGCCTGGATGCTGTGCAAGCACTGCTCAGCAATAGCTGAAACTTTGATGTGTTAACAACAGTGTTTTGCTCCCAGATCTAAAACACAGCACCATACAGGCTGCTATGAATAAAATTAACTCCATCCCAGCCAAAATCAGTACACCAACCCACCAAGTGTGCTGGCTTCAGTGTAGTTGTTTCTAGGGGACTGTTCAGTAAAAGGAAAGTCAGGCACCATATTGCATTGAAGAGCCTGGGCTCTGAACTTTAACACAGAGCTTGTCGTTAAAAGTGCAGTGATTGCCAGCAGTAACTTGCTTTCTGGGTTCTGAAGTTGCCCAGGTTTCCTGTATGTTTAGCAAAGAAAACAGGTAACATTATGGCAGCTGTTGACAAGTTATTATGTTAAGTTAGTGTGTCCAGAACTCTGTGTTGAATCAGAAGTTGAAGTGTCTTTGATCAAAAGGGACAAAATATCAAAGTACTTGAAAAACTTGTACTGTACATCAAATCCATGACTTTTCTTTTCTATTGCAGTGCAGTTTTTTTGATCAGTGATAATGTTAAACAGAGGATTTTGCACAGAAAATGTTAATGCATTAAAATGTCATGTACAGCTGACAGCATGAGGAGAACTTTTAATTCTACCTTGCTTTGTATTTACAGATGCAACTGGTGTTAAAAGCCATTGGAAATGCGGGACTGGCAGCAGCTTCGCTAACTCCTGTTCTGAGCTTGTGTGCTTCCCTGCAAAATAATCCAATCAAAATCCGTCTAGCTGCTATCCAGGCCTTCAGGCGCATTCCCTGTTCTGTCCGGGTAAGTGATTTATTGTCAGCAAGTGACAGATGGCTTCCTGGTGCTGTCCCAGAATTTTGGCTTTCTGAAATAGTTACAGAACATGCAAGTGTAAGGAACAAGTGTAAATGTGTTGTCCAGCAGAGCTCCTCTGCTGTTGGAGAGGTTGGTAAGACCACCCTGATGAACAGATCTGTCATATGCTTTGCTATAGGTGACTGTTGTAATGTTTATGACTTCTTAAAAAGTTAATTCAGCTGGGTAGCTTATGTCTGTGTGGGTTATAGCTGCAAACCCACAATACTGGGTTTTTCCTATAGTCTGTTCCACTGTTCCATTATCTGAATTGCTAAATATTGTATGAGAAGCTTTTTGTGATGGGCAATACACTGTCATAGTTAGAATATTTTGTTAGTGGTTTAATAGAAGAAGACGCAAAACTTATCTCGAATAACTTGATACTAAAAAGAATGGCAAACCCAGGAGTGCTGGCATGGGCAAAGCAGGCAGTCCTGCTCCAGAGAACAAGAGGCTCCACATGGACTTGCACTTGGAGAAACATTTTCCATGGGTTTTTAAAAGTTGCAGCATGGATTGGCATAATCTGCTTGTTTTGTAGTTATGAAGCTTGATGGTGCTCCTTAGACCTCTTGAATTTATGGAGTCTATAGGTTGTCGTTTGTTGATGCCGGGGAAATAATGAACAGAATAAATTTGTTACAGTCCTACCCTTGGACTGAGAACAGAGGTAGTGATCCTAGCCTGTTAACAAAGATGCAGCCATTGTCATCTCTATTAGCTGTACCACATTTGTGAAATGTAATAGAACAACTCTCCCCTGTGGTGGAAAACAACCATTAACAGTAGTGCTAGCAAGTGAGATGCTGTGTTGCAGGCAGTCCTGTATAAATTAGTTGGTACGGGATTCAGGTCATAATGACCGTTTGTTCTGGAAACTTGTGGATAAGGTAGTATAGTAGATATGTACATACATTTTATTATAGTGTAGATGAGGTTCTTAGGGACATGGTTGAATGTCAGTGTTAAGTTAATGGTTGGACTAGATGATCTTCAGGGTCTCTTCCAACCAAAATGCTTCTGTGAGTCTATGACTTCATAGGTATAAAGCAAGAGCTATCTCTTTCAGGAAAAGAAACCCAACTGTACCTGAAAGTGCATACATGAGGTGTTTTAGGGGAGTAAATCACAATTGTCCTTTTTTTTTGGTTATCTTTTTCTCTTAGAATGCTATATTAGTTCAGCTGTATCAAGCAACCAGCGAAGATGTGGAAATAAGGATTGCTGCTTATTATATAGCAATGAAATGTCCACATGAAGAATTATTTAAACAAGTACAAAAGACTTTGCTGAAAGAAACTTCCAGTCAAGGTCAGTCAAGCAGCTACTGAGGTCCTACACCTTCCTAAATGATACTTCAATGTAACATTTTCTTTATAGGTGTCATGGTAACAATCTATATAAATTTGTATTTAACCTTAATAGTTCGTAGTTTATTTTTAAAATATTATTTGTGTCATTGTGACATTTTGTATTGGATTTGTGATACTGTTATTTTAGCAATAGTCAGTAAAGAGTGACTCTTCCTAGAATTAGTTCCCTTTACTGGCAACATTTCATTACCTGAATGCTCCTGAGAAAGAGATGCATGGAACACCTTTGATGTTTAGTGCCTTAGAAATACAAATGGATAACTGCGAATTACATTTCGTTAAGTCGAGAAAGAAGTAAGTGACAGAAAGAAAATTGCAAGCTGTAGGTATAAACTATTTCTTGATTACCTTTTCAATGCTCCTGAGTTCCTTGTTTACTATTCATTTACTTGATGTAATACAAATATTTATTATAAGGACTTGCTACCATGGTCTTTCTTTGGTACTGCCCTCTTTTGCAGTTATTTTACATGGGTTTTGATATGGTTTTAATATGGATCAGAATATTGTAAAGATAGTGTCCGATGGAAACTAAGCAGATCAGAAGACTGCAAAGGCAGGCCTGATGATTTTCATTTAGATGATTTAAGACACCTGGGAACTTTAAGACTGCCTGCAGTTAGCATCAAGGCTTAGCGGGGGCTGCTTCATCTCTGCCAGAGGTGATTCTTTGGGTCAGCTGAAAGTCCTCTAAGGATCACAGTTTTAGAAATGTGGATAAAATAGCATCAAGAAACCATTTATAACACACAGAAAAAGCAAAATGTGGGAACTGAGACATGTGGTATTAGGGATGATGTGAAAAGGACTTTGTGAAGGGTGTTTATCATATATCCGAATGTATAATGGCTGGCCAACAGTGTAGCAGTCATTTGGGGAAATGGTTAGCATAAGTATAATGTTTTAATTATTGATAGCTTGTTCTGATTTATGCTTCCTACTTCTGTGGTTCCACGATCAATTGTTGTCTGATCTGACCCAGATTACTGACATGAGACTGAGTTGAGAACTGATGCCATGTAGAAAATCTTCTATACGATGTTTAAAAATAGTCGTTTTGTTTGAGTAGCTTATCTGAAGGAGAAGCTTTTTGGCCTCGTATGAAACGAAACTGTAGGTTCTATAAAAGTACAGAATCCTATCAGCTTTTTATTACCAAAGCACGCAAATGTTTAAGCTGATCCCATATTTTGGGTGAAGGAGGCATTTTTCTAAATGGTTTCACCACATTCAACACAGAATAGCTCTAGACTAATCCTTTGCTTTTAAATCTGTCACGGAGGGGCCAACATGAAAGGGGTGTTGGTGGGGCTGTTGGAGGCAGATGAAAGCGGCTCTGTCTGCACGCTGGGGTGTCTGGATCCCGGCCAGCTCCCAACTTGAAGCCGTGTATCCATTTGATCAGGATGTTATGTCCGGACTAGCAAACCCTGCAGTGATTCTGAGTTTGGGCTCAGCATTGTGTTCACCTGCTGATGTGGCTTGTGGTTTGGAGGGGACTTGTTCTCTCTTTAGGGTTCAGACAGAGAGAAATTGTGTCAGCCTGCAAAATACTGTCAAGGTGTATGTTTCCCATCGCTCCATGCGGAAAAAATAAGTTGTCTGATTTATGAAGGAGCTCTGCAAGTCTGTCCAAAATGTTGTATGTTTTAAACAATTTAATGCAATACTCATTAATTTTGTTCGTTTCCTTCGTTTTGTTCGTGTAGCACCTAAGTATAATAATTAATTAATAGGCTGTAGAGTAACAAGTGCTTTTGAAGGCATGGAGCACATGTTAGTTTTCAGTTGCCACATTCAGAAAAAGCAATATGAAAAAAAGTTGTATTGTGAAAAATGCAGTTATATCAGTATTTGGTGTCTGCGCATTGACCTAGCACTAAGCCTGATATCTTTTGTCTTCAGGAGAAAAAAAGCCTCTATTTACGAACCATGGAATACATGGAATATGTTTGCCCCCCACAATGCAGCTCATACATGGCCAAACCATGAATCAGCACAGTGTCATGCATGGTGGTTTTTTGGTTGGTTGGTTTGATTTAGTTTGTTTTAAATGCTTTTGGAAATGTTGTACATTGCACAGTATAGAAAGATTCTTTGTATTGTAATTATTTGTTTCCTGCATATAAAGAAACTTTATTGTCCATTTTCTCTTATAAGTCTACCAATGTTTTTTCCAGTGTTCATGCAGGATATCTGATTAGTAGATGTCCCTATATTTACATTTGTTTAATGCTTAACTTTAAAAGGCTTTGCTCCTGCTTATAGTTTTGAACTGTTATCTTAAGATTTTCAGGTGCTTGCTGTCTATCCCAGACTTCTTTTTTTTAACGTTTTTGTACACTGGGTCAGTGATTTTACAAGAACAAAGTGAATAATGCTGCCAAAGTTTAAAACCATCTTTGGAATAATTCTGTTGCATCTGTTCTTTGAAGAAGGAACAGAAACAGTCCAATATTATTTGAGCTGCACAGCCTACCTCCAACAGCTGTATTAGAATTGTCTCTTTTTTTTTTTCCCCAGCATTCCTTTGAATTTATTATAGTATAGAGGATCTGTATATACATATCTATATATAGTATAGAGCTGAGAGGCATTAGATGAAACTGAGAAATGAATGACCCCTCACATACCATATTGGAAAGAATAAAACAGTATTTAAACAAGTTGACTGCGGTAAAGACAGGTGCATCAGACTGATTTTAATGATGCTGAAAGTGAATTAATTCTGTTGTGGAAAGGGAAATGCTTTAGGGTTAGTTCTGGTAGAAATAAATAAATAGGTTCCCTGTATCAATTTTTAAAACTGTTTTAGTTTTTCTCTAATTTCCAAATGCTTTTCTTTGTTTAATTTAAGTGGGCTCCTTCGTCTGGAGTCACCTCTCTCAGCTCCTGGAGACGGATGATCCACTGAAGGAGCACCTTCGAGATTCTATTCCTGATGAAATCCTTAGCAGAGATTTCGACCGGGAGACGTGGAAATACTCCTCATATTCTGATGTCACATTCCACTCCGGTATGTGGAGTTTTAGAACTTAGTGCTTTGTAGCATATGGATTATTAAAATCTCACATGGATTTACTGGTCCTTTACATCTTGCTCCAGAGAATTTTCATGACTTAATAGTACCAAGATATGCAAATGTAGGCTTAATTCTGCTGTAACCTTAATTGGAGTACATCAAATGTAATTCCAGCATGCCAGATACCATGCAACTTTGCCTTTTGTGAGACAGGAGAATAAGAACCCATTAAGTTTTTAGATTGTTTTTGTGAACATTGACTTTTGATTCCTTCCTTAGCAACAAGGGATTGGAATGTATTTTTTTCCTTCTGATAGATGTGCTTTCTTTGGTATAAGAAAAGATTCGGGACTAATTCCTTCCTGTTTTACTATCTGCTCATTAATTGTTTTTAGCAAAAATGCTAGGTAATATTCTTCAGAGTAACATTGTGATTTTCTGTCCGTCTCTTCCAGTGTAATTGTGTACAATCTATATTGTACATGCTCTTCTTTCAGTGTTAGTCAGGTAATAGGCTTTCAGTAATGTCTATTTAAGTCTTTGCTGTACTAAAAAGTAAATAATTTCACTGTTGACTTAATGTTTTATTCACCATCTTCTTAACAAGAAGAGTTGCAGTTACCCTAAGAATGATGAAACAAAGTATATGAGAATAGCTGATCTCCAAATGACAGACTTCTGATATCTTCTATTGCAGCTGGTGCAGGTGCAAATATGGAAGCCTCGGTGGTCTTTTCTCCTGCGTCTTTTCTGCCACGATCAGTCATGACGAATTTGACTGTTCACCTTATGGGGCAGGCTATAAACCTACTAGAGGCAAGTTTATGGATTGATTATTTATTTTTTTTTTTTTAATCCTCCTCCTCAATACTTGGGGCATTGCAGTAAAAATAAATATTTTCTGTTTTCCCGTTACAGTTCCTTTAGCAAAGTAGGCTTTTCACTGCTACGGCAAAGTTGTCTCAGACTGGTGACTCCTTTGTATAATTGACTTAGTCATAATAAACCCACTTTCACTCTGATAGTACCATACACTAGCCCAGTGACTTGTATTCAGCTCTTTTTGTTGATTCAAATGAAAGATAAAAGTCACTGCTTTCTGAGAGGCTGGTCTAGCTCCTGTTTAGGATAGTAAGATTCCTTCAGTTGACTTACCAGAGAAAATTGGATTTGGTACACCATTCCTTTAATGCAGGAGATAGTCATGTATACCTAACTAAAGTCACCATTATAGTCCTATTGAGCATCCAGTGCTTGGGATATTTGAATGGTCTGCCTGCAACCTCATCATCTTTGATTGTGCCTCCAAGAGAAAGCAATGTTTGGCATAAAGTGTGTGTGTGAAAGAAAGAATTTAGTGTAGCCTTCAGATCTCAAGTTTAAGCTTGCAAGGGAACAAATTTTTTCTTCAGTATCAAATACCCTGGGTTTATATGTGTTGGTAATACTATTTTAGTCAAACTTCCAAACAGAATCTTATTTCAGGAGTACTGTTGTTTTCCAACCAAAATACTGTTTTTAACATGCTAAAGTAACAGTAGCTCGAACTGTCCCATCATGTTGTAAATTAACCAGTACCTTAATAAAAAAGGATTTATTTGTCTTGTGCTGAGCTTCACATTATCAATAAACTAAAGAGTTTTTCCTGGAAAGATTTAATACTGAAATATCCAGTATTGGATACTGCATGAGGCAGGATACTAAACTTTGTAGACCACTATGATCTTGTGTGGCAAATCTTTCTTTGTACAAAAACTTAAAGGTTGCATCTGGATGTATTTTTTAAAATTTCTGTCTATAGAGCTGTCCATGGCTTATGCATCTCAATGTGAGGCTCTTCAATGCCGTATGCTTTCCCCTAGGTTGGTATACGATTTGAGAATGCTGAAGCCCTCGTGCAGAAGATTTTTGGGCAGAAGTCTGCTACTTTCAGTGACAATTTTTTTCCAAACACTAATGAAAGAAACCACAAGTTAGAAAACCCCGTGGAAACAACAGGAAAAGTCAAGCAGAAGAAGCTGGCTTGGAAGCGATACAGCCCCGCTGATCAGCTTGTGACCACGTCTGGCAAGCCAAAGTTGAGAAAAGCTAACCAGAGCTGTCCTGGTAGAAAGTACAGTAAGATGAGTGAGCTAGTCAAAAAGGTAACAGGCTCTGTGGATCTTGGAAGAGTTAATGGCATTCCCCTTAAACTTAGGGCCCATCTGCTCTGGACAAGTGCTCTGTAGTACTGTGACTCCAGTGCATAAAGTCTGTGTAACTCCTTCCACTCACTTGCAGAGAACTTAACAGCTGCATGAAGTGCAAAGCAACGAAGAGGCCGATCTTCAGCTTTTCAGATTGTTTTATTGTCTCAGGACAGTGGCTCTCAGCCAGGGGAGTATGTTGCCAGTGTTTTGGGCTTCCTCTCATTATTTTGAGCTCTGATCCTCTTTATACTGGTGTCGTTTTGTCTATTGACTTCTGCGGCACTGTAAACAGCTGCTTGATGTTAAGTTCCTGAGTCGTGCTGTTTGCAGTCTGACTTCCCAGTTCCATGTCAGATTTTACGTTGACCTTTTGTGTGTTTACCCATGTTTGAAGAGAGCTATGTTCTATGAATATAACAGGAAAGCTTTGGGAATTGACTTCAGGTGTCGATGTATTATCTGGAAAACTTGAGGACCGTGATTTATTTAGTTTGTCTTAAACCATCTCTCTTCTTGGGACTTATCGTCTCAGAGTTATTTTTACAGTGTAAGCTCATGTCCATGTTGTGTTGCTGTTGTATCATAATGAAGGAAAACATAATTTTTTTACATCTTAGCAGTTTATTTAGCAATCATGGCACCCATAATGTTGCATTAATTGAGACTGTATTTTTCAAAGATTCATCTGTTGATGGGTGTGTATTGCAATACTTCTCTTTTTGCCCAGTCATCTAAGGACTAGGCATGGTCTGTGTTCATAGTGACAGTTTATGCTGTATGGAGCTGGAAAGAGCAAGTGCTAACCCAGGGTCTTAAGTGATCTTGAAATATTTATAAAAGGGAGCCTAATGTCTGTTTACTAGTAACAGTGCCTACACTGAGGAATTGTTTATTATGAGTTAGAAAGGAAATTAATATAAACATAATTCTCTTTCTGATTTATTTCTTTATCACATGTCAGTTCACTGAGAGAACGGTGAGAAAGGAGGTGCTGAAATGTGAGCTAAGTGTGAAAATCTTTGGAAATGAACTTAGCTTCTTGGATTGTGAAGATTTAAGAAAACAAATGAAGCATTATTCTTTAAATCTGGCTGAGTTGGCTGTCAGACTTCTGAAGGTAAAAGCAACCATTTTTTCTACTTGAAAGTAAATGCCTTGAGAAACTACTTTCTGACAGATACATAAAAGGTAAAAAATATTACTTAGTGTTTCTCTAAATTGAACTCTAAAAGACACTGGTATATAGTGGGTTTAAACAGCATTCAGTACATTGGGTGAGGACTTGTTCTGTTGTCTGATGATTGTTATCTCTTTTCTGATTCAAATCCATCTATGCTTAAGTGAAAACTAATTCTTTAACTGGGGTAAGACTAGTGCATAACTTATGCCCAGGCCACATGCAGGCTTTGGGCTGCTTTCTACCTTATTTCCCAAATCAGCTTCGCTAAAAACACTTTCACAGCAGACAAATGAAATGGATAGCTATATCTGGAAAGTAATTGAATGCCGACTTTTATTATGGAAAAAAGTTCCATTTCTGTTTGTTTTGGTTTTTTTGCCACAGGGGCAAGAGGTCCAGTTTAATAAAAGGCTGAGTTTGGCCACTGAAGAACTGCAGTTTCCAGCAATTTCAGGCTTTCCTGTTCAGCTGGCAGTCAATGCCTCAGCAGCAATCAACATAAAAGTCAAAGGGAATGCGGATTTCAAACAACAGTCAGATTTTTTTCTAAATGGATATATCAAGCCAAGGTAATAACTGCTGCAAATGAGTCACTTTCACATATTCTTCATGTTCAAGTAGCGATTCCTGACGTGGAAGTTTTGTGTGAGTGTCTGTTGTAATCAATCAGGAGATTTGTGAAGAATTCAAGCAGTCATCAGCGCTATATTGCTCACCGGTCACTATGCTATACAGACAGCAGTGGTTTCCTATCCCGCCTGTCTGATTTTGAACTCTGTCACTGTGCTTCTCCAGTACTGATTTAAGCTGACCACTCCTCCCTATTGCCAAGTAAACTTCCCAAATGCTTGCATGCAGATGACCTTTTGAATGCTTTACCTGTTACAGGGATGGCATCTTAGATTTTTCTCAGCATCAGACATGCAGTTACAGGTTATGGATCTACAAACCAATGGATGATTTAACTTTGTATTTCCTTACCTGGCTATTGTAGCTTTCTATACATACTGAATACATTTACTGGATTTCTTAAGTACTGTATAGACAGATAAACTTACACCGTGATACTCAATCCTGATCGCTTTCCCTTTCCGGATGTTTCATGCTGAAGTCTGGGTTCAAATCCCTTGCTTAGGAGATATAGCAAAACTATACTTGAATTAGAAAGTGTATGTCTGCGTACATATACATGTTCAATTATTTCCTGAAACAAATTAGTTGTCATGATTCTAGTGTTAGAATACAATGTGCTACATCATCAAACACTATGTATTTACTGAAGAGGATAAGCAGCCTGTGGTTTAAATTAAGTGCTTTAAAAAGAAAGTGCTTTTCATAGGAGAATATGTATCTGAATCTTTCAACAGTGCATTTGTCCAGCTTTCTGTCCAAATGGGAACTGTGGGGACTCTGGGACATGCCGGCCTAGGATGGTTAACGGGAATGAGGACATCTACTAGTGTTGATGGAGGAATCCAGGTAAAAAAAGGGAAAGAACTCAAAGTTTTCTTGAACACTCCAGAAGAATCTATGGAGATAATCAATTTCAGGTAAGATTAAGCAAGGACATCTTCCTAAAATAGTTACTGCGGTAACTTTCTTGAACCAGAACTTAACTGGCTGACTCATTAATAGAGCAGAAATATATTTTGTCAGAAAACAACTTGCTTCAGTCTGGTTTATAATCCAAATCTGCCATTCACAAGAAAAGGAAGGGGAGATTATTCTGTGCATTTTACATTGTTTTACCATAAAAACATACATTCAAATCAAAGCCTTCTGATAAAAGGTGTAAATGAATTTTTCAAACTCCCCTGTATACAAACCTGTATTGTGCTGTATTTGAACAAAAGACTGAGTCTGTTAGATACTGCATTAACTCTCTTGCTCTCATCAAGTTCAGAGAACATGATTTTTGTACAAATAGTTTAGTGAAGTTCTGAAGTTCTGGAAGAACTGCAAGACTAGAATGAAACTGATATCCATACATAGCCGAAGGGGGAAAAAAATGTAGAAGCCAGGAAGTGAGTGGAGTTGCAATAAGCTGACCATACCAAGTTGCTCAGAACAGAGAAATCTAATACTAAATAGGAAGAACTGCAGAAGAATATCAAGATAGTAACAGGTTAAACTGGGAAACTGGAGAAAAATCCATGTAAATGAGTGGAATTGTAGAGTGACCTTAGCAGAACTTAATCTTTCTTGTTTTTTCCATGTGGGAGAAGATGGCATATAGCTGAGAATTTTGTTTAAATATTGCTGTAACGTTAGCATAATTATTTTAAAATGACCATTTGAAATTCTTGGTTGTAGCTCTAAACTCTACTTCACAACGGTGGATGAGACAGAAGATGTTTTCCAAAACCACGCCGAAACCAGATCTTGCACTAGGGAGGAGGGTGAGTCTAGCTATTATGTTTGGTTTAGAAAGGTTGATCATTCCGAAGTGTCCACAACAGATCATTTTATTCAGTAAAATATCTTTTTTATGTATTAGTTCTAAAAAGCCATCAGTGCAATGTTCATTTGCATGTTTTCTCTGTTTGTCATTCTAACCGAATGTTCAACTGTCGTCTTCCACCAGTGTCTCAGGTTGTTGGCTGGCAGCTGTGTTCTGAAATGTCATATCCTGACCCAGCCAGCGGTTTGGTTTTCCCACTTACTGGACCTTTGAGAGTGGCTGTCACATTAACTAAGCAAGACAGAGGCCTGCAGCAGTATGTTCTGGAAGCTGCGTATCACTATATTCCTCAGGTACCCTTATGTCACGCTTTGCTTTGGCTTTAGTTTTAGTTTATTGGGCTGATGAAAGAATGGTATATCTCAGTACTGTATATTCAACTTAACTGACTTTCAAGATCTACATTATTATTATTTCTATTCACATGATAGCAGGAAAATATGGTGAAAACAAATTCCTGATGCTGATAGTAGGTCCATACTACTTCTGTATACGAAACAGCACACACGAATATTAAGTCATTTGGTTTGATAAGGCTGATAGAGCTGGAAGTAAAGACCAGGGTTTTTAAATTGGTACTCAGTGCTAAACAACCCGGCCTCAATTCGGTGACTTGTTTCTCTTTGTGACAAAAACCTTCAACCCCAAATCATTAATTTACATTAAACACCTGGTTTAAAAGTAGAAGTTAGGCTCCAGCGAATCCACTGCAGAAGGCTGTCAGTTGTTTTAGTATGTTCGTTTGGGCAAACCTGGGGAAGGAGTGATTTTCAGCTTCTCCAGGGGACAGTAAGAATTTATGGCTTTTTCTAAAATGATAATACAGGTGTTTAATGCAGGCAGTGGCTGGAGTCTTATCTTCCATTACAGCCCAAATGCGCTGCTGGGCTTGAGCTAATTCTTTTTACTGGGAGGCAATTTGGGCTTTGGCTGTACTCACACACAGCTCTGTATCTCTAAGTGAGATAAGGGCAATAAGCAGAGTAGCTTCTCCATCATGATCTTATTTTTCTGACTTTAATAAAAGCAGGAAAGGGAAGAGGCAGTTTCCTCTGCCAGAGTATCTGACCTCTCTAGGCAGGGCAAGGCCAAAACTCTCAACCAGGGCACCCACTGCAGGGTCGTGGTGCTGTGTGCCATATCCCTCTGCCAAATCACTTAGGCCTGAGTTGTAGAGCTCTAATTTTTAACTGCAAGTGTGGTCTGATTTTCCATAAAATTTGGCAGGATTCCACGTAATTTCAGGAGGTGAGTATGCTGTGAAATTCAAGGTGTTCAGACGCTGTTTCCCGAGATGAGCACTGGGTAGGGAATGGAAAATACAGCCTGGGGAAACCAGGGATTTCTTCTTAAAAGTCTTGAAAAGCAGATAGGTGAAAAATTATTGTAGCAGTGAAGGTGGCTATGGTCATGGGCTGTAACTCAGTGTGATAGATGGTTTTGTAAATGCTGTGCCAATTGCAAATGGGGTTATCCTTTCTACCTTTCTTTCAGGAGGATTCATGGATCCCAAATGAAGCTGTCTTTCACTTCTTCATTGGGACTCCGAAGTCACACTTGAAAAGGGATCTTGGTGTTGACCTAAATTTTAGTGTCCCACAGAAGAAATTCAGAATCCAATTTATACAACCTAAGAAAAAAATCGAGATTGATGGTGGGTTTTTCAACCAAGAACCAGATCATCATATAGTGCCAGTCAGGAGAACTTCATTAGAATTAACAGAGAAACATCAATAGGTTTCAGTTGGTAATCTAATGCTAAAACTACATTACTGTGTGGCAGCCATTTAGTTTGCGTCTTTGGGTAACACGCATTCCCAGTGGGTTTTGCATCCTGGTTAAGGCTATTTTTGCACAGTCAGAGGGCTCAGTACCTGGTTTCCAAACGCACATTAAAGAGGAAAACTTACCAGTATAGATGAAGTTAAAACTAGGGAACACAGTGGATTGTTCTGTAATCTTTTACATATGCTAAACTCACTATTCCTGAATTTTAGCTTTCTGTATTCTGCTAGTTATGATACAAAATTACTTGTTGGCAAATCAGTTTAGGTACTGACTATGATATTGCTGTGCATTATATTAAAAAGTAACACTTCAATCACAGTGTAACATAGAAAACAAAATCAACAAACACATTGATGAAACAGTTTTATTTTTCTTCAAGGGAGAATTGAGTTTTCCAGAAATTCACAAATGGGACATCTGGAGCTGATAGTAGATGACCGAGATGTATATTACATTAAGGTATGTTTTCAGGTCATGAGCTCTTATACTAGAATGAATACTTAAAAGCACAGAAAAGAAAGACAATGAAAAACACATATATTGAAAAATAGTTTTGTGAGAGAGAGAAATTACCACTTCTCTTGATTACATATTATTGAGATAGACTCAGTGCTAAATTGCTGCGTTTTAAAAGCTTTTAAGGCATGGCTTCTGAGAATATTCTAAAGCAATTTTTTTCCCATTCAGATGTACTCAAACCTTTGGGTTGCTTCCAGTGTTAAGTTGATAGAGAAGATCAAACCGACTCCTGTAGGCTTTGACTTGTTATGTGCATATGTAGTCACACAGTTTTTCAGGTCTGTATTCTGACCATGCCTAAAGACTATGAGTTAAGCCCAGGCTAATTTCTTCATGTCTATGGACTCTATATATGTAAGAATCTCCTAAGATACTGGTCTTTATATCACAGAAATTGTTCCTTTTAAAAAGTACTGAGGAGTAAGCAAGAAAATGCCAATATTTGAACTCTGAAATAAAAAACTCCCACTTGCAATTTTGTTTGCTTTATCACTGAAACTCTCCTGACATTTTTGTGTATATTCCAGGACTTGAACAATGTTTTCGTTATGCAATTGATACCTGTAGCAGGATGCCAGGTCTTATGTGGGCTTCCAAAGCCAGTCAGCTTCAAACACTTTGCGTTTTCCTACAGAGAGCATGTTATTTAACAGGGTTGCTTTTTTTTTTTTTTTCCTACAGTAATATTTCAACAAGGACGTTTTGGAGATTTCTCACGAACCCAAACATTAACTAGCATTGCAGATTGTTGTATTTGCATCCAGTCCAACCTAAGTCTAGTTACCTCTGTGAGATTGCCAATATTTTTAGTAACACCATATTATTTTTTGGCCCAGTACTGAAACATTCTTAGTGATTTCAGTCACTGCTGAAGCCAGCAGGAGGTGAAGGAAATAGCATCTCAGCCCACTGTGATTTTTGTATAACTGGAAAAACAAATCCATCCTTCCTCCCCATTATTTACTAACAGCAAGTTTTATGGTTTGGGGGGGTGCTTGGGTGCTTGTTTGGTGTATGGAGAAAAAAAATCTCTTCCTCCTCTCTTCTCGTTTCTGAAATGCTCAAGTCTATACTATTGCTTTCTCAAAATTTATCAGGGTTGAGTGGCTTGGGTTTTGGTTTTTTATTTGTGTGTTTATTGTAGGGAATGACAGATTTGCAGATGCTGAGTGGAGAGCACAGATACATGACCCAGCTGGAGGTAAAGCTGATAAAGCAAAGCGGTCCTGTCATTCTGTCAGGAAACATCACTAAACAGCTTGGCAAGAAGATAGCTTTTTCAGTATCCCTGAGTAATTTATTGAAGGATGCTGCATTTCTTTCAGGTTAGAGGACAATAAATATTTGCCATATAAATATAAGTTCTGGAGCCCGTATATATTAGGGTTGCCTGGTTTTGGACATGTATTTCTCAAGTTCCTTTCAAATCAGTAAGACTGCTTTTTAAAATGATTAGCCTTGATAAATTAGCACTAAGATGTATTCCAGAATAAAAGGAATTATAAAATAAATTGGTTTTTAAGACCGTTTTTAATTACTGTTGAAGAGGGTGAAAGAAATAAGATGTAAGGTATCACTTAACAAAAACAACACCAAAGCAATAACAGCTCTTAAAATATTTTCTGTTTTTCTCTTTTGTTAGTACAAAATAGTGCAGAGATGCATATCTATCTATCTGTCTCTTAAGACCTGTTCTAAAAATCTTGAAATACACTAAGAGGAAGATGTAAGTGAAAGTATCAGAAAGAGGGTTTTACTATTTGTATAACATCAATTCATTACAATGTAAATTAATACAGTGGAATAAGCCAGTAATTAAGGCTAAGGCTCTTATTCTTTCTGTAGTGTTTCTCACTGTAGTCTCCATGGGGCAAAGACATGGAAATGTCATACGATTATGCAATATTTTCAGATAAAACTAACTTTTAAGGAATGCAGAATGTCAGTTTGGGTTTTGGGATATCATCTTTTGGTGGAATTGCCATCCTTAGCTTTCACATGGCTTGTCACTGCCTGCATGTAAAAACGGTTCTGGTCTGATTTCAGACTCTTATTCCCTGAGAATTAGGCTGCACCAGTTCTTCTGTTGCAAACCCACAGCTTTACTTTGACTTAATATCGAAGTAAATATCCACATTAGGCCTTAGTTAATTAAATGATTTGTCTGTTAGAATTTATCCCTTTTAGAAGCAGTGTTGGCTGGATGCATTTCACTAAACTTCAAGCAGTATCTACAGCCTGTGTATGTAGTTGGGGAAAGAGAATGAACATTCAGTTGTCTTTCTGTTGACCACACGTAGTGTGTGCTGTGCATCCTGGGGTTCCTCAGTTAGACAGGATCAGACAATACATTTGTGTTTTTCCCGCTGTTGTATTCCATTTACTAGCTGAACTCATTTCGTGTTCTTCTGCTGCGTGATCACTTCTACTCTTTTTGTAGCACTTCTGGAGAAAAAGGCTGATGATAAATGGAGACAATACTCTTTGGAGGGGGAGACTTACCTGCCAGGAGTGCTTGGAGTTCATGTCCTTGGTCTTCTCCAGCAACATGAGGGCTTGTGGTCTCATGGTTTGAGGATGAAATATGGACTCCTAGGTACAGTGAAAAAGAGGGCAAGTAAAAGCATTCTCTTTGTCTCATTTTTCTTTAAATTATTTACCTGTATGATTAAGACACTTAACAAGAAAGACTTCAGCTGATTTTTAAACTGTGATCTGAGTCGTATGATGAGTTTCTCTTTTCAGTTGGATAAACTTTACTCTTTACGTCTACATAGGAAATTGCTCTTAATTAGTTTGTGTTCTCAGGTGTTTATACAAAACGAATGCTTGCATACATACACTTCAAAGTATGAGGAACTATTTGTAGGAAACAGTTGGCTGTGTTCTCCTGGCTGCAGTGTATGAACTGTGCATTAATTTTACTGGACAAAGCAGGTGAACATCAGTGCGATTGTACTGAGATACCAGATACTTGTAGTAGCTACTCATGATAAGCATTATAAGGTGGTGTATATGTGAAGGATGTTGCATATTCAGAGTATGTAGCAATATGAGTAGTAAAGTTTTCTTAAACCTACACAGGTATGACCCCGTAATTTTGCTAAAAATGGGTTGCTGATGAGTGTCCTATATACACAAACAGAAACATATCCAAACACTTAAACAGTATTAGAAGATGTCTAGCTATAGCTGTGTAATTATGAAGTTATGTACTTAGAACTTAAGTTTGGCAACTGTTCCACCCGAAGTGGTCGGCTAGTGATTCCTTGTAGAAGTACTGGAATTAAAGAATTAAGATGTGATGTCAAGGTGTTGAGAGCTGAGTGGTAACAGATCATCACATATTGTGAGACCCCAAGAAAGCTGCCAAGGTTGATCATGTTTAGTTTGTAGTGCTTTTACTTCACCCAAGTAAAATTCCATTTAAGTAATAAATTCTATGACTGCTTTTATTTATTCATCTATTGCTTCTGAAGAAAAGAGTGAAAGAACATGGACATATGGTAAACATCTAAGGAGAGCCTTTGCTTTTCTTAAGCAAAATTGGCCTAAATCGTTGCATCATTTCTATTCTGTTGTTAATACAAACCAACTGTGTCCAATTGTCTGAGCTTAGAAACATCCTAAATGTTAATAAACTATAAAGTAAGCGAAGGCCCAAACTCTTACATGTGAAGCCTGTAACATGGCTGTTCCTAGGATTTTCATTTGTAGTACAGCTTGTGGGAAAAAAATTGCGATTACTTCTGATTTATTTGAATGGGTAACTTTGTGATTTAACTTGAACAGGAGAGGCAAAAAATCTTCGTCATGAATGCAGTACACAGCAGAAGATTAAAGTGGAGACAGGCACACACGGCATGTACAGACTTGATATTGGGCATGAATTCCACTGCATGCAGACTCCCACCTATAATCACAAGGTAGAGATACTGAGCAAAGCACTTGTGGACTCGTGCGCTGAGTCCCTTTGTGTCACTCACGTGCTGAGGGGCTTAAACAGTCTTTTTCTTCTTGTTTCTCTTTGCTTTCTGTGTAGACAAAGATACCTAGTTAATTGCTAATTGGTGCAGTCCATTATAGCTGTAAGTGATGGAACTCTCCAGTGATGTAATTTTCAATCTATTAATTTACAGAACTTCTGCAACAGAATGTTGTGAGATTTTTTGTTATATAAAAAACAATAGCATTAATAAGTTTATGATTTATCTTGTTTTATCCTTCTTGTAACTAAAAGTCAGGAACTCTTTGCTTATTCATCAGAAGATGTATTTCTGTAAAATAAGGCATCTTACAATGTTTTGTATTAATTTTCTGGTTCAGATTTGTATACTTTTTTAGAAAATTCAGTGTGTGTGACTGTTTCACGCAGAAAAGCAGATCTGTTTAAAATGTCTACATCTACAGACAGCACAAAGACAAAGGTTAATTTAAAGGCAAATCACCACTACTGGGTATTTGCTGCAGACCAGAGAGCTGGCTGAAAAATAAGCTTCTGAATGAAAGGGAAATGTTGCGTCCTTTCAGATTTGCATTTGGTCCAAGTTGTACAGAAGCCAGGAGGCGTTAGGATTTCCCATGAAGCAAGATCTCGCCTGGCTTTGCAGCTGCACAGTGAATCCATGTGGGCCAGCCCGCCAGGACTACCTGAGTCCAGTTACTGTAGCTGTTGAGAAAAGCAATTTGACCGGCAGCACACAGATTACAAGTTTTGGGCTTTGTACACTGAATTTATATCATCTGAAGGACCAATTTTCTTTGGAAAATTTGCAACCCTTTCTGCTTTAGTCTTGCTTGCTACTGGGGAATATTTCTAGAGGCAGTTAACAGCAGTGAATAAATGAGAAGGCATGCTTTACAGGAACAAGCTGGTTTCTGTTCTTTAGGTTCACCTGAAACATGAAGCGAGTGCATCTTGGCTTTCCTCCCAGGTGGAAGTGAGCTATGGCAGACACTGGGATGAAGTCAACAACAAGAAGAAATTGCTCATCAGCCAAGCATTTAAGAACAGTTCCAGTTCATCTCTAGTCAGCTATTTCATGGAGGTAATCATGGTTTTGAAGAGTAAGAACTTCAAATATTTAACAGAAAAAACTAAGAAAAAAGTTTGGATTAATTTATTTATTAAGACTTCTTTTCTGTCTTATGTATTCGTTATACAAGTCAGATATCCAGATCTACTAAGTTTGAGTTAGGTAAGGTCTTAATCCAGGCACATGTAGATCACTGACATTTAAAATTAACAAGAGGAAGACAGTAAATGGGTTTTTTAAATACTAAAAAAATTTGGGTGTAATGTGGTCTGTGTTTTTTGTGGAGTTTGTGCACATAAAATGATCGCAGAGATATATAAAGGTTGCTTTGCTTAAACAATGTGGAGGGATGGTGGAGGTTACAATAACTCAGAATATTACAGCACTTAGGTGGAAGCTGGTATGGAGTGCAGTAGCTGAACTAAGATCAGACCTGTTCTTATTTTTCTTTTTTTATTTTATTACAAATTGATTTCTACCCTGGATCAGCAAAAGTTTTCCCATGTAGTAAACTATAATTAAAAGCCTCAGAGTGGGTTTATCCTTCTTCTGAAGTACATTCTGTGGGCTACCAAAAGAAAGAAAATAATTATTTACATTGGTATACCCTGTGATCTTTTGTTTTATTCATAGAAAGTTCTTACAGAAGCTACAGAAACTATTCCTGTCAATATTTGTGTTATTTCTTAGAAGTTGCGGGTCTTCTTTGTTATTATCTTAGAACAGGTAACGGTTTTCTGAGGTGGGTTGTCATTGTTCTGTTTCCATAGGGAGTACCTGTAGGCATAGAATTGATCTGTGATCCCAGCATAGACTGACCTAGAATTATGATTTCTTTTTTTCAACAAAGTAAATTCATTTAAAATTACTGGAAATTTTCCTTTTTGAATCTCCAATAGATGTCATAAATGCATGTTAAAGAAATCCCAGTCTGTAACTGCTCGGCATGCATGAAAAGCTGTAAAGTGAACAGCAAATGCACAGAGCAGCAGCACAAGCTGTGACCTTTCTGCTACTCTTTGTGTGTGTGTTAGATCCTGGTTTTACTTAAATTTACTTCACTTGTCTTACAGTTTACCATGCAAGTCCTGGAAAAACAGGTGAATTACAGAAGCCAGCTGCAGCACTTGCACAGCTCTCAGGTTTATTTGCAGAGCAGCACCAGCCTTGAGGTGCGGTATAATAACCACGTGCCATTTGTGGCTGGACTGCAGTGGAAAGACGCATCCAGAAGTGGCCTGAAGAAGTGGGAAGGTGAAGTGCCACAAACCGTTTCCAGTCTGTGATTAGAAAAGCAGGCACTGAAAGTTGCTGCTGGGATTTTGTGAGGTAGTTTTGTGTGCATGTAGCAGAATCACAGAAAGATTGGTTGGAAGAGGCAGGCCCTGGAGGTTTTCTAGCCCAGCCTCCTGCTTAAATCAGGGCTGTTCCTAACACTGGATCACATCTGCTGTGGCTTGGCTTAGCTGAGTTTTCCGAATCTCCAACAATCCACAGCTTAGCTGGCTCGCCTCTTCCAGCAGTTCCTTGGCCTCTCAAAGTGCAGTTGGTGGCCATTGTCCCTTGTATTCTCTGCCTTTTTGGAAGGGTTTGTGTTCCTCATCTTTGCCATTTACTTTCAGGGTAGCTGTAGGCAGCTGTTAGGTTCCCCTGTTCCTTTGCCAGACTAAACAAGCCCGACTCGCTCCCTCCTTGTCACAGGTCTTGTTGTCCTGGCCCTTCTGCTGTGGCCTTTCTGGTTTCTCACCATCCACCTTGATCTGGGGGTTCCAAAACCAGATCCAGTGTCGCAGACATAAGCTCTCCTGTGCTGCAGAGGGGAATAACTTTGTCTGGTGGCCGTGCTCCTCATGTAGACCAGTAATGTCCTCTTAGCTTTTGACTCAGATAACTGACCAAGAAGCGAACCATGTTTTTAAAAAATTCTTTACTGTAGAAAGCGATCAAGTTTGTTTGAAGAACATTAGAAAATGGGACACTGAGCAGAATTTTAATGGTGTATTTTAAGTGATACGTTAAACAGCTGTGTGTAGGAAGTAGAGGAAGTAGGCCTTTATAATAATAAGCTGTATTTTACATTGTTAGAGTTCTTTCTAAAATAGGAGTTAAGTTACCAGTGGTGTGCCAAAAATCAGTTTTCTGACATTTAGCCCTTAAGATGGATTGAATGCCACTAGCATTTATGCTTCAGTGGATGAAGCAATATAAATCCGGGCAATGATTAGCTCAGTGTGTAGATTTGCTGTTGAGATTTATTTTTTTCAAATCTAGTATACACCGTATGTGCAAAAACGTGGATCCTTATTAATGCAAAACAACCAGCTTGGTACAGTGAACTGAATTAATGGATGCTTTTCTGCTTGTTAAGGTGAAACAAACTAAAGTTAGATTAATTCTGAAGTTTTAAAAATTCGGAGATTATTTTGTGCCTGTCATAAAATAATCATGAGTTACTGAACTGTATCACAATGAGTGAATGGTGCCATTTGATAAATAACTAGCAAAATTTCGAGAGTCCGCTAGTAACATGTCAGCAGCTTGTCAAAAACAAATATTGTGAGCTGTCTATAAACTTATTTCCAAAATAATCTACAAGTCTTTTTCAAAACGTAGGTATTGCAGAGTTGAATTTCTGTGTTGACGTATGTCAGAACAGCTTTGATTAAGGCCGTTATTGTAATTATGTGAATAGTGGTTACAGACTTACAGTTCAGGTAAAGATTTCACCTTTTGTTGCAGATCATGCAGTAGAACCCTTTCCTTGTGCCATTTAGATACCAGACTTCATAAATTTCCATTTATTAGCAAAACTCACTATGTGTTAGACTCTGTGATATGTTATGCTAGTGGAAGACATAAATTTCATTATATACCATCCAGAGATTTTGGCAATTGGAAGATAATAGATTGATAGTAGCATTTTAGCCTCATTCCAAAACCCCAGCATCTTATCAGCATCCTTGTGGAGTCAGAATCTAGGTAGCTTGAAATCTCACTTCTTTGCCAGCTTTAATGTATGTTCCTTGCAGGTGTATTGAATATAGACACCCCATGGCTATATGTGAATGCAGCTCACAAACTACATCAGCCTCAGCATTCTGCTTATTTCTCAACTGTGGAGCTGACAACTGGAAAAGTTCTTTCCATTAAGAATCTCATAGTGGAACTACTCTATAGAGATCAAGACAATGAAAAGGAAGGGAAAATTCACATTTACACACCAGCTACAACGTACCTGCAGGTCAGTAAGGGGTGCTTCCTATAGTGCATGGCTTTGATAGAGCTCTGTGATAGATACCCAACAGAACTGTCCTTGAACTGAAACTGAAATACCACTTGGTGAACATGCCATGTGAAGCAGCTCGTTTGAGGAGCTTGTGTGTTGTGTGCCAGCTCACAGGAGAGGGGATCTTCAAATGCCTGCATCTGCCTGTTTTCTGTGCTTGATTGACAAGCTGTTGTTTCTCTGGAGCAGCCAAATCAGCACAGCCAGGGGCTCGTTAGCTTTGAAAAGGTGTTAGGGCCACCGCCTCTGTGTCTGTTTGGAAGGGGAATCCACCACTCCGTGTGCAAAGCCCAAACACATGATGACGGGGTTCTGCCTGGGAGTGTACAAATAATAATTACTACTTTAAAGTTTTCTCTTCCTGTCCCCACCCCAGTGACCTAACAGTTTCAGGAAGTAGGAAAATTGGATAATCATGTAAGAAATGTTTAAAACTACTTCCTTAGCGATATGAAACAGCTGAGAGCCTTTTTCATTTTAAAAGTAGGAAGAACAATAACCAAACTTGTAAATTAAGAGCCCAGTGATTACAGCATTCACCTAAGTTTGAGGCATTAGATTTCAAGGCATCCTCTGCCTGAGAAGAATGTAACTCTCCTCTTCCTGGAGAGCGTCCTGCTCAACAGGCTGTCATGTAGTTTGTGCCACTTGCTGCCTCTTGATATGGTTTGTAAAAATTCTCTGTGAGTATTTGGAGCTTCATTAATATTAGAGTTCTGATCTTGCAGAAGACCTTTTGCCACTGAGGTGTTTTTGCTGAAAATCCTTATCCCACTATATCTCTACAAAATAAACAACTAAATCTGCAGGTAGCTCTGCTATATGAGCAGATTCAGTAGGAGAAGTGGTGTACTAGATAGTTCAGTGGTTCGGAACAATCCTGAGAAATGAAAGGTTATTTCTTTTGTTATGACTTGGAGCATTACTCTTGTCTCCCACAAACCCGTGAGAGAACCTTCAGTAGCAGGTTCTCAATGTGCAGTCTTCTGTCTTTTCTATTGGAAATCTTTCACTTTCCGTAAAATGATTAAATATCCACTCGGTAGAATCAATGTGCCCCTGGTCTATGGATTCTAAGCTTCCTCCTAATTTATTTTAGAATGTGCTATGCAATAGAGATTTAAAACTGATTTAATCACAGCTGTTGTGACATGATAAGCCTCTGTCATTATGCAAAGTGTAGATTTGTCTTAGAGAAGCTTAACGTCTTATCTGCCTCTGTATAAAAGGGAGCCTGGAATGTTTGCCTTTCTTTTAGAATCTACTGCAGTAGTCTACATCTTTAACTTAGGTTTATGTTTAAGATGTTCCTTTATTCTGAACTGCAGCTTTCCTCATTAGATCACTGCTGTCTCAGGCACAGTGTGGGGGATTGCAAGAAACATTCTTGCATGAGAAAAAAATGTTCATTGACTATTTCCTTTTCAATATTTTCCTCTCTCTATTGCTTGGAGAGGATAAAATAAACTTTGACATCTTTATGGCAATTCAGAATATTTTGATAATGGAAGAGCTGGCACACTATTTCTAAGAGTTCTTGTGATGATAGCCTCCAAGAAAATGCAATCTTTTCACCTCTGTGCTGTGCTGCTGGCACTATAGGATTCTGTCTGTCCTAACTCAGCCAGACTAATGTGTTCATATTTGGGTTTTTTTCAGGCATCCACGTTTAACCATCTTGGGAGGAATGTTCTGCATAGCTACAGTGAAATGAAATCTCTGTGGAATCAGCTTGTGAAGAGTGAGATTCATTTTGAGAATAATGAACAATCCAAATTTCTGTGCTTTAAGATAAAGAGTACAAAACATGAATTTAACTTCACAGCCAGCTATCAGAATCTGGCAATGGTAAGAAAGAAATACAAATGCAATTTCTTTGACTCAGCACTGTTTCTCAGGTCTGCCACCTTCCCGAGAGATGTTATTGCTAGTGTTGAAATTTAAACACATCTAGTGCTACTTCTATTTCTGTCTGTTTTGACAGCCTGCAATGTAAAACTAGGTTCAAAAAGAAAACAAACAGAAACTTTTGCAGTGTAATTTTGAGTACTTCTCACCTATTTGGGAGACTACAGACAAAGGGAGGACAAAAAGAGACTGCATGGCTAGAAAGAGCTGTAGATGTGATTACTTATATTTTGATGCAAACGTATGGCAGATGTGGAAGATTCTACTGTCTTGGAGAATCAAAATATCTTGCCTGCTAGTGAGCACAGTAGCAGTCTAGGTTTGTATGCTTTTTTAGCTTCTGCTTCCCTTCCAATCTTAAAATCGTTTTTGCTTCGCTTGGTGTTTGCACCACAGGAAGGGGTAATCGGCAGTTTGTCCTCCAAAGAGGACTTGCTCATATTGCAAGCAAGTTACATTCAAGTGATAACATAGAGCATTTGTTTTCTGCTCAACTCAGTTTTCTACTAATCCTATGTAAACGGAGATCAGGATTTAAACTGAAGCATCTGTGAAACAATAGCCTCCCTGCAGCCTGGTGAACAACATGCTTTCTGTATTGACGTTTCTGAATATGAATGCAGTAATCTGATACAACTGTCCTTTCCTCCTCTGGTCTCATGATTTGAGTGCAGCCTAAGAAGACAAACTTTTCTGTGAAGACTGTATGGAGAGATTATGAAAGCCTGCCCGTCGTGCTGCAGTTTGAAGGTCAGATAGAAGAGCTGAAGAAGGAGAAGATGCTCTATCAAAAACGTGGAACCCTCCATTTCAGGTTCAGTAGTCTTATTATTTTTGTTTCTGAAGAATATTTAGGCCTAAATTCATTGTGCATCTTGCTGCTCTTGTGCAACATTCTGGGCTTTACAAAGTGGAAGTGCCGCATGCACAAAGCCTGTGCCGCCTCCCCTCTGCCTCCCTGAACTTGCTCAAGCACTCTGACTTCATAGGCTGCTTATTTGCATCCGCTAGCTTTTTTCATCTTTACTGAAATGATAGTGAACAAAGTTGTCAAAGGCAACAGGCCATGTGTGCTGTGGCAACACGTTTGTTGGCAACTCTATTGGGGTGTTGCCTCCTTTCATGAAAACAGCAGAATTTATGGTTTGTCCAATCTTGGAAGTGGTAAGAAGTTCCAAAATCCACATCTGATCCTCTGTGCCATCCAGATGCCTTTTTTCCTAGTCCTAAGGACTAATGTAGCCATTCTAAAGCCAAAGGTATTCCCTCTTAAAACACAGAACGTCTTGTTTACGTTTTGGAACATGTTTCTACTTCCTGATGAGAATGAGTTGCGTTCCTTCTAGATGCTGGCTGTCTCTGACATTTCTCTCTTCATTACCCATTATCAAAACACAGCTTGGAGGCCTTGGTATAAATATGTGCTCAGACTTAAGACATCTGGATCATCTCTGGGGACATCTCAGCTTTCTCAAGGCATACTAGGGTCAACAGGAGTGCATGGGCTCCCTTAGGAGCTAAAAAAGTATGAGGTGCCTTTTCAGTAATGGAAAAAATACATAAATGAAGAACAAAGAGCTGTACCAGATATCCTAACGTGTATAAAGGCAGTCCAGTGTCTGCTTATAAAAGTTAATGGATTTTTTCCAAGATATCCAACTAAGTGAATGTGCAGAAATATTTAATAAACTACATAAAACATTACACTGAAAGTAATAAACTACTCCAAGAACTATGTATGGCTGAACATCTGTTGCATAGGATTCTTGGCATGCAGATATTGTTTCTACAGAAAGCATAAAATACGGCAGATAGGTGAGATTTTCAAAGCTGCCATAAGCTTTTGGACACTGACCCTATTTGAAATGAAATCTTGGCCATGCAGGTATATAAAGTGTATGTACTGGTTGTGCATGTCAGGATTTTAGAGCGTCACCCTCTCTCATGCTCTTTCAAGCCTTTCCTGAATCCAGGATGGAAACTCCTTGTTAGAAATTCCGGTAAATGTGTATAGTTTCTATGAAGTTATAATCATGCTCCGGTCATGTCTTAGAGTTCCTGGTCCTATGTGTTTTGCTTCTGTACCTGACACCCTGATGGCATCTGCAACGGAAGATTTTGGAGTTCAAGTCGAACTCTGCATGATTTCTTTTTGTAGTTGTCTATTAAGATCTTTTAGACTTTGCTTATTCCTTGTTTTGTTCCAGGCATCCATTTAAAGTGCCCATTCTGCAGAGCTTCCTTCTGCAGGAGACCTTTACCATTGACAAAAAGCAAAAGCTGTATTTATTGGAAACTAAAGTTTTGATAAACGGAGTGGAGGAGACAGTTCAAACTCTCACACTTGGTTACCAACCTGAAAGCCCCTATGTGAGTTATACAAGAATTTCCTTTAATCTGGCATACCAAAAAGGCCAGCAAATGAGTGATTTACTGCATATATCTTATGTTTCTTGCATTTCCTCTCCCACTTTTAGATTTGTGCTGGCTTAACTCATCCTTATAACTACAGGTTGTTCCCTAAAGATCTTGAAATATGCTTTTTAACTCCAAGTCACCAAAATGTGAGTAAATTTCCCATTAAATTCGCTTAGAAGGAAAGATTCATTACCTGTTTATTTACAGTTTGTTGGCTTTTCAGACCTAACTTGCTCTAAGTCTTTAGTTCCTCACCATGTAAGTGCTGCAACTAAAAAGTTCAGAAAACAATTATATGGTTGAGGCCTCCCTAATACAATGTTTTGTATAATAATATATAATAATATGTTGTGTAGTAAAATATGATAATAACACTTAGCATATTCTTTTCAAAATACTCCTATGCATGAATATTATTAATAAGAAGTACTGGGAAGGAATGTATTCAGGGTTCTCACCTAGGTGTATCTATTCATCTTTCTTACCAAATGCAGTTATTTTTTTCCTGCTTTGCTCATTTTTCATTCTGAGCCACAATGTAATAGCTCACAATTCTCATTTTTCATAATATGTAGGGATGACTTCTCTCATATTTCATAATATACAGGGTTAATACTCAATGCAATTTGCTTATTCACATTCTTAACACACAGGTGACGCATGAGCTTGAGATTACCCTGAAGGTCGATAAGGAAGATGTTCTCAGATTTCTAGGGAGACATCAGGACAAATCCAGTGAGGCAGATTTCAGACTCCTTTTATACATCAATGTGACATATTCATTCCAGGTATTGGTGGTTTACATTTATAGCATTTTGTTTTTTATGTCTTGCTGGCTGTTTTACTGTATTGTCTTTAGAATTATAACTGTTCTATGCTTAAAAACTTCCTAATTCAATAAAGTGTTGTTCCTGACAAAGACCCTAGGTATCTCAGCAGATGAAATCATAATCTGTATCAGTGTCTTCTAAGAAATGCACTGACCTTTCGTTTTCATACATTTTTACTGCATTTCATTTACTTTCCAGTGTCTTTGAGTCAAATTGATAAAATTTTACACACACACTTGAATATATGCATCCTTCTAAAATTTCAGACATCAAATTTTATTATTATTATTATTGTTAATAACACATGAGGCAACTGATGGGAACGCAGTGATGGTGTTTACGTTTTACTTTGTCAAATAGCTGGACCTAAGTGGGGAGCTGTTTTCCAGGCGTCCTGAAGTGGAACGCTTTGACTGCGGTGTGAGCGTAAAAGCCGTCATCAACAAGAACCTGTCTTCACAGGTCAGTTCCCTGGTCACGGCAGTTTTGTTGCTTGGACTCGTGGCTTTTGCAGTTCATGCACTCAGACCTGTGTTGAGTCGCTCGCCTGTCGTGTGCATTGGAAACGCACATCAGCCTGGGAGCTGTGTGTGCTATAACTTGCCTTGCAACTACTTTGAAGCATGGGAACACAAATATATGTGTATACTACAAATTTGGACAACTTATATGGAATTCAGTGAGTGTAGTGGAGAGGTGTAACTTATTGGGAAAACAGTTAACTTTTTATGAGTAGAGTTTGTTCTGGCTAGATGGCGACATGCAGTTGGAACAGGTGGGTTGTGTTTTGGCTGAAATTCAGAGAACTCTGAAAGTCAAGATAAATTGTATTTAAAATTCAACATAGTTCATAATTATTTGTTGAAAGCTCTAGCATGGTGACAGGCTTATAAGCAAAATCAGGTGTCATCTGTATTACCAATTCAAGAGGCTGTTTCGCTATGATTAGCTTTATCCTGTGTGGAAGGTTGAGGTACAAGACAGGGAGATCACTTACCCATTACCTTCATGGACAAAACAGACTCAACTTGGGCAGAATTAATTTATTGCCAAAGAAAAATAGAGTTAGATGGTGAGAAAGAAGATGAAAACCAGAAACACCTTTCACCCTTCTGCTCCCCTCTCTGCTTTTTCCCAGACCCAACTTGTGTGCAGTCTTATTCCTCAAAATGATGTTTCAGTATCCTTGATGTCTTGTTCTTTTTCTTTATGTGTAGGCCCAGGCAGTGCTGAAGAGTTACGGTGAGAGCAACTTCAATGGTTCTCTGTACCTTCATTCCAGCGGAAGGGACGTGCTGATGCTGGAGGTTGAAATGAACAATGAAAACAGGAAGAACGCCAGAGCTGTCGAGTTGAGGGCTTTCCTCCATCAGACAATTCTGACAGATCCAGAATTGATACTCTTCCAGCTCATGGGCAAAATATTTCCATCAAGGTAGAGAAATCAGAATGTTGGTTACTAGAGGAGCTGAAGAGTGTTCTGTGATACATATTTAAATGTCACTACTTTCATATAGCTGGTGCAGAAGCCACTGAGCAAATGCCATTTCATGTGTTATCCCTGTTATTGAAATACTTTTGCTCTTTACCTTTCAGAAGTTGGTATAGTAAGTTCCACTTACTATAGTAAGTTCCACTGCCTTTCCTAGGACTTTGTATAGGGATAACTTGATTGAACACGCAGTGCTGTTATACTGGTTTTGGTGGAAGAGGGCACTTCCCAGTGTTTATTATAAACTTTTATTAAGCATTGTGGAAAGCTCTGAGGTGGCAGGGTTGGAAATAGAAATTTGACCCTCACAAGTTTCAGCTCTCTCCTCCAGCTGATTTTTCAAATTTCACAAATACGTAAGTGTGTGGTGAACGAGGTGATGTTTTTGTAGAGGTCCCAGTGTTTTGTAGTTGGGTGGGATAAGGAGAATGAGGAGGCAGAGTTAAAGAAATCAGAAGTTATTACAAGTTAGTTGGAGCTCATTAGATTTACTAATGAAAGAAAAAATAAGATAAAAGATTCAAGAAAGATATTCAATGTGTTTCTGCAGCTTACTTGCAGTTCTGGGCTTCCAATAGTACATTCAGTTGTTTAAATACCAGGGTAGGCTGTAACAGAACAATTTATTGCAGCTCGCTTCACAGGAAGTAAAATAGAATGCTCAAAATTTCTGGAATGATGATTTATTTGGGATTTATTTTACACAGAGAAAAGAGAGAAGAAGAATAATAAATGGACTGTTTCTGGGGAACTGCAAAAAAGATGCAGCCTGTACAGACTTCAGTCGCTGACTGATTAAATGACTCTTACTTCCCTGAATTATGTAGTTCAACTCTTCCCATCAAGTGGATTTTCTCTGACGTTTTACTTGTCATCAGTGTTTCAAGAGGGTTCCAATTTCTAGGAGGGATGTCTAACAATATGAAAATATGATTGCTTCACTTTTAGCTATTTTGTGTAGTATACCTGAGTCTAGAAAGCCAGAGATTTCAATGGGCAGTTCATTGAAGGCAATGTGAAAATTGTGTCTCAGTCTTATACTCTAAAGACTGGAAGTTGCGCTTCTTGTTCCTCTAGCAGGTTTCCATAAGAAGCTGTGCTGTGTTTCTCCAGCACTGTTCAACTCAGGCCCAAGATACGAAGAAACAGTTGTTGGTTCATTTACCAAACTCAAATGGTGGTGGCATTTAAAATTATTCTTTAAGCTTTTAAATCAGCGCTGAAGAGAGATTTCATATTGTGACAGAGACAAGTTCATTTCCAACTCTAACTCTGTCCAAATCTATCCCTTTCTTTTATTAGGGATCATATCAAAAGCATCTAAAATTTGAAGAAAAACCAGTCTGCCCATCTGTGAGGCTTTATTGAGTAGTTTTACTGAGTAGTTTTCTAAACATCTAGTGAATAGTACATACTTTATTGCAAGGCATCTGGTTCACTGCTTCACAACACTGGAACATGTGCCCATGGAGTCTGCGGACTCTCCACAGTTAAGGATACTCAAAATCTTGACCCTGTGCTGTCCTGACAATCGTGAATTAAGCATAATAATAAGGTCTTAATAGCAATTTGTATCTCTGTCTTTTTAGATTTTTGATATCTTCCGAGATGAAGCTTAATGAGAATAGGCTTTACATGGATTTCATGGGAGCCAGGGAGCAGAAAGTTGGTTTTGTTTTGTCCCTAAATGGAAGAGTCCAACACACATTTGCTGGATTAAGGGCCATACCTCATCTCCTTTCTCTGAATGGATTACTGAAGTGCAAAAGCAACATTCATGACGGTACCTTTTTACTTTGTGTTTTGCTGCTAAGTCTGCGGCTATCTAAGGAAGCTTCTTAATTTAAATGTGTTCCTTTCTGAACTGCACAGAGTTCAGAAGAGTATTTGTCATGCAAAATGAACCATTGGTCATTGGGCTGAAACTACTTTTTAATGAACTACCATAGTTTAATAATTTTCATCTTTTCCTTGATTGAAGGAATTAGTGGGTGGCATCTTTCCTATGCAGCTCTTCTGAAACAGGGGGAGATGTGACTTAAGGCCCTTGCTCTTCTGAGTGGCTCCACAGGTGGAACAGGTCACCTCAGAGCTCCAGAGGAGTTGTTTAGCCTGAAGCTACACAAGTAATAGGTCATAGTCCCTCCGCAAATGTTCCTTCAGAAGGCAGGGCACTGTAGTTCATGGCCTAAAGGCACAAGCAGCTTGGTGAATAAAAGGAAACAGCTGCCAGAAATGCTATTATGTAATTTGTTTTAAACACAGACACTTCTACTAGTAGAGAAACTCTTTCAACCATAAACTGATTTAGTCTCCAGATTAGGTTAAATTATCTATTATAATAAATGGAATATTTTTTACTTCCTCCTGGTGTTAAATTAATGGTTAATTTATGTGTTACTTATAAAATTCTGGTTACTTCTGCCCCGAAGGACTCTCTCCACAGTAATAATTTCTGCCTGTTACAGGTAACATCAACGTGATGGTCAACAAAACACTGTATGGAGTTCATGTGAGGAACAGAAACGTGTTTGGGAACACCACCGTACACAATGTCACTTTTGCTGTGTTTCAGAACGGCAGTCAGGCAATCCCAATGGAGGCAAAACTGAAAGGACACCTGGAGCTGAGTAAAGAGATGAAAAGGGGGCTAGCTAGCTTCCAGGTGGATGACAAAGCCCTTTCTATAGATTTTTCCAATATCATGAGTTGTGGACACAGCAGAATCAGTGGGACTTTCACACATAATATCAGCTTTTTAACAAATGCAGGTATGAAGAAAATTCTGATTGATGGTGTGGTGTAACAAGGTGTCAAGGTGAATTTATCTAAATAAGTGCAGACCAGTGGAAATACATGAGTTGCATTGCTTTGAATTACTTCAGAGTGAATTATTTCTCTCTTGTACATCTGTATTCCTGCATGTTGATCTGTCCCTCTAAGCATATTTTAATGCTTGTTTTGATTTGGGCCAGAATTGAAACTTGGAAAGTCATTGAATAAATTACAATGAAAACTAAACTATACCAAGTGTTGTTTCCTAAGCAAAACCAAGGGTTTTCATGAACTGAAGTTATCAATAATTTTGAATGCGTAAATTGCCTTTGTCCCTTTGGACTGAAGAGATCTGTTTTGAAACTTTCTAGCAGCTGACTACTGGAGTTGGACACAATACTCATTGATAGATATCATTACTAAGAAAAGGAAAATCATTGACTTCCAAAGTGCATGCCACATTTTAATTTAACAATCCTTTTTTAATATGATTTTCATATGGGAGGTAATGTAATTTCTTACTATAAATATCAGTCAGCGCAGCTAGCTGAATGATCACTCTTTTTAAAAAGTCAGTCTTTTCTTATGAAAAACTATAGAAGGCTTCTCTTCATGACAACCCAGAAGTATTGTGTTGATTTTGCTTCTTTCCCTGTCGATAGGTTTGCCCTCGGATGGCGTTCTTACTGCCGTGTGTGACCAGGGCCCAAGAAATGGCACCGTTACTGTAGCCCTACAGAGTGGCACTGGAAGGATTGCTGCTGTGTTGGAGGGTCACAGGCTGTCCACAGAACCTCCTAAATCCCAGCTGTCTGTGAGTTTAAAGCACAACATCTCAAAGATAAAGAAACATGGGATCCCTTTTATTTTGGAAGCTGCTGGCTATTATGAGGTAAGAAGAGTTCTGCTTACGATTACTTAACTTTTATCAGAACTATTTCTAATGACCGTATGTTATTCCTGTGCACCTAATTCCAAAAGCATCTGCATTTTTGAGGTGTGCTGAATTACTATGCGAAAGAAAGGTGTTTTCTCATTTCTTGTCACACTGTGTACCTGTCATCTGAAGTCTTGGAGCTGAATCTAGACTGACATGCTACGTTCAGTTCTCATTCGAGTGAAGTGCTTTGCTGCATAGGAATAAGAGTCTTGTCCAATATTATTTTTCCTCTATAAATGATAACTGGACAGGCAGGCCTAGTGTGTGTAGCCGTCAGGTCATGAGGTGTCAGTGAGCCTGAGTACTGCGTTGTGTCTGGTACTGGATTTAACCAGTTCTGTGTCATCCTTCGAATGTCCGCTAAAGAGGACAAGAATGTTTAGCATGGCTTTCCACTTGGAAACCTCCACCCACAGAAACATCATGGATCATGTTTCCTGGTAAAATGTTGCTTTCTGTTGTTTTCCGCATTTCTACTCTAGATCTGTGAACAGTGCTCTTCTGCATCTCAAATTATTTTTCCATAAAAGAAGGTTTCAAGTATTTTGCTTGTTCAAATACATGCTGGAGGGCTCAAGTCACTAACATGCTAACATTTGTGGTGTGTTCAGCCACTGTGGCACAGTGAGACACAGCGGTGTGCAGAGGAGGACTCTGTACAGTTCCCCTGCCCTGCTTACCAGTAGTTTCACTGCTTTAATTGTGTGTGCCTTAGGACTCAAATCCTCCAGAGTACTGAACACCCTCAACGTGTTTTGGAGCCAGAAGGAGTTATTGGTACACAGCATTCAAAAAGTCTAGCGTAACAGAAAAATCTCTATTTGAAATGGTGCCACTTTGATGAATTTGCACTTTTATTTTACCAGTGCTGCTGCCATGACACAGGCTGTGTCAGGTTGCTTAAGCGTGATGAAATAGACTCTGCCTTTGCCAGCTGTTGCTGGGATGTTGGTTTTTGTTTCTTTCAATGATTTGGTTTCTTTTGTGTGTAGAATTTCGCCAAAAAGATTGCTGCAGGGATAACAACCACGGTGGAGATGGAACAGCTCAGAATTGAAATAGAGAAGAAAACCACTGGCAGTGCTATGGAAATTTCTCTTTCACTTCACCATGATGTGGGAGGGCTGATGGACGTTGTTCCACGTGTGCTAGAGGTGAGCAGAAATACTGCTATTTAGTGTACTTGATGTAGTTTTCTGCTGTGCATTCTCAACTGTTCAGATTTACTGCTTGAGAGCTAGCTAGCAGGCCAGAAGGGAGAGAGATATTTGTCAAACAAGGCTGCTATAGGAAGCCTAGAAATTGTTTGCTTAGCAATAAAGAGCAGGTTTTCAAGGTGTGGTGGGTAACAAAACATTTTTGTCATGAAACTGGAGTGGGTGCTTGCCCAGCCACAGTAACACGCAGTCCCAGCTTTTCCATCTTGCTAAAGCCGTGTCTGCAGGCCCATCACGTGGCTGTTTGTGGGTATTGACAGCAGCGTGAATAATAAAGGCAGTAGTTTTCATACCACCAACAGCACTCCCCAAGGGCTTCACTTTCTGCCACAGGGGACACAGCTGATGGCAGTTGAAACACTAAATGTCTACTTGTGACAGTGGTATTTTTTGTGCCAAACGTAAGAAATACCACTGTGTCCTGTCAAAATCAAAAGCCAGAGTATGAAAAATAGTTCTGTCTAGCAAGTAACAGTTTCCTGCTATTTGAAGGTATTTTTCTGTCTGATAATATTTTGGCATAAAAATGCAATAGTAGAGGCATGATTTAGCCTCAGATCCACTAAACTGTTTAGCTTTTTGAAACTGTTCTCTAGCCTTGAATCTTAAAGCTACATTTTAGTATCATCATGCTTTTTATCCTGAAAGCAGCGTTTTAGCTCGCTCCTTTGTATTTTAGTCCTCTCTGATTTTCTTCATGCTCTGAATGTGCTTTGTTGATAATGCCAACAGGTTGCTTGCAGTGGAGAATCTGCTAACGAACAACTTTCTGGCCTTTGCAATGGAGTGATTGCATTTCATCATTTTGAGGTACTGAGTCAATTTATAAACTCTGCTGTCAACAACACTGTTTTAACTACTACTAAAGGAATCTGAGTACTGAGAGGTGTCAGAGATGTAGAAATGGATTTGAGCTAGCTGGGCATTTTGCACACGCTTTCAGATATTTTCACCCCCTTAATAGGCACTGATTCAAACAAATCAGATTACTTCTCCATCAAAAACTGTACAAGTCTGTGGGGAAGGTTGCACTCAGGTTCACCATCATGCAGGGATTGCTTATTCTGAATCAGAATTGTCAACAAACTTGCATTCAAGTGATGCAGATTTACATCTTTAGTGCACAGCTGTGCACCAAGAGCAGAACACAAAGCAGAAGTAGGGGATGTTTATGGGCCAACAGGTGCAACATCAGGAGATAAGAGGTGTGCACCAGGCAGAAGGTAAGAGCTGCATTAATCTTTCTAGCTGAAGTCTCCAAACTGTTCTTTTCTGCCACTGAGAACTCTGTATAAATGGTCTTGTTCTGTTACTATACAGCCAACCTGATATGAACTGGACAGGGAGCATGGGAGGCACAAGCTGAGAATTTAATGGTTTACTTCCTACTCTATTTTCTACTCTTTCTAGCTAACAATTTGTTTGTGAAAGTCCCTTTGGCTATTGAACTGTTTGAGAAAGATAGACCTTATAGTCTGATGTATTCTTAAGAACGTGTTAAAAACATCTCCTATGAGTGACATTATGGAAGATGACGTTTGTCTCTAGAAAGGCAGTAATCATAGTGACTCTGATTCCCACGTATGTTCTAATAACACCAACAGACAAAATGCATTTGAGTTCTTCCCTCATGTAATATGGGTATAATATGAGGTCTGAGGGGAACTGAACACCTTCTCAGAGTGCTAGAGCTTGATTTACTTATACTAAAACCAGAAGAGATGATAGCAAAAGCAATAGCAGTTGATTTTTGTGGTATTAGTAATTGTTCTAATGGAGTTGTGAAGTTGAGATTTTCTCCTGCAATTTTTATTATGGAACTCCAAAATAAATATTTTAGGTCATCTCTCCTTTTGTTTAGACATTGATAGATATGTAGGACGAATACAAAAGGTGTCAGGGTAGTAGGGAACTAGTTATCTTTTAGTAACATGAGCATTTAAAGGCAATATATGGCCTGATAGGAAAAAAAAACACCTTGACAACAGTTTTTCCTTATTTTTTTCAGACTCCAGCAAGAGTTTCACTGAATGGGTCAATGTTTACTGGCAACTTTACCGTCACCTTCTTTGGACGTGTTTCCTTTCATGCCATGTTTGCCTGCCTGCAGCTCCATGCCACCGCTAACGTCCAGCCTCATTTAGAACTTGATTTCCAGCATTCCTGGCCTTGGCTTCAGTCTCTGGGAATTGACAGAGAGAACCAGGTGAAGGCGTCAGCCGTGACAAGTGACAAGTATAAGGGCGTGCTGGATATTGTCCTTGGGCCTTGCAGTTTAAAAGCTGAGGGAGAAGTGAGCCTGGCATGGAATGAAACAGCTACAGAATGGGTACTTACTGTTAGGAACAAGTGCGTCAGTCTAGAGGTAAGCCTGGCTTGTTTTCTGTACAGCATCATAGTCTGTGTGTTTCAGATCATTAGGAAAGGACAGGTTTGGTCATTGAAGTTGTTCTGATGGAGGAATGAGTGAGACCACTGGCAGAGGGAGTGTGTTTGAAGATGAAAATTCAGAGTAATACGATGGTAGATGTTACTGCCATTTCCATAAAATAGTTGCTTAACTATAGCTTTTTAATTAAAATAAACTTTAGTCCTAGAATCTAATGGAAAGAATGTCCTCTCTGTTTGAAATTTTGGAGGTTTTCTTTGGGGTTACAATTTTTTTCTCCTACAGTACTTAAAAAAAGGTGGTTGTAAGATTTTTTTTTTTTTTTTTTTTCCCTGTTTTTGGTTTCTTTTTATGATCAGTTTCTATTTATGATTCCTCTGTGAAACAAGCTGTTTTGTATGGTCCTTTCCACAAGCATTTTAGTTCAGAAAGAAGAAGTGCTTTCTCATTAATTAGAAAAAAAATAGGTAGACAGCTGCTTTACCTTGCGTACTTTAAATAGTATAATCTTTTCTGTTGCAGAGGATGGGATTGCCTCAATATGCAGCCTTTGGGGGCTCATTTCGGCAGAACATCTGCGATGTTGGCTTGTTGATGAACCTCCAGTGTGATGGCAGAACAGTTGACGTGCAGATAGAGGCTGCCTGCGAACACGAGTACGCACTCCGAGGGACGCTCAGGCACTCGCTCCCCTGGCTGAGTCAGCTGGGGCTGCCTTTGGAAAACTCTGTCCTGTTCTCTGCAGCCGCAGACTCCAGCACTCAGAGTGTTTTGTTGCTGCAGGCTGGCAAATGCAAACTCAAGGCTACAGGAGATCTGTGTATTCAGAATAAAGCTGAGTGGACACTGGAAACAGAAACAGAATGTCAGCTTCTGCAGGTAGCTCTTGCGGGCTTTTAAAGAGATATTTGGGATCAAATGCAGGCCACAGAGGGTTTTAGCTAAATTAGCCGTGTTTGAGTGTTGGAAGGCCGCTCTAAAGACACACCTGTCTCACAGCATTGGCAAAGAAAGTGTCTCGTGTCTCTGTAGGCCGGGATTAGTTCAGTCGGTGCTGCTTGTTGCCTTCACAGACCAAGACTGCCCTCTAAGGCTCAACAGTGGTTTTAGTCCGACCTATTTGTCAAAATATGTATCCTCTGGTCTGTCTTTTTTATCAAGTAGAACTTCTGAAATGTCCCTGTTTTTTTCCGTCTAGCCTCACTGACTACATTTAAAAGAATGATTGTTGTGGATTTAGGGGTTATTTCCAGATGTTCGTAGGCATTTGTGTTTTGCTTTCAACTCCTCAGCTTTAACTTCTTCAGCTACAATGCAGAAATGGAAAAACAAAAATGACAGGAAAGTGTGTGTTATTCATAGTGAAGAGGGAATGGAAACCACTTAAAATATTTAAAATAGTAGATTTTTCAGTATTTTTACAAATACTGAAATAAAGAATGAGACGGTACGTTTCATTTGGGATGTTGCACAAGACAAGCTTGAAATTTTAATATTAAAAAAAGTAATCCTTACAACACCAGGTGGAAGAATATCTGTTAGGCCCATTATTTTTTGTGGGTTAGTTTGTTTGAAAATTGAGATCGGTCTGGTCCGAATGAAGCAGAGGATATTCAGTAAACTTTGCCACTCTGAAGAAATAGGCATTTGTATTTTTGTAAACGTAAAACTTCGTATAGGTACAGAAGTTGTAAATTCTGCAGGGCAGTGCTAAGATCTTCCCTCAGACGTTATTCAAGCAAACTTGCCATGTTACCGTTGGGAAGGAGAAAAACGGCAGTGCACATATCATAGGTTTTGTCTCTGGTATTGTAACATAGAATCTCCTTTCTTGTATGCTAAAGGGAGAAGAAAAAAGACTCAATACTGACTTATCTTAAAGTGTGCGCATAACCCAAAGTTGTCTTTTTTTGTTTTAATCTTGGTAGGATCTCAGTATTCCGACTCAGTCACGGCTCACAGCATCTTTTCAGAAAGACAGTTGCCGCGCAGAAGTTCTCTGTGTCCTTGAAACAGAAGGCAAGACTGCCCGTCTTGAAGGGAGAGCGGAGTGCAAGCCAAAGATCACGCTGGAAATGCAATTCAGGCATGAGCTCCCTCAACTGAAGGACATCCCAAGGGAAAACGAGCTGTCCATCACTGCACAAAACCAGTTAAAATATCATATTGGAATAGGAATGAAATCAGGCGCTTGTGAGCTTCAAATGAATGGGGATGTTGATCCTGAAAAGAAGCTTCAGTGGAAAATGTTTATAGAAAACAAATGCCAAACAATCCAGGTATTGGAAGGAATTCTTTTTTTTTTGCTTTACTCTTGAATTTATACATCTAAGGCAGGATCTTTACACCTGCTAAAGTAAAAGGAAAATAGTCTTAAATGAAGAAAAACATTCTCCTTTTAATGTTACGTCGTACTTTTGCAGTCAGTCATTCACTGTATTTTTGTACGGTATAAGCCAAGTTTTCTATGAGTCAGTACATACAGTTAGCGGATTTGCTTGCATTAGCTCTAATGTATTCTTTTAGAAGCATGGCTGAGAAATCTGCAGGGTTTTAATATTCAGAAATAAGTATTCAAAGTTGTCTTTGACTTTATCAGCAATTACAGTTTCTCAGCAGTTTGACAACCAAGCTCTGAAATAGTTTTTTTAAAAAAGTAAATAGATAATCTTGAGGTCAGAAAATTTTCACTCAGCTTTACAGAAAATTGAAATTGCTAACAAACTGATATGTAATGTATGAAGACCTCTGCGGAGAACACATGGAGTGAAAAAGCCAGCGTTAAACAGCAGTTACGATTTCCTGTAAGACCTCAGTTGAGAAATATTTCGGGGAATTAGTTGAAAAACAAACAAGCTGGTTTGGACTGCCCTGGTAAGCCATTTCTCTGTGGTAATTCTTGTAAATCCTGGCCATCTAATTGTGCTTGAGTGGAGCCTGACCAAGCACCCCCAAATCACACCTCCTGTTTCATTGACAACATTCAAGTTCTGGGCTTGGTGGGAATCTCACTATGGACTCTGAGTCCGAACAGCAACGAGTAGGATAAGTAGCTTCTTTGTTGAAAAGATTTGGCCAGTAGAAAAATACAGTAAAAACTGGAGTTGGGTGGAGGAAGTTCACTCCGTATCACATGAACGTGCCATTGTTTGCAGTCTGGTCTCATTTCTGCATTACCTATAGAGACAGGAATGGAAAGGACAGGAGAGGTGTACGGGCAGTTTGAGAGAGGTGTTACCGCAGAATGACCTGTCCGCTCTGTGCAAGTCAGGGTGAATCTGGATACACAAAGACAAGATTCACCTGCCTTCTTCCAAAAACAGAGCTGCCGCAATGAACCTATGTATACTGTCTGCTTTCACTGGATTTATGGATGCTTTGGGCCACTGGAGCAATGCCAAGCATCGAAAATTATTAATAATTGACTTTTCATTTAGCAATAAGAGCTTCCATGTTGTCCTATGTTCTGTTTATGCTGGCTCACTTCTCAAAAATATGTCAGGCATAATCAAAATAAAAAAGGCAAGTGTGCTATTAGAGCTACTTATTAGGAATAATGAAGTTCCAGATGCATGGTTTATCTGATCTGTGGGTAAGTGTATAAGTGGTGGATTTATTTTTTTTTCTTGTACAGGATCTTGGAGCACCAGTAAAAATTGCTGGTTCAGGCTATGTTTTGATGGATAAAATGAACCTAGATTCACAGACATTGATCACTGTTGATGAAAGTAAATTACAAGGACTCCTTATACTAAAAGTCACTGATGTAAGTATCCTGCACACTGTTAGACTGCATGTAAAAGTGCTGAGTGACATACTCTAAACTGTCTTATTGGGAACAAATAGACAAGCTTTAGTAGTAAATCCCAGAATAAAGTTTTGGAAAATCTGGCACCTGTAATGTGCAGTAAAGCAGATATATAGGTTAATAGGATACAGGCTGTGGCATTTCCTGAATCATTGCCTTGTTGTGCTCTTTGTGTATATATTTTTTTTATATTGTACTATTTGATGTTCCTTATGTGACAAATATGACAAGACACACAAACCCACAAATGCAGATATACAACAGGTCCTCCAGTGTAACACTCTTCATTCGTCATGAAAGCATACAGCAATGCACAAGAAGAAAGATGATGTGATTTGTAGAGTGATCACTGTGATTTACATTGCAAAATAATAGGCAGTGATTAACTGGGACGCTGCTGTTTGTTCCTGCAGTAAAACAACAGCACAAGAAGGGCTGTGAATCTCTTGCTTTCCTGTTGACGATTACAAGTTTGGCTTCTCTGGTTATCAGTGGGGGAGAGTAGAGTACGCACAGAAGTATCTTCTTCTTTGTAATCATTGTTTTTCTTGCCATAACCGGTAATTTCTGTGTATTTCTGTGTTGTCAAGAAACAGAAAACTAGTGGGTGTTTTTTCCACCAGGGAGAAACATTTACGCTTTTTTCCCTCTTAGCTGAAGTATATATTTTTTTAATCTGATCTGTTAGGCTCATTTTTTTTTTCTCTTTCCCAGTGTAACTTCCCTAGGTTCATTGCCATTGGTTTTTATTAGTAATAAACGTAGGACAGACAGGTTTGCTAAATGTCTGGTTTGAGCTGTGTATTGTGGCAAACTTTGGGTTCTACACACGCTTTGCTAAATATGCTGTGAAATATTAACAGGAAAGACAAGAGCTGGATGCGGTGCTAACCCATAATATTCAAGGAGCTGCCGACATTGGCATTCCCGTGAGGTTCTTAGTTGATGTTGTATCAGAAAAAAACAGCAACTTCTATAAGAGACTTATTCACTTCTGTGTGAACAGCAAGCAAGTAAGTGAGATGTGAGCTGAGTGACTTGGTAAATACTGTTCATTTGAAATCGCTGTGCATGAGGCCTTAGAGGAATATTCTGCAGCGGCTGGTTTGGTTTTAAAAGTGTTGATTAAATGAAGGCAGTATCTTTCAGCCTCTCCTGTGCAATTGCTTCTAGAAACAAATTTGACATCAGCAGTGACCCATGACTCCTCTTTGCAAACTGTATCAAACCTTTCTTATCATGTATCTTCATTTGGTGCAGCATATTTGCTATTACAGTACGAAGTTGTGACTTATAAGAATTAGATAATTCTTCACCATACATTTTCATAGTTTTCATAGTCTTACTCTAATGTGTAATTAGTACAATAATTACAATTAATCAGAGCAGCCTCAGTATCAGAGATGTGCCGCAGTTAACTTTTGTTGTATTTTATTTGGACTGAACAGATTACAGAAGAACTGAACTTTGTCCGGAAGTTGGATGTTGTGTCTCTTAACTACAAACTTACTCATAACATAGAGGCACTGAAGACTTTGCAAATAAAAGACAGGATTGAGTTGCAGGTGAGTTATCAAACAAACAGGGAGACATGAATCCTGCCTGGAATCGCACCATGATGGAAGCAGAAGCTTTAGAAGTCAGATGGCAAAGAAAAGAAAGTGTAGATGTGACTTTGTGTGTTTGCTATTTAGGTGGAATTTTTGCCTCACTGTCAGGAAGGGTAGAATTTTACTCATTCAGTTGTTAACTTCGGCATCTTTATCATCTTTTCTGTGATGCCATCATGCATAAGATCGTAGCACAGCTTTCAGAGTTGCTTCATAATACTGCTTCACTTAAAAGGGGAGATTTATACAGGAGAAAAAGCTTGTTGCTACAAAATATAGCCCAATGTAGCAGGTACAAACAGGAAAGATTGTTCTCAACGTTCTAAAATACAATCTAACCTTCAGTGGAGTATCCTTCTGAATTAAGGTCTCTGTGTTGTCACACCGCCTCAGGTTTCATTCTCATTTATAATTATTTCTTATAAAGTAGTGCTCTTCTTTACCTAAGCTCTACTGAAGTTGGGCCTTCCTTGCATTTGATTCAGTTGCCGGAGAAAGCAGCAGTGTCTTCTCTCCTTCAATATGTAGTTTGATGAATGGTGGAGTATTCATCATGAAAGTGCATTGCGGGATGTGCAAACTGTGATTTTTTTGTGCCAAATCAATGGCCTGGGACGTTTGAATTTTGTACCTGTGCATACAAGGACTATCTTGGAGAGCTGGGATAAGATGGGCAGAGAAGTGTGGTGGTGGTAAAATGAAGTGTCACTCGATAATGAACCAGTAACAATGAACAGGTCACTTTCTTGCCGTGCAGATTGTGCTGCTGAGTTCTGTAACCCACCAGAAGTGAAAGGAAGCTGGGGAAGGTGCTGTCTGTCTAGGTGGAATGTGGAGGTGGAAAAGCACATTGCTGCTTACACTCCTGCTGGAATAAGATTTTCCTGAATTTGGTTGTTGTCCCAATATACATGGCTTGTGCTGCCTGCTGCTGTTTTAAAGCTGTTTATATGTTCTTTTTCTCCCTCCACCCTCTCCTTCCTGTCCTTTTTTTTCCCCTAAAGCTCAGGGTGGAGGGGACTCCAGCTGCTCACTTTGTTCCTGATGGGAGTGCAGAAGCTCAGTTTGTTCGTGGGGGGTGTGGAGAAAAGCTTGCTGGATCACACCTTTCCTTAGCAACAAGAGCTGAGCTTCCAGCATGCGCTGCAGGAAGAGGGCAAGCAAGGCCTTTTAGCCCACGTGCACAGTCGGGTAGATCTGCAGTGTACGCGGTACAGACTAGACACAGCTGAGTACTGATAGGATTTCACTGGTATCTTCAAATGGTCTTTTCCTCCCAGACTCTGATTAACTGTCCCATTTTTTTATCTGAGATACACAAGCCTACTGCACACCACCTACCCTTTATTAATCACGTAACTGCTGGAATAGGGTTAAGGCATGGTCATACTGGAGAATACGTGTTAAAATGTTGCATTTAAAAATAAGACATCTATAACTATGTTGTGTTATAAAATTATGCGAGATTAATTTTTTTTGACATGTCTTTGAGATGATACTGCCTGAACCAATGAAAGAACCCTAACAGGAGCTTTACCTTTTACAAAGCTGCGTTTTCCCAATTTATCTTTGTTGCACACAGGCCGTCTTGAACCTGAAAGTGGTCAAGAGCTTTAGTATGAAAGTGCATTATGGTGCTCACCTAACAGCTCTTGAAGGACAAATCCAGGAGGTTGAAACAAGCACCAACATAACTGGGAATTTCCATCATACTTGGCCGTGGCTGCTACAAGCTGGAGTCCCATCATCTTTACAGGTAGTTTCTTTCTTTTTTTAATTAAAATTATTGTCCTTTATTACAATGTAATAGCCCATGGCTTGAATCAAAACTACTGTTTTGTAAAGAACAGAATGGAAGCTGAGATTTTTTTGATATTTCAGAACTATGGATGGCTAAAACCTGAACTAGTGAAATAGGAAATTTGTTTTTGACTGCTTTCTGGACCAGATTCTTCCATGCTGATCAGTATTAGTACAGTGTGTATTGATATTGTAACTCTACAGGAGAACAGTTTCAGCATGTTGTATCAGGAATTGGAATATTGCTCCTATGTTCTTCAATGAGAATTTTATACTTAAAGAAGTACTTCTTTAAGTGCTTTTTCAGGGAGGTGTTGGAATGCCTACTATCTGGTAAATATTGTCAGTATGCATGGGTTAGGGATCCTTTATATAAAGGGAGTCATGTTTTTATGGGGTAAAAGAGAACCTAATGGGAATTTGACATAAATTAATGAGGCTGGTGTGGTTTGCAATTCATTCAATTGAATGGACTTCGTACTGGAAAAGTCATAGATGATTAATGAAAGGCTAAGATTTTTTTTGTTAGTGGATAGATTTTTGCTGTAAGCATAGACTAGAGAGAACTCTTCACTTCCATTTTTCTTCTGTTTTAAAATGAAATAGTATCCAAATGTCATTTCAAGAACTCCTATCTACATGTCATTTTTTTAGATTAATGTGGTTTTTCAAGGGAGAAACACTACTCAAGAACGATACGTGCACATTGCAGCTGGAGAAACATCCGTCACGTACATAATCAACTCCTATGATGTTGGTCACCAAGTGGATATCTTCTGCCAAAGTGTCCACAGCAGTGAGGCACTGCAGGCGTCTGGCTACCCCAAGGCGATCAACCTGCTGCTCAGCTTACACAAATCAGGTGGGTACCTGCCCTTCCTTGCCAGGTTCTTGCTATCTAATAGCTCTTTGAGGATGTTTCAGCTATTCTTTCAACAGCTTCAAACTGATTAAGATTTACTGACAGTAGCTAAAAAGGGGCTTTTTCTTTTAGGTAAGTAGAATTGTCATTCTTAAACTGCATCTGTTATTAGTTACATTACATCTGGGTTTTTTTAATTCCAGGAAAGATCTCATGTGGTAACACCTGGTAAAACAAGTGATCCCCAAGATACTTAGCTGCACAAAATAAGATTCCAATATCACACAAAAGACCTTGTTACAGAGCACAAAAAATGTGAATTCCTGTTTAGTTTAAAATGGGCTTTGAAATTAATTCTAAATGGCTTTTGTTGTTTAAAGTGTGGCGAGGAGACAGACCCATCCTGCATAAGCCGGTCTGTCCTCAAAGCTTGCCCTGATGTAAATCCTACTTGCACATCCCTTACTGCAGATTTACGTTGTGCCCACACGGGAGTATATTCATGTTGAAAAAAACCCAACAACTGTGAGAGCACCAAAGAGTAGGAATCGCTGAGGTCGGCAGGCACTGCATCAATAATAATGTTACTGGCACCATCTCTTTTCACCCATTCTGAAAAAAGCAACAGGACAACAGGTGGCTTTTCAGGCTTTCAGTGACAGTGGTCACAGTATGTTTGCAGACATGTCTGGGATTTTGACTTCTCCGTAAAGAATTTTGGGGTTTCACATCTCTCATCTCATTTTTATCTCTTAGCAGTCTGGTTTTTTGGTTTGTTTTGTTGGTTTTTTTTTAATATGAAAAGCTGGTAGGAAAGTGGGGAAAAGTTTTCAAGTCATGTTGGAGCGGTGTTGGTCTGCTGGAGCTGGAACAGGAGTCACGAGAGGCCAGAACAGCTCAGAGCTCTTCTCTAGAAGACGTGGCTACTCCTGCCACGTGCTGCAGGTGGCTGTACAAGCCCATGGCTGCAAAACCACGTTACTGCTGGGAGCTCACTTGTCACTTGACACTTGTACGTGGGTACGCAAGCTCTGTTAACTTAACACTTTGTATGTTCAAGGATTCCACCATCCACAGGCTGAAGCTCTTGTCGTTCTGAATAGATGACTTTGTCACAATGAATGTCTTAACCCAAAAACTGGCTGGATTTATGTTATGTAGGCAGTACTGAAATACCTTGAAAATGAGCGCCTCAAAATGGCACTGCTTTTTTCTCGTTATTTAGAAAACAAAGCCAAGACTACCTGTGAAATCCAATATGATGACAAAGATATAACTGTGGCTGTGGGTGTTGACACAGACTTTCAACTCAATGGTATATTTGAATTTGTGGCAGAGGTGAAGCACTCAATATCAGTGCTCCATCATCTGGGACTTCCCTTCTTTCTTAAGGTAGGTAATAAACCTTAGATCTTTTGTTGTGTTTTGACTAGAGCTTTTATCTGAACTACACTAGTGTGAATCCAGATTGCTTCCAGCAGCCTCAGTGAAATTACTGCAGGTTAATACAAGTGCAGATGAGAGGTGACTTGGTGCAGTTTAACTGAATCCTTGTTTAACTTAAATACACAGCTAATGGTCTGTTTCCAAGGAAACTGAGCAGGTGTTTCAGGATTAATCACTTCAGGACAACACTGATTTACTGTCACTTCCTAGCTGATACACCTTACTAAGACTTTTGGTAGAAAACAGCTATCCTTTATACCTAGGGAATTCCTTGGCTTGGTTAAGCCATTTGTAGCATAGACACCTAAAATGTTTTGGTGTTGAATAAGCAGAAATAGATTTGTATTCCAAAGTGCTTGATAGGATCAACAAAAGCTGTACCTGCTCGTCCCTTGGGAGAAAGAAGTATCAGTGGAAATGTCTCCCTCCCTTTTGGAGGGTAGTATAGCACATCGACTCATCCATCGCCCTCTCTTCAGATAAGAGGCTAAGTAGCTAGGATACAAGATTAAAGACTTTTCTGAAAGCAAACGTTAGATGAATATTAAACCTGCATATTAAGTGTCCGTGTTTCAAGGGAATATTCAATACCAACATTTTATTAAAATGTATTAGTTATATCTCCTGCTTCTTCCCCCTCAATCTTTTGTGAAATGTCTTTCATCCTCTAAATGAGTGGAAAAAAAAGAAAAACAGAGACAGTAATTCTTTTGGTGCCTTGTCTCATGTGTAAGGTATGAGTGTAGTCATGGGACGTCAGAAATCACTGTTCCCACAGACTTTGGCAAACACACCATGTGTTGATATTTCAGTGTGGTGCTGATCTTCCCCAGAGGGATTCTTTAGCAGTTTCAGGGTAAACCTGTAGATGAGCTCCCAGCTATGGGAGGAAGAAAATACCCCGGAGTAAAAGATTTGTGGAGCTCCATCTGTTTCATCAAAACAAAGAAGGAAAGGCAGTATCTTTACAGCATGTGAAAAAGAAGAGTGAAGGAGATGTAGACAAGAACCTGTGGCTCTAGGCTTAAACCAGATAAGAGTACATTGAAAGTAAGGCTAAAGTTTGTCAATAATGCAAGTGACTAGCTATGGAGACTCACAGAAAAAAAAACAAAGGCATCTCTTGATGCTTTGGTTTAGGTCTAGAAAGCAACTAGAAGGCCTGTCTGGATGCTAAACTTCAGTCAAGATGATGGTTTTAAGTCAGTCAAGAGGCTGTGCTCAATTTAGGTGAAATGGTGGGTAGAAGCTATGGCGTGTGATTTGTTTATCTCGTCCCCCCCCAGATGACAATTCAAGAAGTCCTGACTGATAATGAACTTGAAGGAGCTCTGAGGCTGACCTGTGACCGGAACATGAACTTCTCCTTTGTCATCAGCAGGAAAAAAGATCATCAGGGGTAAAAGGGCCATTCTGAGCACTTCAAAAATGTCATTAGGCCACTCTGATTCTGTGGAAAAAGTTACAGGTTTAGTCACCAAAGCACTGGTGAAATGGATAACACATTTTTGATAAAGTGCATAGTGGCACTGCAGAGTCCATACACCTCGGGAAGTTCATGAAGGGCTGCAGAGAGATTCCCCTCCTCACAGCCTGGACATGTTTGGCTTTTTGCCTGACCCCACAGCACCGAAGTAGCAGACAGTGAAATAATCCATAAAACTCTAGCAAGACAAGTACTTAAAAATATACCTTAACATATCATAACTGTTTAAATCTTGTTACAGCATTTTGGCACAGCTGAACCTTCTAAAATGATGGAGACTCACTCAGTTTTCTAAGCTGATATCAGTATGGCTGTATCTGCTGTGCTATTTTCTCTATTTTTCTTTTGCCTTCTAAAAATTTTCAAAGTTCTTTAAAGAAACGAAGCATGAATAGAGTAAATATTTACTTCAAAAGTGTCTGATAATCAGTATCTGAAGAGAAATATTTGGTATAGCTTACAAACAGAACTGTAGCCTTTTGAGGGTGTTTAAGAGGCGGAATATTTTCAGCCTTGGGGTATTCAGATATTTCTTAAGTTTCTAGCAAAAGACCTCTGCACGGAAAATCTTTTGAGTTAAACTTGCTAAGAATTGTAAATTCTAAGTCTGGAAGCCATGACAATGCTTGTAAAGTCAGATTTCAAAATACCTATTGCATTTTTTTTTAAAGCTAATACATTTCCTATGGCTAGTAAATGACTAACCAAGGTAATTTGTGATCCATTGGGCCACATTCGTCCCTGGGGTGCGTGCACAGGTTTTCCGTGGAGGTCAGAGGTGGCTCTGCTGTTTGTTCTCCTTTGTTTGATGCATCAAACGATGTGGGCTGGGTGAGCGTGCAGTGGGAGTCACTGCAGTTTGTAGCTGTAGAAGCTGTGGCAGGCTCAGAGGTGCTGTCACTGAGAGTGGACTTGGTGAAATATTGTTGAACAAAAGTACTTTTCTTCCCTTTAGTGAAGAGCTGAATATAAAAGCACTCCAGGCTCATCCCTCCCTACGGCACTTCCCCAGTGCAGCAGAACTGTCTTCTAAGGTAACTGTCTGCAAGTTATCATCACGTACATCACTGCGAATTAGACTTGTTTAGTGTTTTAGGAATCAAGCTGCGTTATTTCTAGTACGAGTATCTCTGTCATTGTTGTTATTGAGGATGTTCATTTTTTCAAAGATGCTAACAGTCTCAACCTACTGGAAAGGGCTTATTCCATTTGACTCTGCATTAATTGTGACTTCTGGTAGACGTCTCTCGGGAATGGTTTTTATTATTCTGGCTACTAAGAAAAGAGAGACTGGGCAGAAATAGGTTCTGGATATTGGCTGTTTGCAGTGCAGAAATACCCAACAGCAAGGATATGCAAGGAAGATGGATGGGGTTATTTGTCACTTAAATGCAGCACAGTTACTCCTGCTTATGTAAAAACTAATTTCTTATGCATGTTATTCAGTTTATGCTGTTTTGTAGCCATGCCTTCTATACTGTGAACCTAAGGGAAAATCAGATCTCTCTCAGGTACTGAGGACCATAATATAACATACTGTGCGAAGAATGTGAGCACAATAATTATTTTATCTTTCTCTCTGTTTCTTCTTCTTTTTTTTTTTTAAAAAAAATATTTTATGGGAACTTGAAAAGGTAAATTATGATATGAGTGAAGCGAAAGGCAAACTCTACCTCAGGATGGAAAAGAGGGATTTTAATGTGACAGCCAAGCTAACTCTCACTGGAACCAGCTACACTAATGTCATTGAAATAATCCAGACCATGTCCCAGGTTGGTATCACCAGCTCAGATGGCAAAAGGCAAGTGTGACGTTTCCAGAGCACGGCTGTGCCGTTTCTAGAGCACGGCTGTGACATTTCCAGAGCACGGCTGTGCCGTTTCTAGAGCACGGCGATCAGGGTGGTGGCTGCCGGACAGTGAAGGTCAAATGCAGCCCCAGTTGCTGTGAGGTTTTTCTGCCCTGATTTCTCCAGTAGCGTGAGGAAACATTTGACTGTAGATTAGTTGGATGTCCAATGGTATAAACTGCAGCTTTGTTTGCTCCTATAGATGAAACACATATATAGGATATGTAGGAAATAAATAATATATTACAAACTGACCAATTGCTGTTTTTTATTATGCAAGTACCACACGTATTTCTTTTTCTAAGTCAGGAAGAAAAGATGTCACAAATAGATACTATTGTTTGTGCTACCTGCTGGATTTAGTCTGTAATAGTGGGGCTCTTGATGTTGTAAGAATTACTCAATGACATAGAGAAATAGAAAATCAAAATAGATAATAAAGAAAGGCTAGTGTAAAGGGGATTTTTGTATCTATGTTCCATTATGTGTAATGACCTACTGTAGAAATGAAGTCAAGTAGAAACGAATTGTTTGTACAAAAGCAGTGGGCTTTAGGGTATCATTGTAGTCTACATTTTATAAATGCATTTCTAAAGCTAGATCCCGTAGGACTTTACAGTATCAAAATTACACGCTTAGGTTTTAAACTTTTCAGACAACTTGGGATTCAATATGTTTGCCCTCTTTTGGTTTTAGTTAAAAATTCTTCCAAGGCAGCTCGTGTTCCTGACGGTTTACCAAAAAGGCAACAGAACACGTTTGCTGAGGCACATCGCGCTGTGGGACGGCAGGGAGCTGAAGGTCGCAGGCACTTACACCGGCCTCTTCCCAAGGCTGCCCGGAGGTCACGATGTTCAGGGTAGGTTTCTCAAGTCTTTTACCAGTGTTGACAGCAGACTAGAAAATAAACTAAACCACATAAATCTGATTTCAAAATGTATATTCAAGTGGATTCAATCCAGGCCTTCTAAGATCTTATTTGCTTTAAAATCATGATGACTCTGGCTGTTAGAAACATCCATTTCAGAACACTATTTGTGCTTTCTGGACATGGAATGTGAAGCTTAAGTAAACTTCAGTAGTGCCAGGGAAAAGTTTGTCCAGAGTGAAGTCATCAACCAATTAAAATGTCCAGTGTTATTTTACAACAAATTTCAGAAGTGTTCTGGATTATATGAAACATTTGGGTTTATTTTTATATTTGCTTTTGAGTATTTAATGGAGAGCAAAGGAAACCTAGGAACTAGTTTTGGACTAGACACCTTCGGTAAACAGAGAGCTCAAGTATTGCGGCTACTTTCTTTCTAGGCACGGTGCTGGGATCCTGGCTGGGAGGGATTCAGCCTCCAGCACCCAGTAACCCAGTGGCCAGGGTGGCTCAGAATAAACGCAAACCTCTCACAGCTGATAGAAGGAACGGGTTTTGAGGTGACCCACGTACAGATTTGTCCTTCAGTCACTGCACTGGAGGTATAAACAGACACATCCCACAAATAACATTTTTTCTGAACGTTGCCCAAGTATCCCTTTGAATTTGGAGTGCAAAAACATTTCATTTTAAGCTCATTTTTGATTATTTTTCTGTTTTCTTCTTCCTTTGTATGTTTTTGTCCCTCCTGGATTTAATTTTATTTTTTGTTATTTTCATGTCACCCATTTCTGAGGTTTTTTTCAGAAATTGTAGTAAATTCTGTTACTCTGCTGCACTGGGTACTGCAGGGAGCTCTGCTCATGCCGGCTGCCACCGCGAGGTGCTCAATCCTTATTTTAAAGCTACATTATCTGAAAATAACTGCACGCACTTATTTGAGAGTTGTAAGCTGCTCCTCTTCCAGTGTAGGGTTATCTCAGCTTTATAAAGATTTCTTTCCTGGATGTCTTGCTGGAAGTTGCTTTGGGTGTAGATATCAATCTTTTGATCTTTGCAGGTAATTTCTGTTTTGCTGGTAAATAGAGGACTCCTGTTTTCCCTTACATTTCTTCGTATTTGGCAGAAATCATCCCACTAAAGCCATTGTGGCTGTTGGGGGGGTGGTGTGTGTGTTTCCTCCGGGAAGCAGCGGCTGCCCTGCTGCCTGTGGGAGAACACGTCCTGTGCCTGCATCAGAAAATGCACAGTCACGATTCATGGTGGGGAAGACTCACTTGCTTTTTTTGTTCCCTTGTAGTGGAACTTTTCCACCCTCTCTCCATCCCTTTTCCGAGGCATTCCAGGGTCAATTTACATGTGAAACATTCGGCACGCAGTCACCGGGATGATCTTACTGTCATCTGGAATGAGAAGGAGCAGGTACAGCAGCCCAGAGCAAATGATGTCAGGAGAATCACAAGAATATCAAGTGGGTGTTTTTTTGCTTGTTTTCCTAAAAAAGGAGGCATTAAGCAAGCCAGGGAATTCAAGTAGGAGGTAAACTGTTCTCTTTGGATGTACAAAATGTTATGATTATGAAAGATGGGCAGCCAGTATTCTTGTTTGAAGCATTTTCAGGCCATGCGATTAGTTTTGTTTGCAGTTATCCCACATCTTGCTGCACAACCAAAGGCAATGGCCCGTGGCTCAAAGCAGCAGATAAAGGCCGTTCCCAACACTCACACAGACTCTAAGGCAGCTTTTGAGAGTAGTTGGGAAGAATAAAGCAAAGGAAGAAGTAATATCTAAGAGAAATGAGTAAGTGTGAGGCTGAGCAGGATGAAGAGCCTCCCTGTTGCACGTGCCTGTGCTTTGCATTTTCAGCATTACTGATTCCATTGAAGCTCTTTTGTATTTCGTTCTTTCATTCTCCTCTTTAGTGAGAATGACAACTTTGGCACAGTTTAAACCAGTTTTTATTTTTCATTAAGTCAGCATTATTTTTTTAAAATAGCAAAAAAAGAACTAGGAGAACTTTGGTTAAATTGACTTCCAAATGTGGTTAAATGGGGAGGCTGTCTGACTTGAACTAACTATGCTACCTTTGTGTGTAAGACTGAAATGCAGCACCTTGGCTAAGTACTACATTTTTCTCTGAATAAAGACAAAAGACAATGTGTAAAATATGTTACCATGCAGAAACATCAATGTACCTGCAAAAAGAATTAGAATTTCTTAATTTCCTTTAAAAGTGCTAAAATTCCAAAGTTTACTTTAGAACTTATATAGAGTGTACTCTTTGTACTACTAGTTAAATTACCGCAACTATTTAAATGCCACCACTATTTAGATTGCCACAAAAATACTTTGCTCCCAGCAACACTACAGAATTTATTTCTGCAAATGTTTTTTCTTGTGCTTCAGCTTTGCAAGCTGCATCTCAGCACTCTGCAGCAGTGGAGCCTTCAGTGCCTAAAGACGAGACCAAACTTAAGCCTCTTCAAACTTAAGCATGGTTCCTGACTTTAGTAAAATACAGAGAATAGTTTTATGTTCAGCTGTGCCACGTAGGAAATTCAAGTAGCAAGAATGTCCTCATTTGAACTTTAATTTGCCTCACTGCTTCAAAGAGGACTTTATTACGCACATAATTCATCTGAGGAAAAGGTACAGGGCAATTTTACCGGGTGCATGTTTGAGGTGAGTACGTGAGAGGTGCTTTATTTCACAAGTTCCTTTTGCATCTGTTGATATGCATCAGATATCAGTGTCATCTTCTCTGAAGTTTGGAAGAGACGGTGCGAGGTTCAGAGCCACTGTTGCCCACCCCTTTAACTGCACCCTGAAGCAACTGGAGGTCCGTGCCCTGTCAGAACGAAGAGGCAGAAAGTACAACCAGCAGGTGAGATCACGAGAAAGGGCTGCAAAATCCGAAGCCGTAGTACTGTATTTACTGCTAGCGTACCTTTCATCTCAAAGGACTGCAGAACCAGCTACCATCCTGAAAAATGTAAACTCCTTCTGTCCAAACCACCAGTGTTGTTTCCCTTTCTAAGCATACCTGTTGCTAGCTGGCAGTATCTGCACGTTTTAGCACTGACCTATTTTGGATGGTAAGAAGCCGTAAGTGCACAGGAGGCAGCCTAGCAATGAAAATGTTGAAAATGTGGCAAATTTAGTACACAAAGTGACGAAAAAACTCCCATTCCACACACACACACAAAAAAAGCAGAAACTCTTTGATGCCCATGTAGAGCTAACCTACATTTTTGGACTATATAGGAAATTGCAACACAAGTGTGAAAATCTGTGAGACTAGAAAGGCTTTAAAATAGCATTGTGAGGTGCACTTGCAAAGCATGTATGAGAAAAGGAGGAAGAATTCCACACATCATCCTTCAGGATCAAAGACCGCAGAATATTTTCTGTGTGAAAATGCCCTGTGTGCACCAGGCAGGCCAGCTGCTGGCACCAAAGAGCTCCTGCTCAGTAATAAGCTGTGCAAACTGTGCCGTGTTCTGTTTGTTCATCCGGAGCCTTTTTGGTACTTAGTGGTGCCACAGAGTGCTCTTAGGTTGTTTCACTACGTAGTCAATGTGTCTCAAGTGTTGTATTCAAAGGAATGAATTATCTTGTAGTGTCATTGTTCCATTGGTGTCGTTAATTGCTGTGCATGGCAGACCCGGTGCAGCTTCCAGAGGAGATATCAGAACAACTTCTGTCGCCTCGGTTGTGAAAATGCTGTTTCCTTGCGTGTTTGCCTGAGGCTTCCAGGCCGCCTGGAGTTCCATGGCGTTGTGACATGGTTCTGTCCCAGGTTAAATTCTTTTTTTCTCCACTGGATGGGGATCATTCTGCTACATCACCCCGTGGGCTCTTCTGCTCCTTCTAGTCCTGCTTCCCTGGCCAAATCCTTCTCTTGTGGTTGCAGCTGCAGCTGGCAGGGAATGGTGGGCAGCCTGCGGACATCCGACTGACCCTGCAGGACAAGTCCAAGAGGGACGTCACGGCCTGGGCTGGCTGTGTGACACTCGCTTCGGGTCAGGTATGAGTCTTGGAGTCTAAGAAGGGACGGGTGTAGTGAAATTTCTGGGTTTGACTCTCACAGAATGATTTTTTTCTGCACTTGTTATTATATAAAAACCTTTTACTTCAATCAACCTTCTCTTTTCATGTCTCAGAGGAAGAAAAATGCAACCTGTGAAGAATTCTGTTTCATGTTGCCAGATCTGGTTGTATTTGGGATGCAGCTTTCCCTCAGGACAGAATCGGCAATCCCTCAGGTTTCTCAGTGGAGACTGAAGCAGTCTCTTATGGGTATAGACCTTTCAGGGCTTCTCACAGGCATGGAGTTTCACCCAGAAAACATACTGCTCTGCCATATACTGAACACAGGTTTTAGAAAGTTACTAATATGTATGCCTTAATTTTTCCCTCTTCCAGCTTCAGAGAGTATTCAGTGTGGAACATGTGCACGCGTGTGGGTCTCTAGAGCGAAGGAAAGCGTTGTTTAATGAATACCTAGATCTGAACTGGGATGACAAAAAGTTCAAACACAATTTAACATATGAGGTAAGAGAAGGTGGTTGTACCTGTTAACTCACCATTTTTATGGAAGGTGTTCTTAATAGATGGGAATTTATTTAGTTTTTATATGTAAGTTTGAGTGGATTTTAAGAAAGCTTCTGTAGAGTGCCACTTTCTGTGAAATACCACTATTTCATTTTGCCTTTTACATATTTCTCTGCATAGGAAGAAAGGTGAATGTAGCATAATTAAGAAAAAATGAATTCTTACAAACTGGAGGCCTCACTTATGCCCTAAGTTTGGAAAACCGTTGAGTTAATTCCGTAGGACAGGGGCCGGTAACTGTGCTGATAAGGCAAAACATTGTGAAGTGGAAATGCTACATTTTGAAAATGTTACATTAAAACCCTAAAGCTACCAGAATAAAAGAAAGCCAGCACAGGGACAGGATGAGCCTGAGAGCTGGGATGAGACACAGGGGAGTGTCGGAGATTCTGCTGTCATGTTTTAACTTTGTTTTCTTGGTTCATTGCAGAGAAATCACTTCTTGTATCCTGATAAATTTCAGTTAGAAGCTGTTCTGGAAAATATTTTCCTGACCTCATGCACCAAACAGAGGATTCTGGGTAAAACAGAAACAAACTACTCATCTTTCCTGGACTACTACGTGAGCTTTGAGTTCTGTGACCTTTCAAATGTAAGTCTCACATAAACACATTGAACCTACTTCACTTTAAATGTAATTACTGATTTGGAGACGCAGTTTTCCTCAGCTGTAACTTTTCACAAGAATTGCCATACTCTGTAACTTAACGTACCATAAAAAAAGGTCTGATTTGTGGGGCTGAGGCAGAAAGGTTGTGTTTGCCACTGTAGGATATTCTATAGGTCCTGTTACAACCATAAACATTCCCCCTTCCTCCGTGTTCTTTCCTACTCTGCTCTCAAAGGTCTTTTAATTTCCTCTTTCTGGAGAGTATGAAAACAGGCTCATAAGGGATCAAAAAGGAAACTAGAGGGAATAAAAGTGCTTTCCTTCCCCTGTAAGTAGAAGTTTACTGTTTTTTATGGCTGCTCTGCTGTTAGTGATGGATTTTTGGACCTTAGTGTAACCTTACAGTTGTCATTTATTTTTATATTACACGCAGAAACCAAAGACCCATCCATGATCTTCCTTAGGTGCACATTGGACCCCAGAGTTGCCAGTTAATGTTCACAACAGACACAAAATTGGAACTTGTAATGACTGTGGTCTCTTCCCAGGCCTCTGTGGCTATTACGCATCTCAGTTGGATTCCTCGTTTACTGCCACACACCTTGTTAGCGATGGGCAACAGCAGCCAAAGTTTGATGCCAGTGAAAACTTTTGCCATGACCAAGATGTGTTAGAGTCTGTTTATAATGCTAAAAATATATATATGAGGTCACTTCAAAATCAGGTGCCTCTGTAACCTTTTGGATCCTTTTCTTCGAAGGCATCCTTCAAAATGCCTGGCTTATGTAGGTGGGAAGCGTAAGAAAAAGAAAAATGCACATGTTTTAATAACAGGTATTCCAGCTGTTCAGCTTGTCTGAGGCTGTTGTCACCAAAGACGCTTTGTTACACCCCAGAATCTGAAGGCGTAACGAAGGCCGTGCTGTGAGGAGGATGTGCTGGTTTCTGAAAGCACAAGTTTTGTCGATTGCTTCATTGTGTAATTTCATGAGAATGCTAACATTGTACAACCTCTCGCTACTCTATGCAGAGCCTATTTCTTTGGAAGAATTAAGCTTTAATGCCTTTTTTGTTCATACTTAGGTAATTGTTTTCTCTGGAAAACACCAGCTCAACAAAGATGACATCATTTTGCAATCGGAGGGCAGATTCCACCTTGCTGACCATGGGAGAGATGATGAGGGGTTGATTGGAGTATCCTTAAAAAATCGGAGTACAGCTGATGTGAAGAACTATTCTTTGGAAATTGAAGTGAGTTTTTACGTTATTTTCGTGTCACTGGGTTTGGGGGTTTTGTTTCACCAAACTGATCAGGTGCAGCCAGTAACTTTAAAACAGCAGGCAACACAAAATACTCCCGGTTTCTGTAGTTGTGTTTTTAAAGGAGCAGTTATGCAATGCACACGCAGGATGATCAGGAGAGAAAGGAAGACACCAACATTACTTATCTGCAGAGCTCAGTGACAAATATAATAACTGTGTATCAACTGGAGTATGTAAGTTTTAAGAGGCTGTGTGTTATTATAGCTCACCATTTTCAGGGTGACTGCTCTGTCTGGTGAGGCATGGTTTTTTGCACCATAACAGAGAAAAAAAAAGGAAACAAAAAGTGAGACTCATACAAAGCATCATTTGCCAGAAAAACAAATGGCCTTAAGAAGGACACGGAACAGCTAATATGATCCTGAGGCAAATTTCTTCCTTTTTCTCTCCTCCTCTATTTTCCATTTGCTCTTAAATTTCTGTGAAAGAAATAAGGTGGAGAAGCTGGTGGTGGCAACTGAGTGAGGCAGAAAACTAACGTGGTCAGCACCATCCAAACTCTTCATTAGGAGAAATGTGGGTGGTCAGTCATAATTAACTGAGACAATAGGCCACCCCTTAACAAAGTGATGATTTAATTAGTAACAGGCTAAGACAAATACTAAATTATTTCTCCATCCCTTTTTAGAAAGGAGATGAAAGAAGTATCAGCTGCTCTGGTTGGGCTTTCTCTATTCTTTGTTTTGGAATACATGGCACAAACGAGCAGCCTCACAGGGCACGCAGAGCCTGTTTCTCTCCCTGCCACCTTTGACATTTTGTCCACAGCCTCGTGCTCTCTGGTCCTTTAGCTCGTGACCAATCCTCCTGGTGCTTGTGCCTCTCTGGAGAGCGTAACTCCTGTGTCGTGCACAAGCATTACCCTTCCCTGGGGAGCACTGATATTTGAGCATCATCTCTGAACATTGATTAATTCTGTGCGGTGGCTTTGAATAAACGTTTGTCCTTTATGGCTGCAGTTCAGAGCTTTTGAAGATATTTGGCTGGGCCTGACAGGAACTGCTGCTTCCTCATCTGTTCAGAGCCAGATCCTGGTGGAGGGGATTATGGATCAGAAAGAGAAAGTAAAAGTAGCTGCTTCGAAAGGAAAGGAGTGTTTTCAGTGCTACATGGGCTATTTGAAAGGTACGTACCTTCCCAGATGAGTCTGGCAGTCGTATGATTCGGTTTTAGCTGGTCCTGCAGGGAGTTGGATTGGTGATCCTGTAGGTCCCGTCCAACTTGAGCTATTCAGTGATTCCGTGAGTGACAGCAGTCACTGGTATGAAGAGCTGGGAAGAAAGGGTTTGTCTCTCTGGTGCCAAGGTAGCTCAGTTTCACGGCAATTCCAGCGATGGTGTTTCAAATAATGAAAAGCTGAAGGTCAAAACTTGTTATACAAAGGTCAGCTTGGGAGACATTTGAATGATTACTAGCCAGGGGAGGACTATAATAGATAGTGATCAAACGCAGGATTCATTTCGATTTAGCCATTCTGAAGTTTTGTGCCTCATTTAAGATAATTGTTACATTCCAATTCCGGTGAAGGGAAAGAGGCTGACTGCCCCGTGCTGAAACCTGTATATGAAATATAGGATGTGGGGAATCACCCTCTGCAGGGGATTCTCTCAGTTCTGACTGACAACAGAGGGAACTGGGCTGTGCCAAACTTTCAGATGACTGAAGTTTGATGGAATGAGACCTGCTGCAAGCACTTCCTATTGAGACTCATCCACCTTTCAGCTACATTCGTGTGCAAACCAGGGAGATTTGGTGGCGTGGCAGTTGTCTCAACCTCGTGTTGTGGCAATCCCAGCCCCACTTGCAGTTACGGACTCACCATTCCACACTTCTGCAGGGGAGATTCTCTCAGGACCATGGCCTCACTTGTAAGTGCTGTGATGTATTTGAGATTAAGACCATTAGCTCCTGAATTCCTCAAGTCCCAAGTTTGTAGAAATGGTTCCGCTCAACTCTCTCAACCCAGATTCTGTGTGCACTTCACCAACCATTTCTGGTTATGCTCATCAGTAATTGAGCAGAAACAGCTTATGTGTGATGGGTGAACATGTGACTGACGCTTTCATTTATGGTCCAAGCAGTTCTGAAACATCAGCAACAAAAGACAGTGGAAGACTAAAGTACAAAAAAGCCTGTAAATCACTATGACTGAGTGAATTGTTTAGATTAATGTAGTGCTTCAAGTAGCATATCAGTATTTGTCGATCAATCATTCTCAAGCCACACAAGAGAAGAATCACACACTGACATCGATCTAATTTTCTCCTGTTTATCTCCTCTATTTTGGGGGTTTTTTTTGTTTTTTCACAAACAGCTAACAGCCGCTGACTGATCACCTAAGTAATTAAAAAGCTGGCTTTGAAACCATGTCTGTCAGTGTTGTTCCTGTAAGCCAAGCTCTCTCTTTTTATTCTCTAAGGGGATTTGGAAGAAGGAATGGAAGTCAGTGCTTGTACGGATGGGCAACAGATGGCAACCGTCAATACCTACCTCAGCATCAATGGGGAAAGGCAAGAAAACACAGGACAAATGACTCTCGCAGCTGTTAATGGAAGCCTGAGTTTTCTGGCTCATGGATGTGGGGATCCAGTTCTTAAGACTGAGGTGAGACCCTTCAGCTGCAGTTAATTGCAGTGTGATTTTTCCAGCATACTGTTTAATCTTTTCAGTTCGATGGAGCACCTCTCAGGTAGGCTTCACCTGTGACTCTCGGTGAGTAACCATGCAAAAAGGGGAATTATGCAGTTTTTAAACATTGTTTTTCACTTTGGTGTGAAAATGTGCCATGGTGAGAATTAAAAGGTTCAGCCATACCTAGAAATCATAGAAAATACGGGACCTTCTCCTAAAGGGTGTATCTTCTGAAGAGGGTGAGTAAAGCAAGAGCAGCAGTGGTGGGCCAGGGCTGCTTAGCACATCGGTTACAGAACTGCAATTAGAATCCCTGAATGTCCTTTTCCTTCTAAAAGGGTTTCACATACTCGGAAGAGGCTTTTTGGTGTTTCATCCTTAGACTCTTCTGTTCCCATTTCTAACCACTGAATAACAGCAAAGTCATTTCCCTGTAGCAATGGGAGGCCACTGCGGATCTTTGCTGGCATTTAAACTAGTACAAACTTTGAGTGATTCGGACCCAGCACAAGCAATTCTAAATCATAAATTCAAGGGTTTTATTCATCTTCTCACAGCACAAACTTAATGAAATTGGGAGCCTTCTGAAAACCAGACTGCTAGAGAAGATGAAGAAGTTTGACGGATATATGTGGAGACTCAAGAGATCAGTAAGTACATCATCTGTGAAAGCACCATGAAATGCTCATGCAGTGTTAATTAAAACTCGTTATATTGCATGCAGTCATTTTGTTTTGCTCAAACCTTTAAATGCTTCATCTCGTGCTAACCTGCAATTCATACATTGGCAAAAAGCACATTTCCTGGTAGAGCTCCTATATCTGCACCAACACTGAGGAGTTCAGAATTGCCTTGGAATGGAGTCAAAGCTTTGGCTGTGATCACTATGTATTTTGATATTTCTTTTTTTGGGAACCACTGTAGGTGCAGCAAGTTGATTTTCTGGCTGAAGCAGCTGGCTGGCCTTCGACAGCCTTGCACAAAGCTGCAGGATTCCTCCACAGCGTGGGCAGAGCTGTCGCCCAGGTGTGGAAGCAAAGCGGAATCAGGCAGATCCTGAGAAGCAAGCTCTCGCTTTACCTCGATAAAATTCAAGACACTGTCCAGCAAATGCAGAATGAATTGCAAAGTAAGCAAAATCATGCAAAGCAAGGAGAATAAGGACAATGTCAGTGCAGGGCAAAAGAAAATGGAGTATAAAAGATGCTGAATAGCACAAATGTTTTTATTTTGATCTAGCAAAAATTGCTGACCTTGGCTCTTAGTTTAGAGAATGAAAGCCTTGATGCAATAAGCTCTGAGTAACCTCAGTGTAACCACCTTTCTCATGGGATTATTGGAGATGCATTCCCTTGGACACGGGAGCCTGGGGTCCATCGCATGAGAACAGCGCCCAAATTGCTGAGCTGAAGCGTTTCTGCTCACAGTTCCCTGGCAAGCATTTCCTCCCCAAGGCCTGTTCAAATCCATCCTTGAGTTTTGAATGCTTGTGCTAATCGGATTTCACTTCATCTGTTTTTTCCAAGTCTGTCCAGCAGTCACTAATTCACTGGCCTCTGGCCCATATTGAAACCACCGAGAAATGTGGTCAGGTGCAATCAGCTCAGAGAACCTTCAGCTCTCCCAAGGTTAAAAACCTCACTTTAGGCCACTTACCTTTAGACTCTTCCCATTCAGAAATGAGATTTATTTGATATACTGTGTTTGAAATCAGTTGTGACCAAACTGTCCTGTTGTTCCTTGAGCAGGCTGAGCTGTGGAGCTCTGTTGGTGGCACCGCAGAGCATTCCTTACGTTTCTTTTGGAAAGCAGCAATGTATTTATAATAAGGCGCACGAGTGGATCAGGGCTGTAGCTAAACACCTCTTTCAGGTTTCCATAAGGCAGTGCCCATGCACACAGCTGTGAAATGCACCTGATGCCATGAAAACCAAGTTGCTGTTCTGTTCTGTGTCTCTCTCCTTCCCTCCTGCTAGGAGCTGTGGGGGAACAACCAAACAAACAGCCAACCAGCCACTTCCTAACACGCTGGCTGAGGTTTGTTTCATGTGATGTGTTTGCTTCAGAGCCATTAAGAACCCTGAAGGACGCCTACTACGATGTAACCTCAAAGCCACTGGATGAAGTTTGGCAAGAGAAGACAGAAGAGTACATGAAGAAAATCCAGGCTTTTTTACCCACGGTTGTGAAAGATGCGTGGCTGATGGAGCCAATCCGGATGGCATTAAAGGGTGTGAAAGCAGGCTTGGATATGGTTGGTATAACTCAGTTTTCCATTTTTAATGGTTTGAAAGTAAGGGTTACAAATTTAAGTCTCAGCTTTGAACTATGGATACACAAAAACCGTTACATATTTTTGTTTATGGAAATAGTGGGATTATTTTTCTGCGTAACAAGCTTGTGCACAGCTAATTTACTGTTCTTGAATTATTTGTCCTGCTTTGAAAGCAGGACTTTTCCAGCTGGAGGAAAGGTTGTTTTACTAGTTTGGGTTGAAATCACAGCAGCAATCTGTCATTCACGTAGCTTTTGCTTTTCTTCCATAGAGAGACGGGATTGTGATTCCAATAAATAACGTACAACTAGGTTTGGGCTCTTCTAGTAGAAAAGAAGAGCGTAAAGGATATATCATGACACCAATTTATACTAACAAAGATATCAATCCTTTGCAAGATATTGACGCACGTTAACTCAGTGAAGTATTGCTATAATTTCAGTAATTTTATTGTAGGAAGGATGCATTTCTGTCCATTATTTGTTGCTATAGTGAGTGGTCTTTTAACCTCTAAATGACAAGCACTGTCAGGCAAGTGACAAATGCAAGAGGGCCTGAGGTGGTATTTCAGTGACTGTTGATTTAGATGTCATGACCAAATACCGACCCTGCCCTGAAGCCCTGTCCTGAACTCAGTCTGTAATCTCCTCCTCTGGCTCTCCAACAGGCCACACAGCAGATGCTCAGGTGGGCAGAGGCCGTGTTTTCTAGAGCTGTGAGCAAGATCCGGAAGCCCTTACTCAATCTTTACAGTTTTTCAGCCAGGTAAGTGGGGGTTTTTGCAGGATCCCTGCTGCCAGGCGGTGCATCGTTAGGCTTCATTTCAGCTGGTGTGCTGAGGGGTGTGGACAGCCACCCGACCACGCTTTGCTTGGGGCACGTCACGTAATGCCGTAATGTTCATTTTTGATGGTGACCAGGACAGGCTGCACATCAAAAAGCTACTTGGCAGCACAGAGACCAGCAGTGACTATGATAACAGGCCGTATATGGCCATCCTGGGTTATTGCAGGTCTTAGCTGCTGTGTATTTGTTTTGCCACTCTAACCAGACTGCAGTTCTTATGAATATTTCACTTCCACATTTCTAATAATAAAGCAACTGCCTTTCATCAGCTGAGCAGATAAGGGCACATGCTGTTTTGTTTGCATTCTACAGGAACTGTTCGGTGGCAGTAAACCTGCCCGTGCTTCCTAAAGCAGACCGCTCCCTGGATCTGGCAAATGTCACTAATTATCTCGTTGAAGAAAAGCTAATAAGGCCTTTCCAAGACCTCTACAACATCAACATAGTTGCAGAGTATTACAGATTCAAACGGCGGATGATGGAGAGTCCCTTTGAATGTAAGCCCTTTCTCCTTTGGTTTGTAACTGGGTCTGTTTCCACTTAGTTCTGAATTTTACAAAACGTATTTGGAAGAGTAGTTTAAATAGAGATTAATAATTTTCCTATAAACTTTATATATAGTCTTTCTTGTAAAACAGTAATTGCCTGTACAGTGGCAACATTTTGTGTTAAGCTGACTTGCAATAACCAATCCTGCAACTCTTGACACTTTTTTTTTGTGTTGAGAGTAGAAATCAGCAGGTGGCATTTATCCATCTCATCTGTGTGCTCTTGGGAGGCAATGCTGTGGTTTGGTGCCAGTCGTACCTGCTGGCCCTGGGTCTTGTCCATACTTTGAAACCAGTGACATCGCCTCTGTTGACTCTAGGATGAAAAAGCTCAGCCCCACCAAAACTTCAGACACAGCATTACCTGAAAAAGCATTGCTAAATGCATGTGCTAAAAGACTGTTAATGGTCCCAGCTGTCCCTTATGGATAATAGCTTTTCTAGAAAGAGCCATTTTTAATGGTTTCCTCCCAGTAGGCAGCACAAAGGAGGGCCCTGAAGGTCAGTCCTAGTGCCCAAACAGTCTGAGTGACACATCAGCAGGTTCCTGGACTGCGACTGTTTGATGCTCTGCTTTGGCAGGGTAGGGGGTTTTTTGAGACAGTTAATATTATTGCTGTTTTGTGCATAAAATGTATAAAGTGTATATGATGGGGTACACACACCTACAAGTATGCCTACCAGGTAGCATGGCTATAAATCAAGATGAGCTTTGAATCCTAATTCTCAAAGCTTTAGGACACTCAGGTGGATCTATAATGAAAAAGAAATTACTTGATTGTCTCCTTTCTGGAGAAATATTTGTGGCAGAGCAACTTGTAACTAATTAAAATGTAATAATAGCAAGAGAAATTATTTTAAGATTGTGCCAGCCAGAAGCTGTTTGTGTTCAGTATGCAAGTAATGGCACAACACTTACTGCTATGTGGAAAACTCACAGATGTTTCCTCTGAAATATCGTTCTCTAGATCATGCTATGTTAATGGGGACCAAGCATCTTATGACCTTTGATGGAAGAATTTATGATTTGGCATCAAAGTGCAGCGTGCTTCTTGCTAAGGATTTTGTTCACAATACTTTCACTGTAATACTAAATGAGGAAGCTAATAACTCAAGATCACTCTATGTGGAGATGAACCAGACCGTGATCGCTATCTACCCAAGACTGAAGGTAGGAGGGGAAGTCAAACATTCTTGCTTTCCAGACCAGAAATTACCAACCAAAACAAAACCAAACGTATATGTATATGTATATAAAAGTGCTGAAACCAGATTGGAACAACTCTCAGATGTGTTAGGAAGTAACCACTTTTTAATCAGGGAATAACTCTCCAAAACAACCGAAAAAAACATTTTTAACCCAAGGGCTGCTTCTCCGCTCTCTGGGTAGATAAAATAAGAGAGGCTCAATGAACTTCTCAGCATTCCTCTCACACAGTCTAAGAGGGGTCTGGAGAACAAACCAGCCCCATAGCCTCTGTGTACTTGGAAGGCTTTGTGCTTTTCTGCTCTTCCAGAAGTTTAACACAACCATGTTCCTATTCCCTAAGTGTGGGCTGAGCAAAATTGACCCAGTCCCACCTGCAAACACAGACTGAGCTTGCATGTCACTGAACCTTCACTGGGACATATTTGAAATTGCATTTTCCTTTTAAACCAGATAGCCAAGATGTATAACTTCTCCTTCATGGATGAGAACTGCCAAGTACTGGATCAATCCCTTGAAAAGAACAGCACTAATTCAAGGGGAGAAGCCAACACAATAGAAGTGTCTAATCAGGAAGGAGTTTCTGTCTCCTGTGACTTTCGGTTTGATCTCTGTACAGTCACTCTGGCTGGCTGGCACCATGGTGAGTATCACACACAGCTGTTGTCAGCTGTTTGTCCTTTTTTCTGTATCTCTGAGTTATCATCACCTGCAGTACTCACCTGGGGCTTTGTCTTGCACTTGCTTTTTCCCCACTTCATTTACCCACACCCTGGAGACAGCCCCAGGCATTCCCGGTTACTGCCAAATAAAGCACAGTATGTATCATTCCAGAAAGAACAGCAAGTGTTTATCTCAGTTCCTGTTGGTTCAATGCAATGAAGCAGACAGAAGTAGCGGGTAGGTGTGATGCCATCAGCCCAACCCCAAATCCTGGCTGAGAATCAATAGCAGGCTGGGCTTGTCAGACCTGCCAGAGCACAAAAGAGGAGACAGAAAAGCTTCCAGGGTCTTTGGTGTACTTGGAATATGTGCCCCTCCCTGTGCCCCACACTATTCTAGAGATTAGCAGAGAATGGTGTCCTGATCTGGTCAGGAGAAGCAAATGAGCAGCCAACAAACAAGGTGGCAACGCACCCTGAGAAAAATCCACATGGGTGCCTGGGCATTCCTTCCCTCCGCCACAGGACAGCCGAGCTCTGCCGTACGGAACAATCAGAGCCCAGAGACGGCTTCTCAAATTTTCCTCTCTCTACTCATGACAACTATTTTACTCCAATTTCATTCCAGGTATTTCAGCTGGGCTTTTCGGTACCAATGACAATGAAGCTGGAAACGAATGGACACTTCCTAATGGCTCCCTCACGGACAACGGGCAGGAGTTCACGCAGAGCTGGCAGGTAACAAGCTGAAAGCCGCTTTCCATGCAATCACCAGTGGTGCTGAAGCACAACGGGGAGCACCCGACATAGTGGTCTGGCTTAGCTGAACTAAAGCCAGACAGTGAAAACAGCTGCGTTTAACCAGGGAATAGGTTTTGATAAATCTGCTAAAAACCATACAAGAATTCCCTGTAAATGGGCATTGAGCATTTTTGGCCTATGTAGTCAGGTAAAACAGAGAGGCTGCTTCAGCTATTAACTGATGTTGGAACCAAGTATCTTTGATGTTTTCCTGGTTAGAGCCTGTCCTTGTGGAATGCAGAGCCAGATGGTACCTGATCTGGGATAAATCCATGTGTTTATCAGTCAGGCCACAGTTTGTACCGGGAAGTTTTCCCTCCTGAAGTTTTCTTTAGGACTGTTTGTTGTGGCCTCTTCGCTTTTTTTTTTTTTTTTTTTTTTTGTTCTTCCTACTTTTTGTCTTATCAAGAAACAAAATTTTAGAACCGAGTAAGCAGTAAAGTTGCTCTCCATCCCCATACCACCAAGTGCTGAGACTTTTTTGGAGGATTAGCTGCTGATTCAGTTATTAACTTGCATGAAAGGTCTTCCTATAGCTATCATAAATAAGTGTTGTAACTACTATACCAGTAACATCGTACCTCTTCGCTTCAAAGAGAACCTTAATTAATTTACCATCAGCTGAAAATAATCTAAATATGAAAACATGCGGGTCTACGTAGCCATTTGTGAGTGCAACTGCCAACAAAGAAGTAGCCCTAATGGAGCCTCACACCATGTTGACAGGATCCTCTAAATCCCCTCAAGCCCAGTTACAAAACAAGGAAACCACTATCTCATTACTACTAAGATTTTGTGACTTTTCCCTTTACCTTCTCTCACCAGAGAGTTTTGGACACAGAAATCTACTATTTTCAGCTTTGTGTCAGTACTTTATAAAAAGGTGATTTCTTCAAGTATCTAGTATTTTCCTTACTATTGGAGAGGGATATCTAATGTATTTGCAGCCTATGTTTATGTTGGCAGGATCACGACATGACTGAGCTTTGGTACAATTTTCTTAATTGCTACCAATATTAATTTATAATATAAAATGAAACCATCTAATGCAAAACTACCCAGAGATGCTAAATTAAAATTAATAATCAATTAAAAGCAATACGTAAGAAACTTACTGTCATAGACAAGCTGGGAAGTCATGTATGCCCTTTGTTACGTGGCTGATGGCATAGTGGCTGTGCTTAGCCCATTGATCGGTACGTTATATTTGTGGGCCATGACATCTTTGCAGTGCTGTATCCCACCAAGGAGAATTTATAGATGACTTTGCTGAACTCTGTGCTGTTTGCAGTCATGGCCTGTTCAGAAAAAAGTCATAAAAGACTGACTTGCCAATAATGTACTGCTGTCATACATCATTAAAGCAACGGCCAGAAATACAAATGTGCCAAGTCAGGAGTCCACGCAAAGTCTTACAAACTTTTCTAAAGTGGTTAGAAGAGACAATACGGTGGAAATACCCAGTTCAAACAGGCAGAGTGTTCAGCTGTGCTGGCAAAACAGAGCTTGTAAAACCCTTCCTGGCCAGAAGATTTAACACAACTATACGTGATACAGAAAGCGAAAACGCAATCAGGTCAGGTACCGAAACCTGAAATAAAAGCAGTCAGTCACTCTGGATCAAACTATAAACTCAGCCTGACAACTCACTACCAGGAGCTGTTTACAGAATATTTATTTAGAGAATATTTATTTAGAGAATATTTATTTAGAGAATATAAATTAAGCCAACTAGCCAACAACTGACTGCATTAGCAGTGAATAACAAAACCAATGGAAAAAGGAAATAACGCCTGTAATCTGTAATGTTTATGAGGCACACATTTTTGTTTATGAAGAGTGCAAGGTACTTCTCAATGTTAATAGACAATCAATTTTAGAGCAGTGTACAAGCTGCCTCTATCTTCCTTCAAACCATCCCACACTGGAAATCTGGAGAATTGACACTACACTGATTCAAACAAACAAACAAACCAACCAACCACAAAAACCAAAACAAACACAAAAACTAAAATGAAACATAACCGCCACCAACTTGAGTAATTCTGTTTACCCAGGTGAACAAGTGCAGCCTTGTACAGAAGAAAGCGAAGCCATGTCCAGTTACAGCCAAGCAAAACATCTGCAAAGTGTTTTTTGAAGAACCACATTCACCACTTAGAAACTGCTTCAAAGTTGTAAGTGTGACTTCAGTGACCAAAGGACTACTGGGATATCCAAATGTCAGATTTCAAAGGACTACATGTAATTGCTGCAAGGATATAGAAGTTTAGTTGCAGATCACTTTAGAAGTAATGACAGTAACAATCCAGACAGAAAAAAAAAGGTGTTATATCACCATAAACATAAATTAAGATCCTTGACATCCACAAAATAGCGGCATGCCTTTGCATCACTGTTTAACATGCAGGTCTAGAATTTAGAACTACAAGTAAACCCCTCAGTATTGGGAAGAGAATAAAGGTTTGTGAATGGTGCTAACGAGAGTGGGGTGGGGGAGACACAGATGACCGAACTTTCAAGCTTCCCCGCAGATTATTGCCTGGAGCCGGGTGCTGCCCCTGCACCCCGCTCCCCGCACCCCTGTGTTACAGGTGGACCCCGAGCCCTTCCACGCCATGTGCACGGCGGACACCTGCGGGGCGCAGGAGCTGCGAGCCGCCTGCAGCGCGGCTGCCGCCTTCGTGCATCTGTGCCACCGGAATTTTGTCCCTGTGGAGATGCCTCCTCCGTGGTGAGTTTCCTTTCTTTTCATCCTGGATATTCTGACTGCATCGCTGCAGTACTTGCATGTCTTATTCAAGAGCACAGGAGAAAATAAAACTAATGAATATGACCACGGAGTTGAGCAAAAAAAATCATTCTGTTGCTGGAATTATTCTTCTTACTCCTTGTCTATCTCGCCCTGTCAGCTGTTCCCTCATCAGCACCCGGTAACCCATCCCATTCAGTCTCTAATGGCGTTCTCCTTTCCTCCTAATTTGCTACAAAGATTAACACAGGATACTCGCAGAGTTTGGCGTGATTGTCCCTAGGAGTTCCACTTCTCAGATATTATTTTTGTTTCAATCTTTTTTTGGTCTGAATAATGCATTTGGATACATATTAACAGTAACTCCTCTCAGCTTATTTTACCCATCCAGCTCTGGACACCATGTTTCAGTTAAATTGTGAACCCGCCGAGGAAAGTCCAGAGGTCTCTATGTGGGGAAGAAAAATTGAAGGGCTGAGGAAAGACATGAGTCAAGTGTTTAAATCTGTAAAGCCACTAAAGCGAAGGAAGTGTGCCAGACCAAACTGCAGTAAGGAGAATTGGGTCTGATGTTGTGAAGGAGTGTGTAAGGGCCAGGCCAGTGAGGCATCGGAACCGAGAGGCGTCTGAGGTCATGAGAACGAGAGAAAACATCAGTCAGTAATAGCAACCTCTGCACTAGCTTCTCAAAATTCATTCTCATCAAGGATCTTCCATCAGATAGTTGAACTAGTCAGAGCCCGTTAACTTTAATAATAATGTTGCTCATTTCCTCCTAAGTGTGAATTTGTCGAACATAAAGAACCTTACATCTTTCAGTTCAGTGTATCTAACATAAAACTGTATGCTAAAATACTTTTTCCCACAGCTTTTTGATGGTGTCATAAATATATTTGATGCTTTTTCCCGTTCTTAAATGTATTGTAATTAAGCATATAACGGCTTGTATTTCATGTCACTTGTCACCTTCTATCATTTAATTACTTACTAACCACTTAACTGGATTTCATCTCTTCTTCATTTCAGCTTGAGCCAGTTCTGAATGGCAGATACTGGCCCTGAAGATGGAAGAACCCTTTCAGCACTCAAAACAAACAGCTGTGTTAGATGGACAAGCTAGAAGCAATAGGAGAGAGAACAGTAAAAAACATGAACAAATTAGTGTTAGGACTATGACTATAATGAAGCATATATAGTAAAAAAAAAAAAAAGCTTTTTCACCTGAGAGCAAGAAGAATTATTTCAATACAGTGACAAGAAACTACAATCAACTGGAAGAAACTGGACTCAAGAGTATCAATTACTTAAAACAACAAAAAATCTCCCATTCAGTGGCAAATTTGCCTCTTCACAAGCGCTGAACTGTAGCACACACACATTTAAAAGATGACAAAGCTCTGTTCCAGCTAAGGTCACTACAAGTGGGCTACTTTGTGAAAGCAGCGTTATCAGCTTTGAACCTGCGCAGATACCAACTTCTTTTTTCTCCAGAACTGAAACTCAGCTGTTCGGTAAATTCTGGAGAAAGTGACCTTTTTCCAAGGAAGGGCCCCAACACGCAAGAAGCCTAAGATAGTAGAAATAAGGTGGTTAAATAACTGAAAGCATTTAATAATTTTCTCTTTTCATGCTGGTTGATTATTCCCTTACTGTTCACATTGTTAAATGAGAAACAGCTTTCTTGGTATCTGTTCACCAGTTTCAGATTCTCCCTTGTGTCTCTAGAACCTCCTTCTCAAAAATCAGTTTACATGTTGAGATAAGGTGACTGATACCCATCCTATCCACAAAGTCGTCTTAAGGTTGTGTGGAAGTGCCTCATCTCTTAAATTACTTTCTATATTGTAGGTCTGTTGATTAAAACAATGCAATATGTTTCTCCGTACAGTTACCAGGAATGGAATTACTCCTCAGCAAAAGGTAACACTGCAAAATGTTTCAGGTGTCTTTGCATAATATGCAAACATGGAAATAATGGCGCTCTGAACTATGGAATAATCTTAATAAACATTTGACTTCCTTTTTGTATGCTAGAGTATATTTGTACTTTTATTCACAAGACTAATCTTGTTGTTGCACTGATCTCCAGAGTTGGAACTGGCTGGGTTTAAATGGCTCCTTAGTTCCTGAAGACAGAAACAGCAGCTGGTTTCAGTTATCCTGCATGTGCTGCCTCAGCCCACGTTTGCTTTCTGAACACATACACTGTAGTTTTGTACAAATTCTAAGTAAAACACGGTTCTCACACTAGTCAGCAAAAATTCCTATAATTGTTAGGATTCCCACACACACGAGATACTGCTATATAAAACATGGTAGAAATAAAGTCTTCCTGTGTAATAATTTTGTAACTGCTTACTTACACAGAAGTATTTTATAACAAAGCCAAAATGGTATAAAGTATTTCTAAAATCTAAAGAATATTTACACCAGCTATTGATTTAAAAAAAAACAGCAAAACCTTCTCTCCAGTCACTTAATACATGGCAAACACACCAAAACTTTGTTCTTGTAACTGTCACCTCAGTATTTTTTTTCAAAGTAAAATGTCAGCACATAGAGCAAAACATTCACTACAGCTGCTTTACTTCTCAGCTAATTGCAATGCAAGTAGGGCTCCAGAAGCCTCCAGTGCCCCTGTCCCCAAACATATAAATACTGCATCTGACCAGGACCATTTATACAGAACAGGACCAAAAGCACCATGATCCAGAAAAGGGGGAGATGAGGAAACCCCACCCACCCCAAATCACACTTCATTTTTCATAATTTGAGTTTAGCAGTGATTTATAGCTTTCATAAATAAAGTCACATCTCCATTTTGTTGTAGTGACAGCTATGCCTTTCCCACACACCAGGATGGACTGGTGTTAGTGGAAAGGCAATCTCTTCTCCATGCCTGTTCATAAAATAACTAGCCACAAACATGCAATAGTTTGTTACAGGTAAAGATGGTCTAGAAATGAATTTTATAAAAAGTGAGACATCAGCTACATTGTAAGGCTGTTCAGTAGGAAGGCGGCAGAGGATGCGGTGGGGCCACCACACTCCAGGCTGGCAGCGGCTTCCCCGCCTGCTGTGAGCTGCCCCTCTCGCAGGGGAGCGTGCCAAGGTGAGGTGATGACTCAGCATCCCTCAAACCAACTAAAATAGCTTTGTGATTCCTCACAAACATGATCCTGCAGGAAGGATTCCCCTTGGCAGGATTTCACTGAATAATTTCACGCATCAGAACTTCAGTATTTTAAAACAGGCAGTCTTCTCTGCGCTCCCTGGCTTTATCAGGACTAAACTTTTAGTATAGAACTACTGATAATACTGCATATTTCAGAACACCTTGACTGGTCATCTGAAATGTTCATGCTTCAGATGAAGGTACTGCAGTACACAAACTATGCTGTTTTATGAAAAAATGCATAAAATCTGTTGAACAGCTCACAGATATACACATCACACAATGCAAATGGCTCTGATGTTGCCTCCCACCCTGCAGGAGACAAGGAACTTCTCCATCTCTAACTCATGCTGATCAGAGCACTCTGAACACACCCAGCTGTCCCTGCAGGAGCACAAAGAGGTTAAGTCATTCTTCAAGTGTATTTTTAGTGCCTACAACTCACCTTCAACATGTCCTCTCTCTCTCTCTATATATACACACATACACAGAAACTGCACATCTACAAAGTTCCCCAGCTACTGGTATGTGCTCTGTGATACAATAAATCCAGATTTGTTCCAGTGATAGCAGAGCCACTACAGCGCACAGAAGCCTTCCTGCAATCTGCAGCCACTCTCCTACCGCCTTCAAGATGCAAACAGTAAGAACAACATCCCAGCTTTGACCTCCCCCTCCACACAACAGGGTTACAGAAGCCCCTGACCCTGTACTTCTCAGTTATGTGCTCTGCTGTGCAACAAAAGGCAGAATTCCCACCACCCAGTAGAGCCCTACAGTGCTGAACTGGAAAGTGAGAGATGAGGCACTTCAGCCTGACCTTTAAACCTCGGTGGGAAAGAAGCCACCAACAGCCATGAGCAGCATCAGCCACTCACTAGGTAAAGCACAACTAAGCTCCAAGTCAAAGCAAACACTAGACATCATTTGTTTAGTAGCTCGACATTCAACTTTGCTGAAAGCAGCTTTTGAATTCCTAGGAAAGTACTTTTTAACATGAACTATCCTAAAAGCATCCAGTCTTGGCTTTAAAACCCTTAAAAGTTAGCGGTTTACTCATGCAATCGCAGGCCTTTCTGAAGCAGTACTTCAGTTCCACAGCAGCTCTCCTTCCCATCCGCCAAGCAGCACTTGGAGCTTTGTACTGATCAAGTATGTGAAACTTGCCAGGGGCTGTAACCAGAGCTTATGTCTGTGAGGTCAAGTGTACAGAACAGAGCCAGACATACTGAAACACCCTAAATCAAGCAGTGAGATCTAGATCTTATTATGCTTGGAATGGAGTGTTAGCAGAGGAACCCCAGATGCTTTGACTCATGAGCCTCTGGATGGGAGAGGGTGGTAAAAGATGCAAAGAAATCTTCTACAAATCAAATCCAATCCAGCCCTACATAAATACAATCCAGTCCTATACAAATACAACTTTTCAGATGCATTCAGTGAATATGCATCACTGCCAGGTAGATTAACAGTACTCTCACTCCTGACAGCCACTACACTGTGCACCCACCAACTCCGTATGACAGGGCTACAAGCCATATTTAATTTTTCCATAAATTTACTGACACTAGCAAGGATGCAGCAAACCTTTTAGCTCTTTATTTCCAGGGTTTTACTGCCTTCTTAGCATAAGAAGCATTCAGATGGAAGAGAATCTACCACCAGATAAAAACAGCTGGTGACCCTGTGGATCATTTCTGACAGGCTACAGCATTCCACAAGTGAATTTTTTCCCAGCATTAAAAACAATAAATAAACCCAGACTGCCAAAAATCAGTAAGTATGTGTGTTTTGGCATTTCATCAGGAGGGTCTCAGAGCACAGGACTTCCATTATACAAAGGCCTCTGATGTGGTCTGGTTTGGAATACTAAACTCAAGGCTGGAATTGCGCTCTGAAATCCAGTCCTTTACAATCTGTAAAGATCTCATTTAAAGATCTACTTAAAAGACAGTATTTCATTTCCACATGCTTTGAAAACATAGTCTCACAATTTTAAAATTTAGTTACCGCCATGAAATTCTTGTCTTTAATTAAAATCTGACTAGAGAGTATCTTCCCTTACTATATGCCTTCCTAATTAACATAACTGTATTGCTGGACAATATAACCCCAAACTACAAAGCCATGCCACATGGATAGCACAATGCTTTCTTTATGACTCAAATTCTCTTTAGGCAAGAGGGGAAATAAAGAGTAGCAACAGTTCTGCTTTTTAAAGGTTTTTTGATTTGATTTCATGGTTTGTTTTTTTCAAAGGACGACAGAAGAAAGATAAAAATGTATTTAAGAATTTTTTAAACAACTAAAAATAGCATACATTGGAACAAGAAACGAAACCTTCAAAAAGAAAAATGCACTTGGGCACAGCAAGCTTGTTTCATGAGGTGGTATTTGCATCTTGAACCTGGAGAACCTATTCCAAGGAATCCTGCATCGCACTGAAAAGGTTAATTTCACTTCACTGGAACAGAGGGGTTATTGCTGCACCACTTCCAGTATTTCAGAAACACAGAAACCAGAGAAGTATTTAAGTACAAGACTCTGCTTACAGTTAGACACATCTGTCTTACGAGTTTACTTACATGGTTATTACTGAAAAACAGAGCCGGAGATGTTATTTCCAGCTACAATCTAAGCGGACTGAAGCACATTTTGCCCCCATTCCATGTATCCAGCTCGCCCTGGTAACATGAGTTCTGTGCAGCCCCTGCTGTCAAGAACACATGGCTATAGGAATGACTATCTAAACACGTGCTCATAGAAACAGCAACTAACATATGTACAAATGTATTCTTAAGAGCACAGACACGTTACTCAGAAAGAATCAAATAAGTGTTTCTCAAATCTGCTGGTATAAAAAGAGACTGTGAAATAGATTAACGTTGTGCTAATTATCCAATATGCAGTGATCCCTCCACTTAACTCTGAGCCTGACTTCTCTCTTTGCTTTACTCCAAGAGTAACTGGTGGTTTTTTGAAACCACAAATACACAGAATGGTCCAACGCTCTACACCAAAAGAAGAAAAAAAAGAAGTACATTTCCAGTTATTTTAGGCAGAAGAAAATGTATCTAGGGGATGACTCTGTGCAAATCCTCCACTTCAAGGCTCCACATATTCTTATGCACGGGGTTTTCAGAAAGATCTGTCATCTTTATTGCTCGAAGAACAGGTTCAGGACTGCAGGACCGCACCACACCCATCACCATTACATACTTCCCTATAAAAACAACCAAGCAGGACATTTAATTAACCTTTGCATTTTCAATTCAGAAGGCAAAAAATTTAAAACGAGGTAATCAAACAGCTGAAATTAAAGCTGCCAATACTTGCAAGAAAACTCAAGAAACTAAGATTGCCTAGCACTGCATTTCAGAAAAAGGCTTGATTATCCATACAGCCATTTTTACAGTAGATTTTACTAGATTTTCAAACAGCAAGATTCAAAACCAGCACACAACGCATCCAAGTGGAGAGAGAATAATTCAGAAGGCTGAAAATTAAGTGCTGTGACTATTTTGTACCACAATTACCGCAATCCCGCAGTCCAGCACTTCTCCAGCTGAATTAACAGTACTGGTGAGTTCTTAGACTCACAGCTCTTCCCTGCAGTACCCTAGTTTGATGGAATGTTTCCTGTAACCATAAAGAACTGAAAACAGGCCCTGTCCTTACTGGAACTCATATGGGAAGGCAGCATAAGTCTCCACACTGACAGCCGCAGACACGCTGCCGTGCTGCAGCACACGCCGCTCCTTCTGCAGCAGCGCAGCTTTGCAGGATGCTCCTGCTGTGAATGATGGGCTATGTGACAGCGCGCCCGCTGCGCGCCTGCACAGGCCGAGCACGGCCCGCAGGCGCACGCTTGACACAGGCAAGAACCATCCCCAACGCTCCGGCGCAGGCCTGCGAGAGCCTGCAGACGCGGAGCACCCCGAGCCCTGCGCGGGCGCCACGTCCATCAGCGGACAGGAGGTGCCCGCGGGGCCGCCGCCGTGGCCATGGCACAAGCGATCGTGCCTCGGCCGCGGGAGGGGCCGCTGCACCCCCGGCACGGCCGCAGGGGCTGTGCCCCCGCCCCAGCCGGGGTGAGGCGGCCCTCGGGCGGGAACCCGCTCAGTTACTTCAAAATAGACACCCGGGGCAGCCCCCACCCCTCAGCGCCCGCCCCCGGCCGGTACCTGCGCTGAGGCAGGGCCGCCCTTTGGGCACGTCCTCCACCCCCAGCACGGTGAAGGGGCCGCTGCCGTCCTGCAGCCGGGCCGAGCCGCCGCGGCCGCCGCCGCGCTCCACCTCCAGCACGGTGCCCTGCATCCACACGGCCCGCAGGCCCAGCGGCGCCCGGCCCACCTCCGCCCGGCCCAACTGCCACGTCCCGCCGGGGTCTCGCACGGCCCTGCGCAGCTGGGCGGCCAGCACCTTCACCGGCGGCCCCGGCGCGCTCCCGGCCATGTTCAACCCGAAGGCGGCCCAGGGGCGGCGGGCGCAGCCGCTGAGGGGAAGGGCGGGAAGCGGCGCGCGGGCCGCTCCGCCCCACAGGTTGGCGGCGCCTCAGCGGCAGCGGCGCGTGTGGCTGCTCCGGCGCCGCCGGCTGAGGGGAGCGGGGCCGGAGCGGGCGGCACAGCCCGGCGGCTCCGTTCCAGTAGAGCTGGGAGGCGCTGGAACCCCGCGCCGCTGTGTGTGACCCACCCGCGGAGCGGCACCCGCGCTGCTCCCGCCGCCGATGAACCGCTCACCTGAGGGGGCCGAGGGGCGCAAACCTCCCCATCTCCAGAACCGGACACGCCGCCGCACACAACCAGCACCGCTGCTGCCGAGCTTCCTGCGTTAAAACAAAAATGGCTCACATGGAAAATAAAGTACTTGGCACAGCTGTGCTGCTTTTGGTGCAAAAGTTACCCCCAGGTGGTTCAGCTGATCCCAACGAGCCCCAATGCACAGCTGCGTCTCATTCCACCTGAATTGAATTCAGGATTGACTCCTTTACATGGAAAAACTAGTGTAAAATCTGATTCAATGGTTTGGTTGGAGCAAAAAATGCTTTTTGCTGTGTCCCAACTCCAACCCTGCAGATAGGTTTCTGCTCTTTGCCCCCAGCCCAGGGTTACATCCATGAAGACTCACCCACATCTCCCAGGCTGCTGGAGCCATCCCAGATGTTTTTCCATATTGTTTCTTCACTACTTAGCAAGAAATTATCACCTAACACTTACAGTTTAGTTGATTAAGATACTCCGGTTTTGTGAGAAAAAGAGAAAATGCACATAGAATCACCTCACAGGTGCTTTCAGGGTATCTTTTTATTGTGTATACTTACTTGGAAATCTAGAAAGGCATTATCCTATCTCCTAAGTTGGGGGACTTTAATTCCAAGGCCTTTAAGAATTTACTTGCTGTCTGTTTATATTACAGATGGGCTAATTCGCTTTGTCACAATCTGAAAACCTTGAAATGTTATGGTTTCCTTTGGAGGGGATGGGTTGGCGTTTCATTTAGAAAATAAGCCAAGAAGTAAGCTAATGGAAAAACAGTAGAGTGGAACAAAGAAAAAGAAAATAATCAGGAAAAACAAGGGGATGGATTCTTCGATTTCACAAGTTCTGTTACCTACAAAATTGCAATCTGGGTAAAAATGCACAGAGAACTGACTCTCCTGCAATCCTTCTTCTTTAAAGCAGATTTTGTTCTCTGTTAAAATAGCCAGTTACTTTAAAAAAAAAAAAATCTGGTTTTGGTCTGAGTAGCAAAATACATTAAAAGACCTTTTTTTTTCCCTGCTCACCCATCACGTTATGAATTATTTATTCCACATATCTTTTTTCCAGAGATATTTTCTGCTTAGAGACATTCTGTAAATGGGACTTTGTTCCTTTTATAGTGTAAGGAAGCAGTTAACTTTTTGTTACCATTTACAGTAAGAATAAAATATAATATTGGTAAGAACAATAAAAACACTGACATCTAAGCACAATACAGAATCGTGTAATCTGGCAATCAAATAATATGGTTTACAGGAATAGAAAGACATTAGATCGTTACTGTATATAAATGCAAAATTTGAGCAAGGCTCACAGGAGAAGAATATTTGTAATTTATGCCCCTAAACTGCAGTCATTTGACAGCATCAATACTTAGTTTCACATAAAAAAAAATAAATGTGCCAAATATTGATAAAAGTATTGTATTCCTATTTGTTACTGTATAATAGGAAGGTCTAATGCTTATTAAGCCATTAAATCTACAGATGAAGGCAAGACCCCTACAAGAGTGAAATCTCCCAGAGAGACTAAAAGGTCTCTCTTAAAAGATTTTCCTTGAAGAAACTCTGTTATGAGAAGAAAGGCAGAAGCAGTGGCAATCTGCACCAATAAATAGATTTGTTTTCCTAAACCAGAAAATCCTTCTTTTTCAGTAAAATGCAAAGTTATACTGAACTACCTGCAAAGGTCTTGTCAAAGAACGGGCTCGGCTCAGCGCGGAGACGCGTTCTGCAGCTGCAGAAAAAACCTCCCATGCCTCAACAAACTGTTCTCTGGAAATGATCCCCCAGCAATCAGCCTCCGATTTGGGGTAGCAGAGGAAGCTCAGCACGCAGCTGGAAAAGGCTGAGAGGCTGCAAATTGCACTGGACTAAACCTGAGGACATTTTTCTGAAAGCGCGCTGGGTGGGACAGAGGTTTGGTTTGCGTGGATTAAAAAGAAGGAATCAGCCTTCTTCTGCCTCTTAGTACAATACGCGCCTTTCTTCAAAGCAGTCTTCAAGGACATGATTCCTCACGCTGAGACGCACGTGAGGTGCTGTCACAGGATGGGTAAAAGAAGTCCGGACTACACATAGATAAGAGAGTCCAGGAGCCAGGTCTCCCTCAATTACTCTGGCACTGTTTCGTTGCTATGGTGTGAAGAGAACTTTGAAAAGAATTCGACCTCAGATCTCCATGAAAAGCTATTTCCAAAGCAGCAGCAACTTGCAATTTTCTGTCCAGCTCAGACCTCTTCACACTCTCGCTGACAGTACTACTTAAAATGGAAGCAATTCTCTGCTCCCCTCTCTAATTTTGGTAAAAGGCTGACATTACAAAACCAGAAAAAATAATTATTTTCCTTGGCCAGAAATTCTGATATTTTACAGCCTTCCATCATACCCAAAAGAGTTTTAAAAAATATTCCCATCCTAGTCCATTGGTTCATGTGTACAGAAAAGGTTCTGATTTATTTATCAGCTTCTCTTTCCTAGTGCTGAGAAATCACTACCTTGATTTCAAAAACAGTTTTGTTTTCATTGTTTAGAAATAGGGCTACCTGGAAGCTCCACAGATGAATGGAAGAAAAGTCATGAAGTGTGGAGTTTATGGATCATAGTTGGTAATGTCTGCACGGCCCACAAATGTCCATAAAACAGATCCCGTTGAAAAAGTTGTCCATGGCAGCCCAGAAGCTCAGGGGACTGCAGTGTGATGGGGACAGGCCAAGGGCAGCTCTTCGCAGATGCTCTGGGTCAGCATCTCTTGCAGACACCACGCACAACCAGGGAGTAAACTGCAAAGTGATAAGATTGTGTCTCTGATATCCTCCATCAGTAAAAGGAAGCAGCATACAGGAGCTAAGCATGACAGAAGTGAGATAAGAAAACAATACTTTGTAAAAATGCATCACTCCTTAAGTGAGAAGAGGGATCTGAAACAAACTGTCTTCCTTTCCCTGGTATTCATATGAAACTTCACTGAGGACAACTTGACAAACTGACAAGTTTCTCCTTGAAGAGATCCACCCTAGTTTATGCTTATTTTCTTATACTGCACACAGAACTATATTAAAGAATCACATGAATACAAAATTCACTTGTTTCCTGCTGTTTGTTTTGTACTGCATATAAGATGCAATGTGGACATGGTCACATGCTGGATGAAGTCTAGAAAACCATCCTCATCCCTCAGGGGTTTTTTAAGCTACCTCATCATCAGTTAATTGAATTAATGATTTGAAATTAATGAGTCAATGTGTTGGAATTAATGGGTTGGTGGGTTTGCATCTCCCACTTGAATTTCACCTGCCTGTACTTTATGCTTTGGGACTGATCAGTCTGGCATATGGATGCTAAATTATGTTGGACGAGCAATTTTAAAGGACCTGGAGCCAGGCAAGTCATGTGCTGAAACAGGAAAACTCCAGGTGGCACCTGCCAAAGTTCTAGTTAGCAGGTAGCTCTGAATAAGTGACATTTTAGAAGTGACTTGGACAAGGCAGGTAAATGTGAGTGACAGACATCATCATACTACCAAAAACAAGAGTCTGGCCTCTCCTGTAGGGTTGTCCTGCCAAAACTGCATAGGATTCACTCTAAGATAAGAAGAATTATCTTTCGTGGCAAATACTATCAAATAAAGCATTAGTGAGGCACCCTATTTTCTCTTGAGGACCTCACTCAGGTGCTGTACGTTGCATACGCTGAGTGGAGTCAGCAGAGGATTATGTCAGGAGTCTCCCTGAAGCTGCCAGGAGCTGAGAGCTGCACCCAGTGTGTGGCACAGGAAAACCAACATCTGGCTCAGGCATCTCCTCAGAGAGAGTGGAAACCTCAGCTTGTACCGCCAGCCTTAACATAAGAAATCATTTCATTGCTGCCACTGTCACGCAAACTTAACCAGTTCCTGTCACTCACCACACACATCCCTACTGATGGCAGCCTACAGGCTATGAAAACAGTGAGATGCTCTCGAGCTTAGATGACTCATTTCATTTACAGAGAATACTTAGAGGAAATGTTTAGAGAGCTCCAGTTGCATTCTGCAGAAGTGGGTGTCACTTGTTTATTCTTTTCCATGCTATAAATATGCTGGTATGTAACTGAAATAAAGCAGCATTCTATGGAATAGGGCTATGCCATGATGAAAAAAAAATAAAAATCACAGAATCATGGAATGGTTTAGGCCAGAAAGAATCTTAAAGCTCACCTAGTCCCACCCCCGCCATGGCCCGGGACACCTTCTACCAGCCCAGGTTGCTCGAAGCGCCATGCAGCCCATCCTTGAACACTCCCAGGGATGGGGCACCCACAGCGGTTCTGGGCAGCCTGGGCCAGGGCCTCAGCACCCTCCTCAGAAAGAACTGCTTCCTTATTATCTAATCTAAATCCACCCTCTTTCAGTTTAAAGCCATCACCCCTTATTCTATCACTACATGCCCTTGTAAAAAGTCCCTCTCCAGCTTTCTTGCAGGTCCTTTGGGTGCTGAAAGGCCACAATAAGGTCTTCCTGGAGCTTCTTTTCTCCAGGCTGAACAACCCTATCTTTCTCAGCCTGTCCTCACAGGAGAGCTGTTCCAGCCCTCAGATCATCTTATGCTGGGGGCCTCAAAGCTGGATGCAGCTTTACTACAAATCATAGACTTTCCTACTAATCATAGTCTTTACTTACCAGTATGGCTTGCTGCTCTGGAAACAGGCTGTGAAGCTGGCTTCCAGGTGAGCTTATTCAAACTCCTGCACCAAGAAAAAAAGAACTTTTTAAACAGGAAATACGGATGGCATCCAAAGCACTACACCTTCGTCCTGACTGAAGTGAAGCCAGTAGCTAGGAGACTTCAGTCATTCAGCCTTTCTGACTTCATTTCACTTTGTAAAAGAGCTGGATGTTTAGGAGAAGCTTAACAGGACTGGAGAGCCCATGTAACTGGTGTGGGGGAACACAGACCATAATGTCTTCCCTTGGCAGCTGCTGGCTTTGCATAAATATACTCTGATTAGCATCCTCAGCATCCAGTTCATCCAGTGGAGTGAGAGAAGAATAATTTTCCTGAAGAAAAGTAACCAGAAGAGTGGCATTTTATTTTTAAAAATTAAAATATGACTTTTCAAGTATTAGAAATATACAGAGAAGCCAGTAAGGCTGAGAAGTTACAGCCATTCAGAGCATACACTGGCAGGGTTCTGTAATATTCAAGGCCTGTTCAAAGATTCAAAAATAAATTTGTGGTGCTTAGTAGGGAGAGGCTTTTACTAACAGTCACACAGCCAGGCAGACCAGCCAGCTCTTTTCCAGTCACTGAAAATTTGTCTGAAAAGTGAATACTCCTCAGTATTCCCTAGGCTTTAGCTAATGTTTTTCACTTGTTTTCCCACGGCGTATCACCTAGGACACAGATGTCGTGACTGTACTTAACTAACCAAATTATGCTCCGGGATCAGAAAATCTCCATGTAAAATGGCTGCATTTATTTTCTGTGAAGCTGTGACTAAGACTTTACCCACGTGATTACCTGGGGATGCTGGATGAAAAGGACCCCGGACTGGACTCCGGGCATGAGCAGTGTCGGCATCCTCTTCAGAAACTGCAGAAATGGCCTTGAACGGGCAGAATGCTGCTGAGTGCTGAGCGGGAAGGCTCTGCTTTGGGTACATCCGAAAGCAAAAGCTAAAATCATAGCTGAAGGAACAGCTGGCCTTGTGCCCCTCTGCAGCGGGGAAGCAGAGCATGAATTCAGAACAAACAGCTGAATGACTGAAAAAGCAAAAATAATACAAAGAGGAAATCAACAGCAGTGAAACTTTTGTTTAAAGCTGCTCAATAACAGAACTTATACGTTTTTATGTACTTAAATGAAGCTTGATTTTTGATTTCTTACATTATGGTGTGCGTTTTGTAAAGGAAGTTTCAAAAATGGAAGTAGTTACGAGCACAGGTTTAGAATGTATTTATTACCACACCAACTCCAATTAGCAGCTCACTCCCCAGCTACTGGCATGAATGAATGAATGTTGGTGTGTACAATAGCGTGAATTTTGGATGAAAGTCAGTGTATGAGCTATACAAGGCCTATTTATCTCTTAGTAGGTGCAAGACAAGTTATAAATGGTACGTAAAATCACAGAATTAGGAGATTCAATGTTAAATTGCTGAAATATGTTTTCACATTCTTAGGCTGCTTTAATTATTAAAAAATCAAAAGGCACAAGAGCGCATGAGCCAACTGGGAGGCACCTCATCAGCTCAGCTTAAAAAGACCTCTAAGACTCACATGGAAAGGTCACATTTTAAAATATAATTTGACATTAAAATGCCAGAAACTGCCTCCACCTCTTGATTTAAGTGATTTTAATCACATGTTCTAGTTTGTAGTCTGTACAGCACCTTATATTCAACACAATATTGAAACATCTCTTTCCACTAAGCCCAGAAAATGCAGGGTCAAAAATGAATTTGATGGAATGAAGGTCTGACTTTTCTTGCTGGCATTTGAAGTCTCGAACAATCCTCACTGACAAGTGATCCATATTCAGTTTCTGTTAAGGGAAATAATCTACTGGTGCTGAAAGATTTTCAACAGCTCATTCCAGTAAGACTCTAGACTTTGTGTTATGAACTAAACAGGAAAACAAAATGAACCAGAGGAACATACAAAGAAATTGTGAAAAGGACCCACTTCAAGGGAAAATACTAAAATAATTTATTATGTACAGGTAACCTGATCTTTCTACTGAACTAACGGTTGTGATGAAGACTGCAGTGAGGCAACTAGACAGACATTTAATTATCTTCATGAATTTAAATAATTATTCATGAATTTTTGTAGGTGGCTAATATGTACACGGTTGTGCAACATAACGGTTATTTCTAAATGTAGCTCTATATAGGGCAGCCCTCCAAAATAAATAATAAAACTTGGACTTGAAATTCAAATACAACCGAAAGTCAACTCTTCAGAGATTCAAAAATACTGAAGCCAAAAACTTAGCAAGCTTTCTCCTTGTCATGAAGAGCAGTAATAAATGATAAATGATAAATGCAAAACCAGTACACCTTATTTTCAAAGCCTTGCAGTAGTGCACTGTACTGCAAAAACCAACAGTGCTTGTTTATTCAAAATAGAAACGGTCAATGCTTTAAGAACCAGCTAGGAGACATCAGTTCTGTGTGGCTGGTGTCTAAGACTCATGCAAATGTCACCCAGCAGAAGGCGGCTGTGCAGAGCAGGCATGACAATATGTGCACATTTTTGCTTACACTTTGGAGTTTTGACATTCCAGACACCAAGCACTTACATTCAGGTAATTTCAAATTTTGTGCAGGAGCATTTGAAGATCTGTAGCTCTGCTACAACTCGAGCCGGTACGAATTACAGGCAATAGACACTTTAGAACGGAAAAGGACGACACACAATCTCAGATTTGCAAGGCAAAGCTTATCAGAGTACTCAGGCTCCGTTGCCGGTTACAGCTTCATTTACGAGAAACTGCACAGAGTGAAAGTGAAAGGCACAAGGAGTTTCTTTTTATTATCTACAGATCTCACTACTCTGACTATACCTTATCTAGACTCTTAAAAGTTAATACAATGATTGCTAACTAACAATTCTAACAGATGCGGGTTAGGTGTTTTCACTTTCATTGTTTTAATAGATTTTAAGGCAGGAGAATAGAATAGCTGAACCTCCTGTTTGACAGAGACCAGATTTATTTGCATCCTGGTACCCTCGGCTGGTGCTTTGCTGGGAACTCAGCGGTGTTCGGGTCCACAGGAGCCGCCAGCACTCACCGGTGGAGCTCAGCAGGCTGCAGCACGGGCAGTTTGTGTTCATGCTGCCATCATACAAACCCTTCTACACTCAGTTCTGCCAAATCAAACACTCGAGTGAACATTTAGGCAATGGTAAAAATATTCTCCAGGCCCCATTTTTCCTCCATCTAGACTGTTAACAATGAATAACCACATTGATGAAGGAATTCATCACTTAGGGCAGATATTTTTCAAGTGCCACTGGGCTGGCCCAAATCACTCCCCAGTTCCACTGCTCCACCCTGCCTAGGAAAATTAAGCATTCAGGTGTATAGGTTAGATTCAGCATATATAATGTGGATAGAGTTCATAAAATACTTTAGCTGACCCAGTTAAATCATAGTATGTGCTACTTCTAAAACCAGCGCTGCTCGGTATCAGTCTACTGATTCTTCTGACTTGTGCCCTGTTCCGAAAGGTACGCGGTTCCTTCTGAGACACATATTATGTACTTCTACGTACTTTACACCCTCTTTGGTATCAGCCCAAATAATGCTTGTGACTTGTGACATCAAGGCTGGGACGAACAGTCCTTACTAAAAAAATCCCTGAAGTTCACAGTCACAGAACTGTTAATTTAAATAGTGCCACATTTTACTCACAGCTGGCAGTATTCAGTGAATGTCCCCTTTGCTTATGGCTACTTTCCCTTTTGTTTCTTATAAATGCCATTGCACTACCCTGGATTCTGGCTGGACACATGATCGGCTGGGGAAGACAGACAATCCAGCCAAAGGAAACAGAACTGAAAGTAATTAGAGAATCTTTTTCTTTCATCCTCTGATCTGTAAACCAGATAGATGTGTTTCCTTCTAAAGGCTGCATTTCCCAGCTGTAAAAAAACCAACCTCTGTCTACCAGAACTTCTGCAATCTTCCTCACAGCTGTGGAGTGTTGCAAGCTGATTAACATTTGTAAAGAGTACTCATAAAGTCATAAAAAAGCAATGCCACGAAGTTCTTACTCCTAGACTGTGGGGAAAGTTTAAGTTTCTGTTACTGAGTTCAAAGCAGTTTGCGTGTTTGGCAACGATCTCAAACTAGTTTATGGTCTGTAATCTTGCATTAAGCCCTCTTGAATTCCCAGCACATGAGTAGGAAAGGGTGTACTGTTGCTTTGTTGTTTCATCAGTAAAGTTATAGACAGGTGCTTTAGGAGCAAAGCTTTTGTCTTTCCAGGTAGCCATTTCCCATGCAGGCACTTACTGAAGAATAAATTTCCATCATGGCTTTCAATTCACTGGTTTTCATTCACACTTTTATATTATCTGTAAATGTCTGAATATACAGCACCTCAAACTTTAGAGCTCTCAAGTTGTATCTTCATGTTGCAGCACTGTATGAACGGGCAAACCGTGCATTTCAGCAGGTGAGAAATGAACAGGCTCTGCATGGAAAGGCCTCTGAAAAGCAGCGAGTCGTACCCTGGGTCTGTCCTGGTCCCCTGTCCCACGCGGGTAGGAGGGAGCTTCTGCCTCCTGTTCTCAGCTTTTACCAAGTGCTACAGCGTGGCTGGACACAGTTTGGCTTCTGTGGAAGCAGGTTAGCACTGATCACAGAGGCACAAGAGCCCTGTGAAGGCGGGATGTGACGTCTAGATAGCAGACCCAGAAAACCCTGAGGTTTATCTAAGCTTGGCCGAACGCCTCAGGAGGAAGGAGCGCTCCCCTGGTCGCAGAGCTGCCTCTGATTACCCGCTGCTTGGGCCTGAAGTGCTTCCTGCTTCCTTTTTTTTAAAATTTAATTTTCTTCCTCTCTTCTTCCTTCAGTACGCACAGACCCTGCAATAAAACCATCTCATTCAGAAGGAAAGGGAACTCCTCATTGCACTGCAATTATAAAGCAATAGATGACTTAAACCTGGGAGGCAATGCAGCTGCATTTCAGCAGACAGGAAATGTTGCATAGACAAAAAACTGAGACTACATGTATTTAACCCTCTGCCTTGTGAGTGAAGAGGTTGGGCATAAATTCCAAACACAGGCTTGGTTTTCTAACGTCCCTAGAGCTCAGGGCTATTTAGACTTCTTTCTGGTCCAAACCTGTTGTCAATTTTAGCATTAATTGCCTGCTACAGCTCAGACTGAATACTCATTTAACCTCCTGCAGATCCATGCTGTACTTACAATATATTCTAGGAAACTTTAATTAGTTCACATTTTCATCTGAAATACAATTACATAGAAAGTTTTGGGGTTTTTCTTAACGTAAACCACCAATTCAGTATGTTTTTTCTTCCCTCAGTTTTGCTACAGTTTGATTTTTACGAGACAATTGTCACTGTTTTTTGAAACGGAATGGAATAATAGAGCTTCGAAATAGTTCTCATTTCAGAGACTTCACTAGAGACATTTTCTTTAAAGGGGTACCATCATCTTCTCAACCTTCAGCTGAATCCAACAGCTAACCAGTAAGATCACTTGTGGGAATGTGGGTGTTTCAGACTTAAACATGGGAAATTCAGGCTGAAATCTCTTCCCGGCATAGAGGGACTCAAGGACATGCTTGTCAAGCTCATTTTGAAATGACGACCTCACCACAAGCCTGTAGAAGGAAACATTCCCTGCTCTTCCCATTAACTTGCTTTAGTTCAAGGAAAGGCATTTAAGATCCATTGACCTACAGAAAGAATAGGATTTTCCTTTAAACCTGCAGACTGGGGCATTGATTTGAGAGGTGAGCCACTGTATTCTGGCCCAGCTTCAAACACCACTCACGTGTAGCTATCTAATAACTGCTCAATGTGCAACCCGGACCAGCACTCAGAGGCAGCACCAGAACCCAGCATTTCCCACTCACAGGTGAGAGCTGCAGCTGTTACGCTCCAAGTCTCTCTTAGCTGACAAATACTCCTTCCTTCAGTGAGAAGAGCCCTCTACTTAGCGGTTGGGACACATTTGAGAAAAGGGAGGAACCAAAGCTTGACTGCCCTCTTGGCAAGCAGGGACACAAACCTCACCTTTCCACATTCTGAAGAGGTATTCCAAGTACCAACCAGCTGCCTCAGCAACACTCCCTGGGCTTGCTGTTTTTTTAAAGGAATGCCATGCTTCAAAGACCCATTTTTGAACATGCTCAAGAGCAGGAAAAGCTTCAGCCACACCTCTGTGGGCAATGGTTCCTTTCTGGCTGCCCTGGATCCCCTTTGAAAGCAGCTCAGCTCTCAGTGTGCACCACAGAGGATCACAACACGGGTCCAACACTTCGTCTCAGAAACTTCAAAATTTCGTTGGGCGATGCTCAATGTGGCACGCTTCTGTTTTGGCTTTTAGCCTAATTAATTAGTGTAAGGTCACCAGGCAGCCTGTGTCAGAGCAGGGCTTAAATCCATGTCCTAATTCAGTGCTCAAGCTAATGGTCTGTCAGTCCTTGCTGGGCCTGCTTCCTGATCTGTAAATATAAAGCTGGTCCCTGCAAAAGGTTTTGTCATGCAGAAATGACAAGCGCGGTTTAAACAGCACGGAGCATTGTCCTTCACCTGGTGAACTTCCCTTGGCACACCTTAAGGACAAGCAAAGCAGGTCTCTGCAGTTTGAATTGCCCTTGGAAGGCACGTGTGCTTCCTGGATTCAGATTTTTGTTGTTTCCTGTACAGACATATGATACAAGTACACTCTAAATGCGTGCAATGAGATCACTGACAAAAGATGTAAATAATGCATATGAGATATAGTGGGGGGTGAAACGGGCGGACGCTACTGAAAATAACTTGGACGAGAAAATAACCGAATGACAGGATGGATTTTCAACAGACAGACAGAGTACTCATTCATATGGAGGGATTTGAACACATTTGCAACGATCATCCTGACTCCTCTCTAAAGCTCAACTCATGACAGACAATGACAGATAATAATAGATAGTAATGATCTTGTGAATGCTGGGCCTGTAATTACTTGAACAGTAATAAGCTGGAGTGCTTTTACTAGATGTCTTCAGCATGCAGGGATAAAACCATGAATTTTCCCTCCAGCAGAGGGGGCTTGGCAGTAAGTTTTCTAAACACAAAACCAAACTATTTCTTTGGAAATTGAGTAATACTAAAATTAAACTGAATTTTATAGGAACTTGCATAGTATTACAGATAAAAAAAGAACTTCCCATAAACAAAAGATTCAAATATAAATAGACACAATTCAAACTGAGTGTTGTTCTGGTTATCTGTATTGCCTTAGTTCTCAGTATGGCTTTTCTATTTCAGCAGAAAGCCCTTGCAGTTATACCTGGCAGGCACAGTGAGCAAATGAAAAAGTTTTTGCTCCTAATTCCTTTGAAAAGCTGAGTCAAATTTCCTATTAAACCTGTCCCTGTAAACTACTTCAATACATGTACAAAAAAAAAATGAAGGAAGACATTGAGGTAACGTCTTGGTGGAAAGTTTTCCAAGCCACCACAGAGCTGTGTATCTGAAGGCACAACATGTTTTCCTGGTGGTCCAGGAGTTTACAGCACAGTTATCTCATTATCTGAGGCCACTTTGATGTTTTAAGCAGTAGGCATTACTTTGGGTGGCCACAGAGCCACTGGCAACCTCACAATACGGGTGAGACCAAAACCAAGGATGTAATCCAAGGTGGTGGTGTACAGGAGCACATTTAAAGCTAATGCTTAGTGTTAACTTGCATGCAGTGTTACGTCAAGACAAAAGAATGACATAAATTTATCTTGAAATTAAAACAAGCTGGCTAATCTTCTGGTGAAATTCCTCTTTTTCATGGTTACTTGGATTCATTCCCCAAGTACTGTTACCTTGCTCAGTTTCCACTCACACAGAAGAAAAGTGCAGGCAGGTGCAATTGAGTAACTGGGAATTATATTCACTTTATTACTTCTGATGAATAGAGCTTTACTGCACATGTGAGCACTTGAATGGCACTGTTCAGTGCTCTTCAAAATCGGATTATTTTATTTCTAGTGAGGACTAGCTGCCAATTTTAAAGACAGTTTCTGGTAAATGTAAATGAACTGGTAAGTGTAAATGAAGTGTAAATGAACCACCTCTGTGGTTCCAGCTTCTGGTGAAGGAAATATTGAAAATAACGATGCACTAGAGTAACTTAAAATGAAATTCACGCCAGATGTAGCAGAAGGTGCAAATGACTCACCACGACCAATGGGTGCAACACTTTCCCTCGCCGACGTGAGCGGTCTGGGCAGCCGCGGTCGCCTTGCGGGGAGGCCGTAGGTGCCGTGCTCCGCAGCAGCCCGGGCTCTGCCTCCGCACCGGCCTCGCCGGTCATCCTGCTGAGCTCTTCTCAGAAGGCAGGATCGCAGCAGCTGCCCTGTGTTTGTGGGATACGACAGTCACCACCCACGGAGCCCGCTCGTTTTCCTTAAGTACTAATATACCTCAAAAAGGGGGAGGAGGAGGAGAGTTCTGGTCACCTGGTGAAATAAAACCATCATTTAGCATGGATATCAAATTGTCTGTTAAACCTTCTGTTTGGAAGTGGATGTACTAAGTACTGACATATAGACACCACCGTATTTCTGACAGAAGAAAAAGAAGGGCTGTGGGGGTTCCAGCAGGCCACTGGGAGGAAGGGGCATGCGGCAGGTCCCTGTGTGCCCTCAGTCCCCAAGCCAGCAGGATCCCAGGTAATGTCACAAGGGCTGCTAGATGGTGATCGCCGGCCCCTCACCCATACTGCATCCGCAATGCTTTCACCCGCTGCTCTCAGTTCCCCCGTCCTTCGGACCCAGTGTCCTCCACATCCTTTACCCCTTTTCTCCAAAACCACCTCAAAACCTTTCCCTTCCCTACAGAGCTGCATTTCTTCTGAGAAAAAAAAAAAAGTATCCAGCCTTCCACACCAGAACATCCCCTCCCCGACCCACCAACCCTGGGCTCCCCATCCTGCCTGGACCTTCCCTTTCTGCCCGCCTGGAATGGTCCCCGAGCTGCCTCCTGGGCCTCCAGCGCTGCCCCTGGCCCGGTCCCCCAGTCCACCCACCCCTGCTCCCTGCGCCTCTGCAATCATCTGAGCTCCTTCCTGGCACCAGCTCCTTGGGTATCCCCTCCTGGGGCGCACTTTGTGAAAACCTGGACTCCTGCCTTTCAGATGGGAGGAAACATTTCTTCCCCAAAGGGCTGTCAGGCACTGGAAGAGGCTGCCCAGGGCAGTGGTGGAGTCACCATCCCTGGAGGGGTTTAAAAGGCATTTAGACGAGGCTCTCAGGGACATGGGGTAGTGCCAGAGTTGGGTTACAGTTGGACTCAACTTGAGGGTCTCTTCCAACTGGAATGATTCTATGATTTCAAAACCTACCAAATCCTTCACCATTCACAGCTGTGAGAGCAGCAGAAGAGGACTTGTCTGAGGGGAAGAAACGCCATGTCAACTTCCATGTAACACAGCTCCGCTGTTCTGTTCGCGGCACTGGACAGGGCTAAGGAAGAGAAAAGAGAAGAAAGGTGGGCAGTTATGGGAATTTGCAAGAAAAAAAGAATCTACTTTGATGTTAATGACCTGAGTCAAAATACAAGGAGGCTGAACTTCCCAGAAAGGAAGTTCACTAACAAGGAACCACATGTAACCTTCAGATGCTAAACTGAAACTCTGGAGGAGAAGGTAGACTTAATTCTCAGAAAAAAAGGGAAAGAAAAAAAAAGAAAAAAACACCAACAGCTGTATGAAGTATACTTGATATCAGAGAGAGAAAGAAAGCAAAAGACAAAGAGCGTCTTGAAACTAAAAGAGGTATTTAACAGGAATTACAGGAAGCAATTAGAAAACATCAGGCTGGAATGCAAAAAAAAGCCAAGAGTCGAGTAAATTTTAAACCTGGAACACTGGGATTTGTTCACATAGAGAAAGGTCTGATAAGGACCAACTTCCAGCAGTATTTAACATATACTTAATAAAAACAAAAAAAGGAAAAGGACTGTGAACTGCAGCAGAGGAGACAGGCTATTAATGAAAGAGGAAAGAAAGAAGCAACAGAATAAACATTGCATAAACAGGGGAAAAGAACAGAAGAGCCCATTCTAGCTCAGCTCATGGGAACCTGCAGATCTCCCAAATCTGCTTTATTCATTGCCAGTGCCCAGTTTAAAGCCTTGTGGGTACAGAATTTTTCATATGGAGAGGTTCAAAATTTACACATACTCCTTAAACTAAACAAACCCCAGTGATTCCTGAGTCTTCTTGCACACTAAATGAAAGCAACAAAAATTCAATTTTTAGGCCATCAAGCAGGTAAGAGCCCAATTAAAGAATGTAAATCCCAAGAACTTTCACGTGAAGGTCTAAGAAAGATCCAAGCAGACAGACTATTTTGCAGGCATGGGTCACTGATAATCACACAGCTTAACAAGAAGTCCAAACAGTCTCGTTGGCCTTTCATTACCTTAAGACAACAAAAAATAATGGGTCATATTGTCAACTCGATTCCTCCAGGGATGAATGGAGCCCCTCTTGGTATGGTGCAAAAAGAGAAGTAAAAATACCCAACTCGAAGAGGGTGTCTGCGCCGAGTTCCCAGTGACTGCACCGCTGAGTCACAGCGGGTTCTTGGACATGCAGGGGAGTTTTAGCAGGAAACCGCCTACCACTTTATTTACGGCTCCACTTCAACTATGCCATTCGACTCAGCTCAGTAGATGATTTTTATCGCTCTAGATGTTGTGGATGCATTTGCACAGAGATGCTTTCCAAAAGGTGACATGTGTTTAGCGCTCCTTTTTGTGTTCACTTCAGATGGAAAACATGCTGCCCCTTCCACCCTTCTACCTCCAGTACGAAGGCCCCTTTTCTCTATCCACTCTGATTTGAGCCATACTGCATGCTTGGCCATGCTGAACAGTGTCCATTTAGAAATTCACACGCTGTCACTGTACACCTTACAAGCACAGGCAGCTACAGTAGCACAAAAGCACTTATCTTCAACATTTGGACAACTCTGGTGTCTTACCGTTAGCCTTCAGCGAGGCAGCAGCTCAAAGATCCAGCAAAGGTGGGGGGAACCGCGGTTCTGCCAACCTACCCCACCTCAACAAAGCATCTACATGCAGCACCTGCAGACAGAGTCCTGCTCTCCTATATACAGCGCAGCATCTTTCTGGCAATTAACATAATTAAAACAACAAGAAGCTCATATCAAAACGCCATTCTGGAATGCTAGCAAAGTTTCTTTTTATACCTTTCTTCTTTGCAAAACACAGAATTATCTATAGAAAACTTTGTTAAAAAATGTAAATGTTTGCAAATTCCAGCCCTTTAAGACAGGGCCTTCCTTGTCTTTTCCGGCAAATTGTCCTCGTTTTGTGAAAGAGATCATGCAATTCACCAGCACCCCTGCATCCCTCAGCGCACAGATGTGTGAGTGGGCCAATTTCAGGTTGCATGTGCAAATGTAAATCTGATATTGCCCAGTTTTTCAGTTCTTGGTTTTGTAAACCACATGGCACCAGCGCAGTGTGCACGCCAGAGTGCAAGAAGGGAGGAAGACTGTGGTATGCGCTGTACTGAAGTGCAAACTGCTAATTAGGAGAAGAGGAAATGGGGTAACGATTCTCTGGAACAGTGATGGGGTCACTGCACAGCCTCATGACAGCACCGAAATCCCATTTTCAGAGGGGAATGGCTGCTGAATCCCCGCTGATGAGGACTTGTCTCCATCCTTGGCGTAGCAAAGCCAGCAGAGCGCAATGCCAGCACACAGCCCCTCCCAGATGGGCTTCCTCCTGCGCAAGCACGCCGTCACATTTCCCAGCCCCGAAAAAGGGGGCTAGGAGGAGATAAGAGAAGTGATACAAAGACAAGACAATACTTCAGTTGGACCCATTTCTCTCTGCTTATACCAGTATACAGAAAAGTTCATACAAATCAGAATCAACCACAGGACTTCTGGGAAGTTGCCAGTGACACTGTCTCAAAGTTAAGGTATGAGTGAAACGAAGAGAGGGAAGTCTCTTAAAGCTGTTTCTAAATGGGCAGTGAAAACATCCAGTTCTGTCAAGCAGCAATTGCTTTTGCAATCTATGTCGGCAGCTGTGGACACTTGGGATCACTTTTTCTTTTTTTATGCTGCACAAAACTCTGCTTGTGGCTCATTTTTTAAAACGAGAATCAGCTTTAGCTCTGCCTTTCAAGTACATATTTGAGAGATCGTCATACGCTGAGCAGAGAAAGGATGTTGAATGAATCACAAGAGATGATCTATTACTTGCCAAACGCTTGCAGGCTGTACCATTCTCGGTATTTTATGCAGCGGGTCTGTCACATGAAGAGGATTCATACATGATCTGAAACAACTCAATGAGCGCAACACCGTAAGAACTGACGGGTTTACCTCCCCAGTCTCAAGCTGAGTGTTTCCCTCTCCCCCCCCAAATCACACCCCTCCTACCCCCGCCACAACCACACGTTGGCACAAGATGAACAGAACACAACCGCACTCAGCGCTGCCTGCCACCCGCTAATGGAAACCAGGAATCCACTGGAATTCAGGGAACTGGAGGCAGGTCACATGCATTACACCCTTGATACCGCAATTTATCTGCACAGTTGGTATTTTAGAGTTTCATGTATGTTGTTCAGTTTCCCTGAAATTAACCTTTTAAATTAAAAAAAAAAAGAGAGAGAGAAACCCACAGTCTTTCAGGGGGATCAGAAACCAATTTCAGGAAACACTATGAACTTTGATAGTAAATGCAGCCACTGAGGGTAAATGTATTCTTGTGTGTGTGTGTCTATTGGACTAAGTTTTTTATTGAGTTTCATATAGAAACAGAGGAGGAAAAGTGTAGAATGCTACGCAACTCACTGCTGGAACACCACATTGCTATATATTGCAGACTTACCAGTGGGGGGGTATTTTTAGCGTAGCCCACGAGCAAGCAAGGAGTGAGGACGTGGGGTTTGCCCAATGCTTGAACCGGGGAAGCTGCGCTTTCCAGCCCCAAGCTGGACCCCCAGCACAGGGACCCCCGGGAGGGGGCTCAGCCCGGCCCTGCGCCCCAGCCACCAGTGACCGTGCGGGGACAACGGGACACGGAGAACCTAACAGTAAAGTACGCAAGGAATAAAAAGCCAGAATGAAGGGAGAAGGAAAATGGAGGGAGTTAGGTGGTATCCTTTGAGCTAATTCAAAATTTGTAACACAAATGTACTTAGAAGTGAGCTTTGCATATCTTTGTTTTTCACCTCTTCAAAAATAAGCTATTTGTAGCAGTACAGCTGAGGTCTGGACCCCACTGGTCTACTCTGGGTGCAAGTCTGCTTTTCCATTTTGCTAAGAACATCTACTTGGAGATCTTTGCCCAGCTGCCACTAGCAGCATTTTGGATGCAGATGTCAAGTCTATCATGAAGTCCCGTTTCCACCCTCCCACAGCTGCAGCTTATCCATCACATTCCTATTAAAGAACCAGCACATACTGCAGAACAAAATGTTCACCTTGCTCCACAAAGAAAAATATTCCCGAGAAACATCCTAAGATAACAGACATCGTACTGTTGTTATTGTGTTTATATACTCCTATAGCTGGAAATCCTCTGAAGGGCTCTGGCAAGGATCTCCTCCGGACCCAAGCACATACTGTAAGCATGGACTTGGGAAGATACTGGAGCATTTTTAGTGTACCCAGAAGATACTGGGGCATTTTTAATGTACCCAGAAATTGGGGTCTCTGGCAGCCTCCGAGGCCGGGCAAACCTGTCGGGATGTGCCGGACCTTGTCTGGAAGCAAGAGCTGCACCTCGCCACGTGTTAGACAGGGACACAGACCTCACTGACCCGCTGGAAAATCCCTATCTCTGCTCAGTATTTTAACCTTACCTTATCGACTCGGAGAGAGGATGTAAACCTATTTACATGGGAAATCACTAGAGAAACCACAGGATTTAAATTCACTTTCATCAGTTTATTGGTATTTCTTGGCATTCTTGCAGTAGGTGCTTCATTGCATCTGTTTCCCTATAAAAGTTCTTGAGGGAAAAAGCCCCAACACTTGACATTTAAAGAATTATATCTGCTTTTTCTTGACAAGTTAACACACAGCTAATCTGAATTTTTAAACTGGTGATTAGAGAAGTCTAATTATGGAACCCCAGGTTTCATATCACCTGAAGGCTGCATTAATTTATGTTGAATGGGGCTGTAATATTGGGAATATACACATCATTCTATTTATTAATAGAAGTAAACCCAGAACGTCATGGACATAGTTTGGTGCTGCTGCAGAAACCGAGAGGTTACTCAGGCCATACTGCATGTCATGATATGAGACAGAGCCAGAACAGGGCAGCTGGAGCAAACAGCTACAGAGAAGTACAAATTTAAACTGTTTGCATATAAGAATAGCTCCAGCCACCTTACCAAAAGGGTTTTCTGTGAATAAAGTTGTATTAGAATGACTTGTGGTTTGAGATCATCACTTGTCGCTACTCGTATGTTCAGTAAGTTTTTGAAGGTCACCTTGGCAAGCTCAATTTGTGTATTTGAGTAAGCCTAATGCTTCCCATAGACTCATTATCTGACACTTTGCCAGTATTTTGACGTTATTATGAACTGAAATAGATCTGCAATTGAAATACAGCATAGCATTTCTTTCCAGTGTAAGATAACTGATAATAGGACTTCTCACAGTGTCAGAGGACAAAGTTGCCCTTAAAAAATGAGTCACCGCAGACGTCAAACCTCCCAACAGGAGCAATTCGGGGAGATGTCTCCAGGCTCCAGGGGGAAATCGTCCAGGCTGGGCTCTCTTCCCGCTCTCATATTCTCCGTTATCTAATTTACTGATCGGAGACATCAAGGCCTGCATGCTAAGCTACACTAACTTTACATAATATAATAGTTCTTCTTAATTAATCCAGAAACGCATGTGGTGAGGTCTGTATCTAACCAATATAGATCTTTCTAAAATTAGAGAATGCTTCATTAATATCTTTAGATGATGTTTCTAATTTAACACTTTAACAACAGATGCCAAAAACACTACATTTAAAAGACTTCTGTCTTGTGTCAGAAATTGCCAGCTTATTCTGCTGATTCCTAGAAATTCTGCTGGAGTTGGAATATGGTGAAACTAACCTATTCTGAACACAGCTTGTTGCATTCACATGGACAATTGGCCAAGGTTTGCAATAAATCTGGAGAGGGAGAACATCTGAAGAAAAAAATCCAATTCTTTTTCCACAAGAGCAATTATGGTGTTTTTTTGGTTTGGTTTGGTTTGGTTTCCTTTCCTTGGCAAATGAGGAATTAACATTTATATTCTGAAGCAGACTGTTGAGCCACCTATTAGGACCAGGGACAGGTGAGGAACAGAGATCTGGCTAATTTCTCAGTACTTTGAAAAGTGAGAAACTAAAATTCATATTAGGTATTTCTTGCCTAGAGCTTTGCAGATGTATGTTAAATAACTAGCTAAGGCCATAAGACAATAATAAAATCTATATACAATCTATCCATACAGTAAAATAAAAATGTATATTCACTAGTTCCTGTTGGGTATAGGATTTATTAGATACTGCAGGACCCCGATATTCCATCAGCATAAGAGTTTGGGTGGTTTATGACTTTCAGATTAGACTGCAAGTGTAAAAAAGATCTGTCACTTAAGGCAGACTACAGTAACGACAGTGGGAATACGGAGGTAAACATATTATGCAGTAGGAAAGCCCAGAAAAGGTGCTTTCTTGAGGCTGTTAATCACTATTAATAGTGATTTATTCAGATCCAGGCTTGATGACTTCAAGGATCAAAAATCCAACCAAGTCATCTGCAAGTGTCTCAGTGCCTTGTGCAAGGAACAGGATTGTCCACCTGGATCTGGAGGAGAACCTGCAAGACACTGCTTTGCCATCACCTTCCGATTTCTCTGCGTGCAGCTTCTGTCTCCATTAACAGCACTCTATCAGTCTTCGTTCACTTTAAGAACAAGACCATGCTTTCCTTTTAATTTGGACTGTTGAATCCCTCTACATTCCAGAAAATAGAACTGAGATTTGGGTCCATTTGATCATATTAAGAATAAATTTTAATCAGTTTCTGTGGACTGAAAACCAAAGGTGAGGGAACGTTTGAGTCATTTGATCCACCTTGCCCCAACCATAAAAATCTCCTCATATGTGAATTATGCTCATGAATGAAATGCATCAGAAACTGATTCCACAGCCTTTGAATTACTTCAGCAGAAGCTCAGCATTTGCATGTGGTTTGAACAGACAGAATCATGGGAGAGCCAGAAAGGGCATCGACACCGTCCACCTTCAGCAGCAAACGCAAATTCATAATCATGTAAATCATGCAAGACACAATCTAAACAGGCACTGAATACAAAGAGAAGCGGTAGAAAATGCCTGTAAGAATGGGTAGCCAAATTGAAGCAAAATTAGCAACTGGCTCAGAAATTCCAGGTCTGTGTTCCTCCACCAGCACTGAACCCTCTGTATTCCAGTAAGCGCATCTGGAAGCCAAATCACCTTCACATGGTTCTGCTTTAAAATACGCAGTTTGGTATTTATAGCGGCAGTTCCCCTGTATGAACAGCAGCCTGCTGCCTCTGCAGTTAGCACCAGCATCATTTTTAGGGATCCAAAATTCCTCCATCAGTTGTGGGGTATGCACATACACATACAACCAAGCAACACAAATCTCTCATTCATACGAAAAAAACACCAGAGCGCCGGCTGCCCTTTCACAACGCTTTGAGCAACAATTCGAGGCTTTCTGTGCTTGTTTGTTGGGTTTTTTTTTTCTTTTTTCTTCACTCAACTAAGTACCAAAAAGGATGTCTAAACTACTGAAATGTAGAAAACCCAAACCACATTTTTGTTTGGTTAACTGTTCAGCCTTCGAATTCATGAGACTAATGCAAATCTTGATTTGACTTAGTTAATATCAACAAAAGAACATCAGACAGGGTCCACTTAGTCTGGGCTCAAGGAAACCAGCATTAACTGCCCCAGAAGAAGGAACCAACATAATTTAAAATAAACAATTCCAGAATAGCCAGCTTAGAAAGAAACTTTCATCATAGCCTCAGACAATTTATTACTTGAAGTATAACAGTTTATATCTCTTAGAGAGATATATTTCAGACACTTTGGACTATCGAAAGGAACTTATGGGAGGGAGAGGCTCAACTTTTACTCAGTTTTAGAGCACAGTTAAACTTAATTTGCTTAACTTCCAAAAACCACAGCTTTTCATCCCAGCCAGTACACCTGTGGACTTTCTCAACTAATACTCACAATGATCCTTTTTAGAAGACAAACCCACACGTTTCTATCACCCATCCTGGCTGGATGGGATCTGAGTTACACACTGAGTTGCAGAACAGCACCAGTTCCAGTTCAGACAGAAATCATTAATTCTGGACCAACTGTACCCCTTGTCTAGGTATGGCCATGCTGCTTATCAAGGCTTCAAAATGCACTGCTGATGTCTCAAAATGTATTTTGTCCTTGGCATAAAGACTTGTGTATGCTGTGACAACCGTGTCACACACACATTGCTTTCAGTGATATTTAGCATGATAATTAATATCAGTGTAAAGCAAGTCATTTTTATAGCCTTTTTACCTGGAAGTATGACTTAAAAGGACAAGAGGATGAGCCCTATTCATCAGGCCCACTTCACTATCTTTTCACTTAGAAAATGATAGTGTGGATAGTATGGAAATGGAGATGTGTAAGGAAATGTCTAGTCACAATTGTTACATCTTTTGGGCATGTCCCGTTTCATTACATCAAACTCTGACCTTAATACCCAGTTGAAGTGGGTGACAGAGGTTCACACTTCTCACAGTGCTGCTGGTTTCAGTGCATCTGAAAGCAGACTCAGAAACAGTGTGGTGTCTAATTTACTTGCAAAATCAAAGAATTACAATTTCAGGGGTTTCATTTCAATGAAAATTCAGATTCTGGAGAAGAAAACAAAACCCACTAAAACAGGAAGGATGGTATTGTGGTTAAGTTTCTAGTATGGGGCTCTGAAGACCTGAATTATGTTCCATTCCTGGCCCTTCTGCAGACTATCTCGCTCTGTGACTTGAAGCAAATCAATTAATCTCTTGGTGCTTTAGTTCCCTTTTCTAAAGATGATGTTACTGATTTGGTCGGTGTAGATAACGAGTGCCTTCATGTAAGAGCTACCATTTACAAAATCAGCACAAGAGAGGCTCTAACCTCAAAACACTAACACTAAATATGTAACCCTATTTAGCTGAACTGTTCTCACAAGAAAATAGCAATTTATTAGACTTGGAAAAATATTTTGATTACTCATTGACAAGTGTCTTCATAACCATAACACAACTGAGCTGATTGAACGTTCCCATATTAATTCCCACACTGATCACCCACTTACCATACCAAATCATAAACAATATGCTCTTCCACAGACACATTGCCCTGTTAATTAATGCAGCTTCATAACAGAATAAGTGCCTGCTTCTATTCTCAAAAATTAGGAACAAAGCTGCAATGGGGAGTGCCTGCTGATTTTCCAAGCCTTTCAAGTTTTTTTATATTTTTTCTCCAGAGGACCGTCCCTGCAGGGGGATGAATTCAGCAGGGTGTGGAGTGCCCACTGAGGGAATTTATACCGGGGAATACCATACCCGGTATCACAACCTCCTCCCTCTTAGTGGTTTCAGAGGGTGAGGAAAGGTTTGGAGCATAAGTAAATTAAGCTCTGCCTATATCACACTGCTGCTAGTAGGGCTAAGAGTGTGGGTTTTGAAAAACAAACTAACATACCAGACAAATGTCTCTTGTATCCTCAAAATACGCATTACTCTCCTACCTTGAAAACCATCTTCAGAACCATGTTTTTCCTTGCTGCCTTCTAGCACCCAGATTCCCTTTAGCCTTTGCCGTTTCTAACCAGTGAACGTGCTCCTCCTGCACAAATGCCTAGCAATTCCTCTGAATTTTCTGTCATTTTCAAAGCCAATGCTTACGAAGTAGGGGTAAGGACTTTCATTTTTGACACAAGCTGAGTTTGTTCTTTATCCTAGCCTTTGGACTTTTACTGATATGACCCTTCAGACCAAAATCATTTACTTTCCTGCCCCAAGAAACAAGGAGGGAAGGGGTATGAGACAATGTCTCCCAGTCATATTATTTCTCCCCAGGCTTTGCCTTTCTTTTCTGAGACCATCAGCAGGAAAGGGAACACAATTTGTTCCTCCATGTGAAATGGTACTTTGTGGAGGGGAAAAAATAAGGCATTTCACAAGGACGGCTTACTTACCAAGCAGAATCTAATTCACCTTGCAATAAGCACTCATTAAGCTGACAGAACACAGACCAGAATCACCTGAGCTGGCAGCAATGCTTTCAACTTCAGTCATTTCTAGAGACCACCTTTCTGTGCATGCTCTGCCCAGCAGCTGCACCAGCTCCAGCTTTACACCCTGCCCTCTCCTGGGCAGGGCCACCTCCCCTGAGCCTGTCCTGCTGGCAGGGAGCTCTTCCCAAGGCCCGGATTATGGGGGTTTTAAGCAGAGGGAGAGGAGATAAGCAAGGAAACAGAAGGATGGGAAAGGGGGTTGCAAAAGGAAACACGAGTGGGTAAAACTGAAGATATCCCAAGAAATCTCAACTTGTAGGACCCCCAGGTCTAAAACCCCAGCTCCTCCTATCACAAACTCTTCATTCACTGTACAAGTCTCCTTCACATTGACGCCCACTTCTCCTGGCCAAGCATTTTAGGGCACCTTATGGAGCACCCAGGACCACTCTCATCATGATTCACGCAGAGATGGTATCAGACTGGGAGCAGCAGCCTGGTGCACTTGGCTTTTGATGTCCGAGCTGGCAGGCTCACTGCACCGCCCATTTGAGCCATGCCCAGCTCTGAAGCTTTGCGAATCCATATTATTACTACATTCCTGCTCAACGAGGAAGACTTTTTCGACAGACACTTTGTCAGCTACGCTACTCAGTACACGGCAGACAGGCTGCACGTGCACCTGGAGGATCCTTCTTTTTCCTGTGATCTTACAAAATGAAAAATGAATGAGAGGGGAACAGCTTTCCTGGCACACCTAAGAGCAACCTGCAGCCAACCCCCATCTCACCTGAGGAACACTCGCACCACTGTACTTTTGGCTCTGATGTACCTTATCGTGACACTGCTAAGCACTTCAAATCTCTTCTCTTCAGAGGGGTGGCAGGGAGGAAGGGAACTTTGTGTTGCCTAAGTAGATTTTCAGCTTTTAAAGGCAAGGGGTGGTTGCACTACCTGTCTGAACATGAACTTATATAAAAGAGCCCTTGAATCTACTCACTGCATGGAGCACACTACACCAAAGCAAATAGCAGCAAAACATTTCTCACTATTGCATGTTCAACTTCTAAAGTAAGTTTCAGTTCCACCATTCCTTCATGCTTTTGTTTTACACAGAAAAGCAGCTGAGCTTCCCTCCCCCAGCTGCTCACGCCAAACCTTAGCTCGAGCTCAGTTGCTCAAAAATAGTTTGAAAGAGGATTCTGAACACAAAGTGAATCTCTGTAGCAAGTCTTAAAAGTAATGATGAGCTCTGTTGCTCCAGATTCATGACAACTACTCTCACATGACAGGGCATAAGCAGTAAACTTTTGTGGCCAAAGCACAGTTAGAGATTTCCAGGTTCACCTACCATAAGGTGCTGTACTGCCATAAGGTAAATTCAGTCTGTGTCCACACTGAACTTTAAAAAGAATATTTAGTCTCAAAGCAGGAAATGCACTCTCTCAACTTCATCCCAAAGGACAATTTATAAGTCCTTGCCAGCCCCTGTCCCCTTAATCATCTGACAGAAACATTTTCCCTGTTGACTGCTGTCCTGGTTTCAGCTGGGATAGAGTTAATTTTCTTCCTAGTAGGTGGTATAGTGCTGTGTTTTGGCTTTAGAATTAGAATAATGTTGATAATACACTGATGTGTTAGTTGTTGTCAAGTACACAAGGACTTCTCAGCTTCTCATGCTGTGCCAGGTGCACAAGAAGCTGGGAGGGGGCACAGCTGGGACAGCTGATCCCAGCGACCAAAGGGATATTCCAGACCACACGGCATCATGCTCAGCAATAACAGCTGGGGAAGAAGGAGGAAGCAGGGGGATGTTCTCAGTTAAGGCATTTTGTCTTCCCAAGTTACCATCGGGCATGATGGAGCCCGGCTGTCCTGGAGATGCTGAACACCCGCGTGCACCAGGAAGCGGGGAATGAATTCCTTGTTGTGCTCTGCTTATGCACAGGGCTTCTGCTTTACCTATTAAACTGTCTTTAGCTCACGAGTTTTCTCACTTTTACCCTTCCAATTCTCTCCAACCCATGGGGGGGATGAGTGAGTGGCTGTGTGGTGCTAAGTTGCTGGCTGAGGTTAAATCACAACAACTACAAGAGGATAAACATCCTCCCTCTGCTCTTGATGTAAAGAAGCATTCTGACTGCAAAACCCGTACGTTATACTGCATGCCTCCAATTACACGTGCTCTGGAAGTAATACCTTCATGTAGTGATTCCACATTCAAGAGTCAGTGGAATTCTTCACAAAGTTTCTGCATTTTTGCACATCTACGCAAATGAATTACTGTGCAAAGTACATATTAGGACACTTGGTTTCCGAAATGACAAGGAATAATAAAAACAAAGACTTATTGGCCTTTTAAACAGATGCTGGTTACCACTTTAAGAAACATCTTCTTTGGAAGAAAACACACTTTACTGGGGCCTGCTTATGAGAGCACATAAGACACTGGTTTGGTAGTTGAGGTTTCAAATCTCCCTCTGGGTGAGCAGAACACCATCCCAAGCCTCCTGCACTGGCTCTTGGCAAGGTTATAAATACAGCTGGGGATTTGAACAGTTACTTTGAAATCTGGTTACCCTGTAGAAAACCCCAGGGAAATTCTGTTTTGAGAACTCAAAACCCAGTGTAGCATCTGCACAGTCCTCTCAGTGGAACGATCGGAGACTTCTCTGAATGTTTTTCTCACTTTAAAATTATTGGTCTAAATTTGCCCCCTTTCTTGCACACTAAAGTTACATATTAGGTCCTCTCCCCTGTTCTGTCCATGCTGACTCGCTAGCTTTGAGGAGAGCCGCTATCTCCACCTTACAACTCCCCACATTGCTTGCTTGCTTTCCTCGCCATTGTTTCCGCACGTTTCGAGCCAGCCGCCAGGCCAGAGCCTCATCCACCACCTACCTCCGGTGTCCCCCGAGCCCTCGGGTGCTCGGCGCCCCAGCAGCGCCTCCTGCAGGCCGGCCCGGCCCGGCCCCGCGCCCGCCATCCGCGGGCAGCACCGTCGGCACCGCCGCCTCCCCGGGGCTGTCCATAAAAACACAAAGAGGAAAAGTAAAACCAGACGCAGTCGGACAGAAGGAACGGGCTCACCCGAGCCCGGAGACCGCCAGCAGCAGCGGGGCGGGGAGCCCGCGGGGGCGCAGCCGCGGCCCCCCGGCCGGGGTTCCGCAGCGGGGACCGGCGCTGGCCGTGGCGCTCCGGCAGCTCCGGGCGCTCGGCTGGCAGCCCGGGCACGGCTCAGCCTTGACTCATTCGGAAAGCGAAAGTGAAGCGAAGGCCACGTGTTTTCCGAGAAGGCGGGGAAGGAGCCGCAGGGAAGCGCCGCCGCGTTAAATAGAAAGCAGGGGCGATGAGCGGGCCCAGAGCGCTGGAGCTGCCGCCCGCCCGCCCGCCCCGCGGGAGCCCCGGCTCGCT
>VWYH01008318.1:1312596-1413842 GCA_013399365.1 Pampusana beccarii
GCCCGGCGCGCCCCTGCCCGCAGCCCGCGCCCCGCTGCGCGCTCCGGGGACGGCGCCCGCCCGCGGAGCCCCGGGCCGAGGTAAGAGGGGGCTCGGTACCGCGGGGGCCTCGCGAACCGCGACGTGCACGAAACGCTCCTGAGCCGCGGTTCGGATAGGCCACATTTCGGAGGCATGACAAGGGAGCCCTGCCTGCTGGGCAGGAGCGTGCTGGCTGGGAGGTAGGGGGCGAGGGTGCCCTTTTTGTTGTTGTTTTTTGGTGTGTTTTTTCTTTTTCTTTTTTTTTGTTCCTCCCGTTTTGGCTCTATGTCCGTGCTCAAGACGGAGCTCTGGGGCCGGGTTTCACAGGACGGGAAAAAAAAAAAATAAATAAAGTGAACGTGCAGTGGTTTTTGCACCGCACCGCTCGTCTGCAAGGACCCCGCGCCCCCGCCACGCGGTGGGGACCGGAGCAGCCCCCGGGCCGCAGCGCTCTGCTCCGGCCGAGCCCGGGCAGCTCTTGTACCGGCCGCCAGCTCCGGCTTCCAGGCTCTGAAGGCTGGCGTGCCCCGTGTTTGCCCCATGCCCTCTGGAAAGGCACTGCAAACTCTCGGCGATGCGTGGCTCCTACGACGGAGCGCTGCGGTTTTTAAAAGTCGGGCTTAGTGGTTATTTCTCACCAGCGTGCCCTGAAATTTAATTTTTGTTAAATACTGAGCGATAATCCTGGCCCACTAATTGGAAAAACTGACATCAGTTTCCTTCTGCTGTGCAAGGAAAGCCCAATGCTACTTTCAGCCTGTTGCCAGCATAAAGATTTTATAACCCTCTTTGCTGTTTGAGGAGGTAACATGACCACCAAAATGAGTCACAGAATCACAGAACAGTTTGGGCTGAAGGGCCCTTCCCAGCTCCCCCAGTGCCCCCCCTGCCATGAGCAGGGACATCTTCACCAGCTCAGGTTGCTCAGAGCCCTGTCCAGCCTGGCCTGGGATGTCTCCAGTGATGGTTCATCCACCACCTCTCTGGGCAACCTGGGACAGTATTTGACCACCCTCGTTGTAAAAAAAAAAAAATTAAAAAATAAATGTTTCCCTAAAACTAAACATCAAGTTTTTAAATGAGCACAGACAGGAATGCAGCTGCATCCTTTCTTTGAATTCCTCATTAGCATGTTACCCTGAACTTTAAGATAGCTGAGGGATTCATTTCTGAGAATACTTCAAGGTTTCTCAACAAGCTGCTGCTGCAGATCTATATATGACTATAGGGATAAACCCTAAAATCTATGCTTGCCAGTAAGGTCAAGGCAGCCAGCGGAGATGTATCGAACCACACTGTCAGAGGGAGACATTTCAGGCCAAACTCATTCCTGGTGCAGCGCTGCTAATTCCTTTGAAGTAACACGAGGGATGAATTTAGTCCCTCACGCTGAAAGATATATCAATAGGAAGCAATTTAGATTGGGCCACTTAAAGTGCATGTAATACAAAAAAGAGAGAGAGAGACAGACTGAGGAATAATGCTTTAAGGGTTCATAGAGGTTGATTTGTGTAAGCTACCGAGGCTGTAGCATTGCTGCCCCAAGGGAAAGTTGGGGGAATGGGATTTATGGCTGAGCCTCGGGTTAACAGGAGAGATGGAAGTAGTTTTAGGATTACTGTGTAAACTGGCAGTGCTACAGGCAGCCCTTCCAGGTTATGCTTCAGTCATACAATGGCACCTATTCACCTAACCCTCTTCCCCAATTATCCAGAGACATACCCAGCTGTAGAGTTTACATTTCCTTCCCCTGCCTTCCCTTTTTCACACAATGCATCAAATAATGTTGTTGGCATCAGGGAGGGGAAAGAGGGAGATGTAAAGAAATTGGTCACTCACTTGTAAAACCTTGTTGCTTTGTTCTCTGGAACTTGAGAATCTGATGGAGTGTGCACAAGACAACTTCTCACTGAGAGGGTCCTGGCGCTTCACTCTGGGTCCTGATCGCATCTGTGGGCTCACAGCAGGGAAACGGCGCTATCCTCCTTAGCTGTTAACCATAGAATCATTTTAGTTGGAAGAGACCCGCAAGATCATAGAGGCCAACCATAACCTAACTCTGGCACAAACCCACGTCCCTAGGAACCTCACCTATGTGTCTTTTAAACACCTCCAGGGACAGTGACTCAACCACTTCCCTGCGAAGCCTGTTCCACTGCTTCACAACCCTTTCCATGATCCTTGCTAAATATTTTTGGAGCTTTTGGACTTTGCCATAGTGATAGACTGGTAATCTTGTCAGAAAGCAAGCAGTCACTTACCCAGTGTAAACTGGCAAATGAATATTTTATTATTTTATAATGGGTGGGAGGCATGTGAATAGAAAACTTGGTCATTCAGAGACCGCAGCCGCTTTTCTCTGGGGATCTCACATTGTGTCTCTCTTTGGCATTTCAGAATAGCTGCTGGAAAGCTGCCCTGCCGTAGCCACTGACGCTATGGAAGACCGCATCCGCTGGTCTAGGCTGTAGGATGGTAGCGCACAGCAAGGTGTCAGCAGATAATGCAGTTGCAGCAGACCCGAGACGTCTACTTGACCCTCCAGCACGGGATCGTTCGCAGGCTCGAGGCTACCACGGCCCCGGCCGGCCCAGCACTGTGCAGGCGCAGAGCAACACACACTTCCGAACTTTTCGCTCGCAAGCGGATTTCAGTAGCATCACTCGAGCAAGCAGCCTGCTGGATGCCTGTGGCTTCTACTGGGGACCTCTGACTGTCAGTGCTGCCCATGAGAAGCTGAAGTCTGAGCCCGAGGGCACCTTCCTCATCAGGGACAGCACACAAAAGAATTGCTTCTTTGCCATCAGTGTTAAGACTGCGACTGGGCCCACCAGCATCCGGATAAACTTTCAGACAGGGCGTTTCAGCCTGGATGGCAGCAAAGAGACTTTCGACTGTCTTTTCAAGCTCCTGGAACATTACCTGAGGTCCCCGAGGAAGGTCCTGGTTACCCCTCTGCGCAAGGTCCGCGTGCAGCCCCTGCAGGAGCTCTGCCGGAAGAGCATCGTGAAGACTTTTGGAAGGGAGAACTTAAACCAGATCCCACTCAATCCTGTTTTAAAGGACTATCTGAAATCCTTCCCATTTCAGATATAAGTACAGCATTAACTGTAGAGGGACATGTAAGAGATGGGTAAAGAAATCCAGTTTCCTGGGTTTTTAAATATGTTTGACAGTGAGCAAACTTATTTTTGTAGCAATTTACTGTATTTTGGGATAGAGCTTGAACACTTGACTTCTTATGTTTACAGAAACTGTTTGCACAAACCTGGGGTTTTAAAACCCTGGCATAATTTTTCTGCCAAGCAGAATATTTTATTATTTTATAATATTTTTAATGATATTAACATAATAAACTTTATTGTGGAAGTTTTTAAAAAAACTAGCATCCCTGTTTTTAGTTTTAAAGGCTCTGGTATGTATCCTGCTGACCAGTTTTAACCACTATTATAACTGAGTGTGTAAGTGCAGACGACAGGTCTCCACATGGTCCTGCTCTTTACCCTACAGAACTGGCCTGTTTCAGTGCTAGTTCAGCTGATAGAAGATTCCTGCCACAAAAAAAACTAAAATAGAAAGAAACAAGCAAGTAGAAAATGTACTTGGGATGAATCTGCCCAGGAATCTAGCTCTCTACTAAATCCGTGAGAGCAGGAACAGTGTGTTAAGACTACAGCGGTGCATAGTTTTTGAAAGAGTGAACTGAACCCTTGGCTGAGCTTATTGCACCAGCCCTGGCTTCCCTTCTATTAAAAGCTACAAGGCTCTAAGCAAGAAGAGGTTGCTGTCTGACATAACCACACCACATGGACATTGGTGGGCAAAAATTAAACTGCCCAGAAATGCCATTCATACACTAAAAGGCTGTGAACACTGTACCATTATGATGCATTGGGAGGAGAATATCTTAGTTCTCTCTTCAAATTGGCATACGCAAAACGGCAAAGGTGCAGACACCTTTAGACTTCAAAAAGTTTTTTTTTTGGTCTTAAGTTCCTAGTGATCTACAGACTACAAACTTGATATTTTAAAAGAATTTGTGACTTAGCTCCATGAGAGGATCCAGAGACTATAAACCTGTAATATTTGCAGCTGTAATTTCTAGCGGCTGAACTGCATTCGGATGAAGTTAAAATACATTAGATTGTTTTGAAATGCCATTTGTAGGAAATTGGTGAAGGCACCACTGGGGTTTCTATCTGCTCCTAAAATGCAAATTCAGCGCCCCATAGAGCTGTAGCTGTGAATGACTTGAGATGCCTAATTTGGCAAAATGTCACCTGCATTATGACAAAAGGATTCTTCCCTTCCCCCAGGCGTTTCCTGAAATCCATGAAAAGCTGACTTAGAAAACCAGCTGGACCAAATCACTTCAAACAAGGCAGGGTCTTTCACAGAAATGTACTTTATCAGCACAGATCTGTGGTGCTTACAGTAACTGTAAGCAGTAAATGAAGTAATCTTTAGAGTTTGGAAGATAAAAAGTCTATTGTAATTCACATTCCTTTTAAAGCTAAAGCCACTTCTAGGAAACATTGAGTATGAGTTATATAGTGTTCCTTACTGAATAGTTTAACATAATTTACAAAAGCAGCTCTTAGGTCGTTGATGTTTCTTTGGAATAAATAGGTTTCCTCCTCAAACATGACTAAGAATCACAATGCATTGGACATTGTGAAAAAGGAAAAACATACAGGCAGTAAGCATGTGACCCTTTACTGTGCTGCTTCCCTGAAAATGCTCTTTGGATCAGCCCTGCCTGGCAGTCTCATTCCCTTGTCAGCCATCCCCGGCTGAGATTAGCAGACAGCATTTCTGCTTCATTCTAAAGCTGGAATTAGTTGCCAAATGATGCATTTTTCCTCAGCAGCTGCAAGGACAGAAGTTGGGGAAGCAGTGAATACTGTGCTATGCAACAGATAGGAGAGCAGAGCAAATGCCTGAATGTGAATAGCTTTAAGAATTTAAATTGGGGGGAAAAAAAAGCCTTTGTAGGGTGAAGGCTGCCAAACTGGTTTGCTCTCAGCAGAGATCGTTATCTCTTTCCCTGTCCTCTTTTCCCAGCCCCACACTGTAGTATCTCTTAACCCTTCAAGTCCCACACATTAGACTTGCCCTGCCACACAAATGAGTGCCAGCATCACAGTGCCAACATGACAAGCACAACGTAGCTTAGAAAGTCCTCTGCTACCCCAGATTAAACCAAAGCTAGAGCTACATATATGGTGAGGGGCTTCCCACTGAAAGGCACGGAGTGAAAAGCAAAAGGATTTTGCTCGTTTTGTTTTCTTCATGGTAGAAACAAACCTACTTTCTTTCTCTCTCCCTTTTATTGCTTCAGAGTAAGTTTGGCAGAAGTTATCCATATCCTCCTACATAAAGCACCTTCATTTTATCTTTAATATGAAAAGGGAATGTGGGATAGCTCAGGAAAAATTATAATCAAAACTGCGAATAAAGACAAGGTCAGAATTGTATAAAAGGTCTCTTAAAGAAAGAAGAGACAGAGCAGGCTTCTATTTTTAAACTATATATCTTTTTGTCTTCCTTTTTGTTATTCCCCTTCCTTCCTTTCCTGCTGTCTTCCTCCCTCTCCCCAGCACACAATACAGTGACCAGGCAGATCCTTTCTCGCAGGTACACATAGGTTGCTCCAAAGCTCCAAAGAACAGTTTGTGTGTTCACAATGTCCCTCTGACTTGAAGGGCTCTCCAAAATGTCTGCTTACCTGTGTGCACAGATTTAAGGACTCTGTCACATCTAAGGGGCATTTTAGAGGTCTCCTGAAGATTCCTGTAGTAATTTCAGCTGTCAAATCTCTCATCCTCTGTTTAATAAAGTACCGTCAAAGTCAAATAGGGAATTTGCTGTATTCTGCACCTAAAACAATGGAAACACATAACAGTGCAATGATTTTAATGGTAGGTGAACAGTGGTGTTTCCAGTCCCTCCCCCTCTCGCCCAGCTCTTTCCTCTGACCTTTTCACTCCTGGCTGTGGCTGGAAAGTCAAGTAAACAGTCAATCTGGTAAAGGACTGGGGAAGAATTTGAGCCACGCTCAGAAGCGGAGCAAAGCCACATTTCCTGAAGAGACTGCACTCTTTACAGTCAGCGGGACGGGACAGCTTCAGAAGGACACCACATGCAGCACGGCTGTGCCACCGCGAGGACCCTGGGGGTCTCTGTCCCTGCAGCAGGTCCCACCGGGACCCCCCAGCCCTGCTCCCCACAACGCCCCAGGACTGCACAGGCAGCAGGAATGAGGCTCCCTTGCTTTTTAAAGACTGAAACACAGATTTGCTTTCGAGTAGGTTAATCTACATACCATGCCGCAGCTGTAAAACACTTGCTAATGAACAGAGCTAATTAATAGAACTGTAGGCGTTCAAAGAACTGGGTTAATTTAGCTGTGAAGAGCTACGGAATGCTCAGTATGAGCCTCTTGAATGACAAGCGTAACCGTACCCACTGTGAAGCTGTGGTCACGCTAATTCTGTTATGATTGAAGTCATTTACAAGAAGTCAGCTGCAGTAAGCACTGATGCTATTTTCAACAGCCAAGAAAAACCCGCCCCCTAGGGCAACACACTGACCGTATCTAGTCATCAATACTCCTCACCCGGCTCTCCTTCAGAGCCCATGTCAGCCCTGTCTGTTGTGCTGGGTTGTCATCCAGTCCCTGGCTCTCCTTCCACCCCTCCATTCATGGTGCTGACAGCTGTGTGAGCAATGCATTGATTCATTAATTCCAGTTTCAAGACAAAGGTGACTTAATTTGGAGTCTACATTACTTTCTGTGCAAAGTGTTTGGTAGCAACTACACGTGCAGTAGGTTTCCAGGATGCGTCTCCCAATTGCACAGAAGTGCCATTCAAGACTTTCCCTTGCCACCGACCTGCCTGTTGTCATACTTCTGCACAGTACTCAGATCCTGTCACTGCAGGACTTTTTCCTCCACAGCTGTTGCCCAACACAGCAGCCAAATTTGCTACACCTGGGTCCAATTTGCTCTTTGTGCCACCATGGAATAACAGAAACACAGGCCAGCAGGGAGCCTAAAGAAAAGCCCAACTTCTCCCACTCGTCCCAACGTGCAACCACTGCTCCAGTACAGCAAAGCAGCAAAGGCCAAAGAGTCAGAATATAAGCTCCCGACCAACAGTTAGCCACACGCCAAAAGTATTTCCCTCTGTCTGGACCTCAGTGACATGCTTTAGATGTGGTTGCTGAAGACAACAATGATAGAAATGATGCTTGTGCATAGCCAAGCAATTACCCTATATTCCTAAGCTATGAGAAGAGCAGATATTGTGAAGATGGAATAGCAGTCAAGCAGAGTAAAGCAAATAGCTAACCATGCCACAAGCCATGTTTGCTCAGCTTCCTTCATTCTGTTCATTTTGGGATCACTAGCAAGGCAAAGTAGGATCACCTTTCATTGCCATTTTAATCTCTGTTATAGGTATATTTTTTGTAGCTCCCGGCTATGTAGAAGAATGACATCCAGTCACCCTAAAGAGTTCTGTCTCCTGTGAGTCACTACTGCCTGGCCTGCTGCTGCTTGTGAGCACGAAGGTTCATCTTCACTAACAGAGAGTTTTGGGGTTTTCTGTTCTCTGCTACTAATTGAAAAAAAGCAACTGTGAAGATTTGGTCTTTTTTTGCTGAGTAAGATCCACTGGCCACCGTGCTGTGCTTGTAGGTGTGCACAGCCCTCCAGACACGGCTGTGGAACGTTCTGAGTGCTTCAAATGGAGAACTTTCTTTACACGATTAGTATGTTTTCAATCAGAGGCTTCCTACACACTTATCTATTGCCAAACACTTAATCACTTCTTTCATAGAAATACTCATTAAATGATCCTTTTTTTACATCATAGTAGTGAAGGCCTGTGGTTGTCTATAGTGAGCACAGTGGGCCAAAACATGCTCAGGTTTATGGTGAGATATTCCATGGGCAGATCTGGGATGGTGCCAGGATGCCCGCGAGGACACTGACCCGAATGCCTGTGCATTCCCAGTATTACATGGGCTCAGGTTGTTTATAGAGTGGTGTCAGCTTAATGCAATTTGTGGATCAGATCGGTGACCATCGGTGGGACACTAGTTCCACAAAGCCCCTTTACTTATATTTTACAGCACCTTTGCATGCCATAAAGATTTGAAGGCTAGAAGATACCAACGGATTCATCTAGCCTGACTTTCTTTAGATGAAAAAAGGCCTCAGAAGTTTCACCAGGAATTTTCTGCAGTGCAGTTATGCCTGCTGCGTAAGTGAACACTGTCAAAGCCAGTTATGTGCAACTAAACTTAGTAGAGTTTTTAGGCAGACATCCAACCTCAGCTGAATGATGTCAAGCACTAAAGAATTTACTATGTACTTCCACGTGCACTTCCATCACTGGCTGCATTGCAGTGCAACTTATCTTTTCTGCTCATCAACATGTCCAACCAGTCACAGTTCTGTTTCCATCTGGCATTACAACAGCAGCATGCCATGACTGCAGGTGGAGAAGGAATGAAGCCCTAAAGGAGATGGCAGGACATTTTTTCTCCTTACCTGACAGAACAGGACTGGGCACAAGGCTGGCATCTTTTCTGTAAGGTGAGGTGGTTGCCACTCAGGACTGAATGAGCTTGGTAACAATAGAGGAAAGAGGAAAGTCTTGATCAGCAGTCATAGTGCAGCACATTGGGAAAGGAATCTGAAGTTGTTTTACATCAAATTCCTCCCTCTCTCAGGCAACTGAAATGCAGACAGTGAGGAAACTGCAACTACTGTACTAAAATGAGATGTGGAGGCACCCAGGCAACAGACCTGGAGAGATGCACCCAGTCGGACAGGTAAGTATGATAAGTAGTTTAGGCCTTTACTTAGATGCTGTCAAATCTCTTGGAATTTCTGTGCTCTGTTTTAGTTGCTTTTCACAGTGTAAATAGACATCCTGGCTCTGTTAAAAAAGCAGACAACTATTTGGCCCTTCCTTATTCTACCACTAACTGGCCTCCTGATACTCTACTGCGGACTTGGAGTAGCACAAAAGAGATCAGTGGTTTCACTAGCCAAGACACATAACACATACACAGCTGAACATGGTAATGATGTGAAAGGAGAAGAATGAACTTAGTAGCAAATAGGAAAAATAATCAGCAAAATTTCAGAAGAATGCTGGGATATTTAATGCTGGTATCAGCAGAAGCAGAGGCCAGGGAATAGGGAGATAACTTCAGAAGGAACGCACAAGTGGGATCAAATCTCAATGTCTATACTTTCCATGTAGCTATAAAGCCATCCTTTAATTTGGTTACAAAGCTCCCAGGTTAAGTCAGGATAGACAGAAAAGTGCCCAATGCACTCACTGGCAGATGAACACGTTGTCACTGTAAAGTAAACCTTTGAATTCAGTTACCTTTGTCTTAGACTGAAGATCTTAGGTAATTTCACCAATCCCTTCCATCTTTTGCCAAGTTTAACTGACAGTGAGGTGTTTTACTTGACAGGCACCCTAGAGACAGCATCAGCGCAGGACAGCCAGCAGCTCACGAGTCAGGGAGTGCGGAGGAGTCCCCAGCACTGTCCTGTTCCCACAGATCCTGAACTGAAGGACACTTTGCAAGTCACAGTGTGAACGCGAAGAGACAGGGAGGATACTGAGGACCCATTATTTCCCTTGGTAAATCTACTCTAGTCACAACATTCACACATGCTGTGAGAAAAATAAAAATTGTAGCCATAATCAGAGGTTTATTATATCAGAACATACAAACGTCTGAAGCAAAATCTTTGCTCCAGCAAAATAAATTTCCAGGGAAGATCAACTTTTCTATAGATAATATTATTAAACAACAGTAAGCATCTTTTTACAATTAAATCTGAGAGCTATGGTTGCATCATGAAGATTTCTTACTTGATAGAGCCCCAGCTAACTCACAGGTTGAGGGTGATGTGAAACCCTATCTCTGCTGTTCAGTTCTGATACTGAAAGCCTGTGTACCAGATGGCGTGCAATTTCCTGCCCCTCGCCCTTCCAGCTCTGCTGAGTGCTTGCAAGTCTCTCCCCTGTGCCCTTCAAACTGAAACTGATAACTACGTTACATTTTCACCCTAACCAAACTTTCCCCAAATCAACTTCCCTACAGCAGAAACTAATTATTACTGGAATTTGAGTCAGATTGAACTTTCAGGCTGAGATTTTAGGTATCCTCTCTGGGATTTGAACACTTGTGGTTCCCAGATACAGCACTGAAAACAAAAGTGAACATAAAACATTCTCCAAAAAATGTTACAACACAGACTTGAGTAAGGCTTGCAGATTTTGTAACACTCTGTGAAACAGCCTCCTTTGGTTATTTCTTGGCCTGCCAGTATGCCATCACTGCCCAGGCAACCTAGAGAGATCCGGAGGTGGGGCTGGTGTATGCTATAGACTCTTGACACCAAAGCAGGATAGGTATGATCTCTAACATTATCACTAAGATGAATTTGCGAGATACATGCTACACAAGGGGTAAGGCTACTAGCTACTGTGTGTGCTCTCCCCAGATAAAAGCCAGTAAACCTTCTTGCTTGACTCTTCTGGTATGTATTCTGCAAACACAATCTGTTCAGAAATAGTTTTGACAAAGGCCTGAGAGATTCTTTTAGGTTTTCTGTCCCCCTTACACTCCCCTTTGCTCTCACCAGGTAGGCTGTTCACACCAGCTCCTTTAACCAGCTCACGGAGGTGAAAACCAAAAGCTCCCAGAGGCAGGTGCCAAACTGCCAGGGGGCCGTTGGATCTGTTAGTCGGGTGCCTAAAAGACATTGTGTGAACGCTTCCCCAGGTTTCTCCCTGGTTCCCAGCAAGGCCAGCTATACAAAGTAAAAAGAAGTGAGCCGTGAAAGCTTTACAAGTATTACATAGCAATTTGTTTCTGTTTAAAACAAGCTGAAACTAGAGTTCAGTACCTCAAGCCTTTTTCAGCCATGAGGTAGGAACTTCCCTTTCCAAGTACAGGGATCTTTATCTAATCTTGCACAGTTACTCAATAATTTTGTGATTAATGGTAAATCCATCACTGTCCCGGGACTAAACATACTCTGTGTAAGTTACAACCTTATGCAAACGCAGGTCTTTTTGTTTTGGAAAACCAGGAAGAAAAGCAGGAAGAACTATGGTTTTGTAGGAAGAGGAGGAAATACTTGTCAGAGTGTCTGTGTAAAACTGGCAGCCAACAGAAGCTGTTCCCAGACAAGACAGCACAGCTCAGCAGGCCAAAAGCTACACAGCTCTGCAAAGTATCACACAGCTATCACCTATCTGTATTTGGCATGTACAATATTTGTATAATTGTATGTGAAGTAGATGGTGCCTTTCTTAAACATAATAATTTCAGTTCCATTATTCTCAGCCCAGCATATTTGGTATTGTAATCTCCATTTTCATACAAGAGTTTCTGGCTGCTGTAAATTTCCTCATTACTGTTGCTGCACAGGTAAAGCAAATGACTGGCTGAGGTCTGTTAATAGCGCATATGATCAACCTGCTGTTTAGTGTAAGTTTGCTATAGTTGTTGTTTTTTTCTCTGTGGACATTAATTACAAAGGTCCAGGTGTATAATAGCACTTACAATGAATACTGCTGATACAATTTGCCAGCCATGCCAAATGACTCCTCTTTCTAAGTTTCCATTCAGTAAAAAAAAGAAAAAGAAGGTGGCTGCAATGAGAGAAATCTTAGACCTTGCAGGGCATTCATTACTGGTCCGGAGGGCAGAGCTGCCTAAACCATGTTGAGCCTTATGCACAAACTGTTTTATTGCATTCCATATGCTGTTGTACACACTTCCAACAACCCACACGTGTGCATCTGCTGCTGATCTTCATCAGCCCACTGTAAAAAGCAGTCAACTGCTTCCTGGAGCGGACAGCTGAAGCAGCGGGAGCCTGGAAGGGGGCTCAGAGCCGACAGGAGTGTTTGCACACAGGGATGGTGATTCCGGGGTTTCTCTAAAGGCTGGAAGCCAGAGCCAGCCAGCCCAGCACAGGGTGGTGGGGATGAGCTGCTCAGCCAGCCCGTCTGCCTGTACGACCAGACTGTCGGGATGGGCGCCCAGGTCAAACTGGCAACTAAGGGACGTTGTCAAGGGTTGGCTTTTCCAACAGGCCGCAGTGCCATTTATCCTTGGGAACTAAATAAAAATATCTCACCTAATTTGTGTGTTGCAGTCGTGAAGGTCTCAAGCACTGCTGAGACTTTAAATGTCTGCAATTTTCTGCCAGGGACACACAGTTTTAAGCTTAGTACAGAACACACCAGGAACACTTGGCATCTTTTAATACACAAAGTCAAACGAGTGGCCCACATTCCACTTCCACCTTGACTTTTATGAATACAACCCACTCACATGCTGGTCAGAGGGATTTTCTCCGGAGTCTAAATACAAATAAAGGAGGACAGCTTTTGTTTTAGAAGCAGAGAGCAAGAAGGACTGCGAAACAGTAGCACCTACCAAAGCTGTAAGGCACAAATGATGCTCCAGTTAGCCACAGGAGTACTCGGGATAGAAAAAGAAAACAGGAAAGAACAGGAATTCAGCCTTTGGATGAATTGCTGCTGAAATGAGGCTTAGGACTCTCAACTCCAAACAAGGAAACTTGTCTCCCACCCTGTGATTCTGGAATCTTGCATTATGTAGTTTGTACAAAATATCTACTTGCAAATAGTTTGAGTGAAGTATCATAGCCCAGACTCATGGACAGAGCCCTTTCCAAGGCATCAGGAACTCTTAGTTTCATTCGGGACTTTGCCAACCAATTATTCTGTATATCAAACTACTTTACCTTGTAATCTCTTTCCAGCTTTTAACTGTATGGGTAATTTAGACTGATTTTTCACGGCACATAAGAGACTGTGTATAATTTTTTTTTTTTACCATTAGGCAACACTGCAAGGGTTTCAGTAACAGAGTATTCAGTAAAGAGAGGTTTGGCTTTTTTTAGTTCATTATGGCCTATTCTCTTTTTAAGCACTTTTACAGATGCCCTGTTGAAACCACAACAAATTCCACATCTTTCCGACAATAGGATAAAAGTCTCTTGATCCAAACTTTGAGTCTATAAATCTCACGATGCCTTCATTCCCTTACCTGGGCAATGGGTATCACACTCTAGTCCTAGAAGATTTACTGTAATACACACATGTATTTAGGAAGAGCCTACAATTCTGGGGAATAAAAGTACAAAGGCCTAGGTATCAAGAAGTATCTACTGATTATTTTCTCAGATGTCTAAGTACTATTTTATATCTACTTTTAAAACAAATATGCCTAATCAGGAAGAAGTTGTCCACGTGAATTGCACAACTTGTGTATCATTTTATTATGCTTTGGAACTAATAAAACCTTGGTAACCTTTCTTCCTTATAAGTGTGATTTATGCACTGTGTGCAAAAACCACGCACAAGCTCATTGGCAAGGTAACAATTTCAATCACAGATATTGAAATACCTTAGGACTTCCAAATCTGCTTTGAAAGCCACAAGTGAAGAGCACAGGGAAGGCTGTGTCTGCGTACTAAGTATAAAGTGAGGACTGCACAGTCCAGGTCTGCCTTTCTCAGCAATCTCTATTATTTTCTCCTTGCTCTCCTACATATCTCATTTCCTTTGTAATTTCAATACCATTTTAAGAAGACGGTGATTTTAAAATGCAGCACATTTCACATCAGTACGTGCAGTTTTGGGACTGGAAGCCCAGATGGATAGTTTTAGCACTGACATTTCTACCGGGGAAGAATTATCTCTTCTGACTCCTTAAAGTTTAAAATTCCACAGTTCATCTGCCAGATCTGAACTTCTGATCCAAGTGAAAGGAAAAGCTGGATGCTGCATGAAGTCTGCTGTAGTTAAATTGTATACAAACCATTATCTGCTAATATTGTACACAAACCCAGCTGAAGCCCAAAGGTGACTACATATAAAGGCCAGACATAACCCACAGGCACACTCCAAGTTGGTATAAACAGGCTTTGAGTGAATTTAGGAGTGCATGTGTAATTCCACTAGCTTGAATGCTGGCCATTGGTGGAACAAAAAAATCACTGCAGAGCCAGCTTCAGGCCCGTGGTCTTCAGTGTTTCTTACAGGGCCTAATTCAATTTCTAGTGAGGTCAACAGAAACCAAACCGAGCTCAAAACTAACCCTGAGAGAAAATGTTTTCTCTCTAAAGGAAAATTCTATGTGAAACCTGGGAAGGCTGCAGCATGTCAGCGGAGACTGGAAAGCATCCTGGAAGGCTGTGAAATTTTGGAAGAAGTTAATGCATTCAATAGAGTCAAATATTGGCTTGAATCTGAAATAAGTGCAGAGGGAGTAACAGCTGCAAGGAGATCCAGGTGGTTCGCACAAGTTCTCTTGCCAGCTGTAACTTCTGTTACAAAAAAGGAGTCCCAAGTGCAGAACCATTATACAGCTGGTTTAGAGCATTTTGCTCTGACATTCAGACATGTTACAGAATCCAGCATAGTCCTGCACCTGCCCAGTTTCCACTGGCAGCGGTGAAGGCCTGAGCTCTTATTCAGGACTTGGAGAAGCCATTTAATTAATTGCCATACAAATTATGCTACTGTTGGTCCCAATTTTTAAAGCTTGAACTTATTGCAGATCAGTTGTAACAGCCTCTAGTGCTTGAGCTAAAATGAACACATTCTCTTTTATTCAATCTTAATCCACATTAAGCACACAATTTTGCAATTAAGATAATGTGCTGATAGCAGAGAAAAAAAAGAGAGGAAAAAGACACCTATTAAACACCTTTACGAGACAGTGTCTTTTTAAATAACCATGAGCAAAGTATTTATGAAACTCATCCAGTCTGAGTCATAAAGTCTTTATGTAGCAGGCAGATTATGAAAGTGGTTGGCCTCACCAGTTATAAAACATACAGAAGTGGCTGGATTTTAATTCCTCTCTATTGAGTTAGGGGGTCATTTATACATTTAGATTGGGATAGCTTTGGCCAAGGTGCAGCCCAGGCAGTTCTGTAAAACAGCACCTTACAAAAGTGTTCCAGAATCTAGAGGTTTGACCTGCGGAGACCACGTGTCATCACGTCAAAACAGATTAAAGAAAAATAACTACAGTCCACTCACTTTTACTTTAATCTTTCGCAGGTCGTCCTTTTGCTTGGTTGCATGAGAAGCACAGATTGTACAGTATGTCAATCCAGCTCAACAGGCACTGGCATCCGAACATAAGAAAAACAAATCCTTTCCTTTTAATTCAAGTCCATCCTGCTTCCCATGATTTCCTGTCCTCCAGCGCAGTTCAGTTCCTAGGAAAAGTTGCACAATACAAATATACTGTTGCCTGTGCTAACAAAGTAATTGACCTGCCATGAAAAAGCTGGCATAAATAGTATCTCCTCCTGGTAACTACTAAACAGCTAAACTGCATGTGGTAATGCTGTTTGTTAGTAATGTCATTTTATGCTATTAACATCATTTTAAAGAGGCATAACGCTTACAAATGTAAACAGAACAGCCCATGACCCATTCCCTGCAGTGTACAACAAATGGCACATTTTACTGTAAAACAATGACACCAGAACCACTGCAGTTACAGAATATATCTCACAGTCACAGTTCTCTAAATTTGCTGGTCAGATATGATCCTCCAGGAAACTAAAGGCTGAGAAGAACAAAAGAGCATCATAAACAATACTTACTGATGCTATTGATGATGGAAGAGGGGAGCAACCAGCTTTTTGCTGAACTCAGTTTCTACATTACAAATCAGTTCCGGTTTTCTGCTCTGTATGATCCAGTATTAAGAGGTTTCAGGAGGAAGAGCTAGTCAATATTCCAAATCTGGTCCAGCTTATTAATTTTACTGTAAGCTTAAATAAAAGAAATATCTTGATACGATCAAGTTGGAGCTCAGACTTGCGAACACTAGTCCTGCTTTGGAAATACTCCAGCCTGCGACCTCTGCTTCAGCCACTTTAGGAAATGGAGCTGATAACCCAGGAGAAAGTCCAGAAAAAAAAATTAAGCATCTGGAGATGTAAGTGTGCATAGGAGAAGGAACAAGGATTTACCTGTGAATGACTAAAATCCAGGAATAATTCTGGAGCGATGACTGAACGGTGGGATTCCTGAGGCACAGGGAGCAATGAAAGCAGCAGGTTGCAGACCTGCCCTGCTCTCCCCTGCGCTACCCAGAGATGCTCGGCTGTTTGTCCAGCCTCCGCTGACCACAGTGCCTTCCCCTGCTCCACACGAGACTCTGGGGTGCAGGACCTTGGCCTCAGAGGGAAGCAACAAGGACTGGAACCAAATCCTCTCACTGCATCTGTTTGGAAGGCAGTGCTCTGGCTGCTCGACTGTCGGGGGGAAGAAAAAAAACGTTTATTGGCAAAAACAACAACTACCTCAGGACTCTCACATTTGATGGGGGAACGCTGTGAAAGGGCAAGACCATCCATATACCCAAGACAACCACCTCCCAAGAGCAAAAGTATGAGAAGGAGAACTTTTCAACAACTGAAGACTTCCATGAATCTCTATGGAAGTTGGAGGAGTTCTGCTATTGATGGTAGAGGCAAGAAAAGCAGGACTAGGCTGTGCACGTATCAGGCTGACACAAAAGAACTTCTCCCTCCTAGGACTAGTCAAGGGCTTGCTTTCAGTAGAAAAGCTTACTCACTGTGTAATGACCCATCAAATAAAACCACCTGGGCCTGCACTAATCAGATCTGCCTGTGAAGTGCATGCTGAGCTGTGACAGCAAGAGCAGCAAGAACAGGACAGTGACAGGAAATTCAGGTGTTGGGAGTATGAGACAGTCAAGAGGTGCTTCCTTGCCAACTCTTGGGTTTGCACGGATAGAAGGTGTATGAACTAATTTAGGAGAATCAGCCTGCGGATCAGGATATTAGTCTTCTATTTGCCACCTCATCAATGATAAACCTGAATTTGATTGCTCACACAGCAACCTGCCAGCACTCAGATGTTCAGAGGCTCTGTACTGCTTTTTAGCATGTGATATGAGCAACGCTGAGATTTCATTCCACGATTTTGCTCTTTCCTTTGTTTTATTCTGAAAATGCCAAAGGACATAGTCATATCTGGTTCAGGATTTTCACATCTGAGTATTAACTCTCCCGGAAAGATGATGTGCCTGGGAATAGTATTGTTTGAATGTGCTTTTGTTACTGTTACTGAGGGTTCTTCCTTCCCTTCTTCTGTTCCTCCATTTCACAGAAGGCTCTTACATCTTCGTAATCCTGGATGAGAATCCCCTTTAAAAAAACCTCTGCTGGCTTCAGAAGTCTTGTAAAACTGCTGCATTGCAACCAGGCTGTGAGTAAGCAAGGCAGAGGAAGGACAGAGTGACAAGGGTGGCCACCCTGGCTCCCTCACCCTCAAAAACCTGGACAATCTGGAGGTGAAGGGGGCCATGCCCTCACCTGTAAGTAAGGAGCGGGGCATTTCCCCGCTCTTCCTGAGGAGAAATCTGTAAGGATTGGGGCATTTCCCTACCTGCGTGTCTCCTCCTGTGGGATTTCTGAAATCGTTGTTACACAAGTTGTGAAATCTGCCCTGTCCTTTCAGAGGGGGAAGGGGCAAGTACAGACTTGCTGGAGCTGGAGGACAGCGAAGGACAGAGTGTTTGTCTATACTGGCACCTGTAAGAAGCTGTGTAGTACAGGAGGTGCGGGCTCTAAGCCAACCTGCTCTGGCTCTCAGCAGGCATGACTCACTTTGGCTTGATAATGGTCTAAATCCAGCCACCCAGCTACTGGTTGGCAAGCTGGAATCCACCTGCCATGGATGTCGCTGCTGAGAGCAGGAGTCCCAGGCACCCGGATCAGATGGAGCATTCACTGCCAGCGACTGGGAGGCAGCAGAAGAGAAGAGGAGGATGGGGTGTGGGTAGGAACACACAGACACGGATGGGCTGCTGGCTCTGCCCAGATCTGCTGAGGCAATGGGAACATAGGTAAGCGAGAGCCAAAGCAGAGATTGCTGGAGCTGTTTGAAAGGAACAATGGAAACATTTAGCCTTGGGAAAGCAGTGCCCATTCATTCATGATGATGCTGCTACCTGAAATTTCCATGATTTTCCTTAAAATGGTAATTTGACACACTTTGAAGCGCTTACTTGGTAGGGCAAATGTACTCACAGAAAGTGGAGAAGGATCATTTCATTCAAGGAGCTATAACGTAATTCCTTTAACCATTCATACACAGCAGATCCTGCTCCTCTTTCTACCTGTACTAGATAATTCTTCCCACTTCCCTCCTGGAGTTACACAAATACTGCGGTACCTTCAGCACATTCCTGTAACGCATATATTGTGCCAAGTGGTTGATCCTCCAAACTGAAACTGATAAGCAGGTAAAAGATGCTCTGAACAAGCAGGCTTAGCCATCCTGTTTCACCTGGCCCCCACACTGAAGTGTTAAAGGGAACCTGAAGGACTTCGTCCAACTAGCTTGACCCTCAACAGCACGGCCAGCATAACCTTTCTCTGGGTTTCTCTAAATCAAAGCATGTCTTCTCTTAGCGCATTGGCCAAGCCTGGTAAGTAAAACCAGTCCCAATCTACATTTTGCATTCCTGAAAGTGAGGTTTTTCTCAATAATTTTAGCTCTTTTCTGTGAGCCAGTAACTAGAAGGCTGCCAACTGTATATTTCATGTGATAGAACCAATGTAGGGAGAGTGTTCTTTAATCAGCTCAAAGTGTGGTGTCACAGATATCTGGAATAAGCCAGCAACTTCCCCCACAACTTGGCCTTTCTCTTTCTCCAGCCCTGCTCCTGTGCTCTGGAATCCCACCTCATCCTTTATTTTGGCTCTGAAACCCTTCCAGAGCCAAGACAACTTGCTCTCTTAGGAAAAAAAAAATAATCTAGTCATGTCACATCAAGTAGCTAAAATGGCTAAAAAAAGCATCCAAGAAATGGCAGAACCTGTGCAAAACAGGAGTATGTGGCTGAGAGTGATTAGAATTATTTAGATTTTAGGATTGCCAGTTGTTCTGTTATTTGTGTTGACCTCTACACTGTTGTAAGTAAGAAACATTCCCTGTGTATTACGGAACAAGGAGGGCTCCTAGGATGCACCTGTTTGCTTACCGGATCTGGCAAATCAGTCGTGTGGAATGTCAATATAGGACAAACTTCTCAATGTAGACCAGAGTCACTGAAGAGCTACTGCAGAAGCCTGCTGTTGAGTTTGGCAGGATCGTACTGGAAATAAAACGCTGAACTGAAAACATGTACCAAATAGCTGAGAGAAATAATTCAGAGCCTATTAATAATGTGGCAGGTAGGATGCAAACAAGCATGCAAAGCGATTGACTTGGCTAAGACTGTCACAAAAATGGAAGGGCCTGACTGATTACAAAAAGCCTGCTGAAGAAAGAGTTGATGCAAAACTTTCTCTCCATTAATTCTCCAGGAAGAATAAGTTAAAAATTTAAATGCTAAATTTAGATTTCGTTGGAAAAAAAAAAAAACCAACCAAACCCCAAACCAAAAGAGCTGTAATTAAGGTTGAATATTTATGGAGTAAAATAAAAGACTGACCAAGAGAAAAAAACATGCTGCTGACTAACAAGAACATTTCAGAATTACAGTGAACTGCATTAACAAACAATTCAGAATTAAAGTCTCAGTCTTCCTCAGACTTTTTAGGCAAAATTCCAATTGAAGTTGCTGCAGAAAGTTGACAGTGATTGCAAAACTGAATTAAAAAGAGATCTCAAAAGGATTTGAGTTTTTGCTAAAACATGAGAAACCCCTTTTGCACAAAACATAATCGAGTGGTTGAAGAAAAACACCCTATTTTATTTGCCTCGTTACCACTTCTGCATCTGGTAAGATTTAACTTGTGATTTCACAGATCGGGCTATCAGACGTTAGCTGTCCAGAAACAAAGTTCTCCTCAGGGGAAGGGCTGCAGCCTGAGCATCTGATCCAAAGCCACTGGCAACGGAGAGAAATTTTCCAATCATCTGTGGAGATTTAGATCTCAGAACGGGAAGAAATAGCAGAATCTTCTCTGAGTGCACGAAGAACCGAAGCCTTTTGGCCAACAGCAGGCACATGCATGGACAAGCACAAGACTTTGTTTGGGTGACTCGTACATACAGACCACGGCTGGGTCAAAGCAGGCAGGCAAGACAATACCGGGTTCCTGGAAAAATAGGAAGGAGGGAAAAAGGAGGAGGAAAAAACAACAGGTTTTTTTTTTTTACTTACTGGAATCCAAGATCATCTTCACAGAAAACATAGTTTGTTACCATAATTTGGAAAAATGATTGTTGTAATCTGCCTGCTGGTAATTCCCTGAAAAGAAAGAACAAGCTTTAGGCCAGTATGCTCTTATTTTTCTTGCACAGGAGCCATCAATTCCTTTCATCTTGCTGCAGGATACTTTTTTAAACTTTAGGTTTCTCTGTGCTTGGAACACATCTGAGGGAAGAGAGCAGCATCGGTGAGAGGAATCCCTGCAGGCAGTAGTTAGTATCTCACCAGAGGGTGTTCTTCCCCAGGTAGGGAAGCAGTGGGGAGGTGTGGGCTCAGCCTGGGTGCCTGACTCTGCTGTGCTTCGTTACACCTCCTGGTTGAAGAAGATAGTACAGATTTAATAGATTTAATGAGGGCCAGAGGGGAACAGAAGGGGCTATAACCCGCTCCCCCATTAGCTCTGAGCAAAGCCACAGCTCTGGCACCATAGAGCCATACCTCATCTCAGTGAAACTGAACCAGGCCTTGTAGGACCGGGGAAGGGCAAATTAACTTTGTCACTTCTGTGACACAGAGAGCCCTGCTAGGATCATAGATGTGCCTCTGTCTTTCTGCTTGTAGCAGAACTTGATATACCTGGGCCTTCTAAAGGTGCTCCAAATGCAGGACCAACAGCCCTCCTAGGAAACACTAAAAGGATACAAGACAGGGATTTATTTGCACCCACATATTTGCAAAAAAATGACAAATCAGTCTGTACTAGAAGCAAGTGGTGACCTACGAATCTGAAATGAAATCGGACACTATGGAACATCAGCAAAATGTTCCCAGGCACAGTTCTGGAGAAATGACTACTCAGCTAGCGAAAATATTCGAACTGGATTTGTGCAGGTGTTTTCAGATATGCTCAAAAATGTTTGAAGAGAAACATGCAACACAGCACATGCACCTTGATGTCAGTTCCAGTGACACAGTCTCTGCACCGCTGAATTGTCCCGACAATACTGTTACAGCAAAGGCTGCTAAAATAGTTGTTTTTAAAGAGGTACAGGAGGTCAGCTCAACACGAGAGATGACTGTAACTTTCAGTAAAGCAGCCGTTTAGTGAACCGAGCCCGGGACGTGTTGTGCTTTTGTAGTTCAAAGCGAGCGTCTCTCTGTGCGCGCCTGGCTTTTAACACCACCCCTCCACGTGATTGAAGAAAGCCACAAGAAAGAGGTTTCTACATTATTATCTCTTCCTGGAAAACAAACCTGACTGTTTCCCCGAAGTTTGCTGCTACAGAATTATGCCACTTTGAAGGCAGCCAGCCGTTTGGGCTCCCCGTCCACCTGCCTTCCTTGCAGTTGTCATTATCTCTACTTTACTTTACCTGGAACTTAGCAATCCCTCACTCTCTTTCCTCCTAGGTTTCAGTAGCTCTTCAAAATGAAAATCAACAGTGTTCCTTTTACTCCCAGACACTGCCTTTCAGATAATCACGTCATACTGTGCAGCAGCTGCTTGGAGCCCAGGCAGCAGAAACAGCACTTGAATAAAGAGTTTCCAGTAAAGTAGCTGCCTTTTTCTAGCATTTCACTGTTTACTTGTAACATTGGTTCAGATCAACATTGGGTTTTTATCAAGTGATTCAAGTGATATGTTAGTGGCATGGCTGATACAACTCAGAAAGTTTTTTTTTGTTTTTTTTTTAATACTTCACATTAGAGACTCTAAATAAATAAAGATCTTATGAGTCAGTGGATTTCATTCCTGTCAAATGACCATTGAATTAAAACAAAACAACCTCAAACCTCTCATCAGCAGAACTTCGTGTGCAGTTTCAGTTTCTGTTTTGCTATTAACAGGCTTGTAAATTGGTTAGAGTAATCCTACTGCTTTTTTAAGAAACTTGTCATCATGACAGATACACGAAAGGCCCCAGGAAACCCCCTCCCTCTTCCCCCAGAAGTGTCAGGTTTGCGAGGAAGAGTTGGCATTGCAAAAGTCTGGATGTAATTTAACAAATTTTCTCGGTAGTCAGGGGCAGGCTCACCCGCTGAAGATCCAGCACAGGCTCCCTGGTGCGACTGGAGTCGCGCAGACGGGTGGCGGATCCTTCCCTAAGAACACACAGCACGGACTCAAAGAGCTCAGCACCGAAAGCGAGTATCTACGGCTGACAGTTTTCATAATCCAGATTATCTGAACTATCAAATGACCTCAGAGACAAGCCATCTTTCTGCCAGTACTGCGGAGAAGTTGATTTATGTATAAAACTTCTAAGAAGTTCACAGTCTAAGTGACAAATGGAAAAGCTGAAACTGGCATGTTCTTAGAAATACAGTGATAGAGCTGTGGGGAGGGTTGTGGGCAAAGCACTGCAGCAAGGCGAAGTGCTGCCTTTGCTTTGTCTTTACCTCATCTGCTTATCAAAATGTTACACGTATATTTATATTTATGCTACAAATAAGGAGATGGCTTTGTAGCGTATTGTGGTACCATAACATAAACGCAACTAGTTGCCCTCCTGCTCTGTCCATATAAGATACATGGGCATAACTGCCCCCCTGCCCTGTCCGTACGACAACAGTCACCCTGCTAAATATTTCTTTTTCCTCACCATCAACAAATGTGGACTGTTGCCTTAAGTTTTACTTGCCTCATCTGTTTTAATTACAGGGTGAACTATCAAGAGCAGAAATAGCAGTTGAAGATGGGAGTTTAAATCAGATTAGAAACGTAAAAGGACCAAAGCTTGCCTTCAAAAGACTCCTATCTTTTAGTAAAAATAATCAAATTTCAACGCTGCCACAACACAGTTTGTGATTAAGCTCTTTTTGTTAATCTTAAAACATTTCTAACGGGAAATTGTAACTTTCCTTTTCCCTCAGAGCCTTCTGCTGCTGTGCAGAGAAACCTCGAGTTTATAAGCAGAGAGCTAAAAAGATAAAGAGCAAAACCAGCCAAAATTTACAAGTGTGCAGCTGGGCAGGAGGCCACCTTCCACACTGATAAGACACCTCAAAATCCTCACCATCACTCCCAGGCTAAAGAATGCTCTCATTCGGGAGCCTGTACTGGAAAGAGTCCTGAGGACAACTTTGCGTACAGAGGTTCACAAACCACAGCGAAATTTGTCCTTATTGGGACATTTCAGGACTGCACAAACAGATTCACATCACGCCAACAAAGCCAAGGTCTGGTGAGAGCCTGGTGGCAGGTTTTAGATGCAGCTCTCTCTCTGTCAGGTCCACAGGATTGATAAGCAAGCGAAAACACATATTGATCTTGGTCAGGAACGTGGCGCATGGCCTTTCTTTTCCCTTCAGGTCCCAGTCATGTTCTATAGGAACGGTCCAACCGAGGGTGCGTGAAAGCTTTGCTGCAGCTGTGTAGTGTCCTCTTTATAACCGTCTTTATTCCCTACACAGAGGATCAGTCAGCAGCTGTGTCAGTCAGCTTGGATTTTAAGATTTCCTCCTCCACACACCTCCAGCCTGGTCTCCCCCCATTCCAAAGAACTACAGCTGGCCTGGTCCCAGCTCCTTCCCGTGCACACAGATGCCCTCATCCCGTTGGCACTGCTGCGGGGAGATCCCAGCTCTCAAACAGCACCAGCTGTCACTACACCACCTGGACTACATTTCCTTCCTTCTCTCCATCCTCCCTTTGGCAGCCACAAGCACTCTGGGTCTTTGTTTTTCTCCTGTTATGGTGCTGCTTGGCTGCCTAGGTAATACCTGCTATTTTATTGGGCTTTTAATGTCTTCTATGGGAAGAAATGACAGACCAGAAGAAAGGGTGTTGCAGGCTAAATCTGACTCACCAGTGCCTTCACTATTGTAGTGATATTTCTGTAAGTCTAGAGAAGCAAGACTGCATTCCAGATATGGTGTCCATGGACAGTGTAGCCACTTCAGCTCATCTTTGCCAAGCAGATGGAAGAGATTTCAGGCAAAAGGCTTGAGACAAGAGAAAAAAAAACCAACCAGATTTTCTTTACTCTATGTGTAGGATGATTGCATGATCCAATAACAGAAATACACATAAAGCCAGAGACGTATGTAGCAATCAGTCACTTAGTTGGGTGTCTGTTCATTCAAACCAGAATTACTCCACAATGCCCACAATCCATCAGAGACAGAGCAGCTTAATTGAAAACAAGCTGGTGAGGGAATGATTTAACCCAGAAATATGCGGTTGATGAACAGGAGTTCCAGGTCCCAAAATAGCTCCATTAAACCTCAGTAAACTGAGTGAGCATCTCGGTGTCGATTTCTGCAAAACACAGGACTCTACAGCCACCTCAGCTGGCAGCTTTCTAGAACTGTGATGAACATTGAGAGCACTGATTTATACAAATACTGTTTTTCCTTAAAATCCAGGGGCATTTTGAAGTGTATCCAAACCTATGAAACTTTCCTTTAAGCAATAATCTCATTGCAAAGTTCTGACATGCCAAGAATTGCCCCCAATTCAGGAGGTAAGTGGAACACAGAAAGTAACAACATGTAACCCAGTATTCTACAGCCTAGTCTGGCTGGGGCAGAGCTGAAATGCTTTTTGATGGAAACATTTAAGATATAGAATCTAAGCTGAAGTCTTTAACCAGGACATGAGTCCGGCTTTCTTCAGATTCAGCTATTTTCGGCCCACATCCAAAGTTCATACCTCATTGAATGATTCTATCCAGTATGCTCCAAAGCCCAAGCATTTTGACTAAGTGCCACCTCCACCAATGTTCAAAAGCAGTTTACACTTGATTTATATTTCACTTTCTTCCTATATTCAAATTCCCTGTTCTAATTGCCATTTCCAGTTAACCCTTACCCATTTCTGGAGATCTACATATTCACTAACTGGAGAGAGGAAACTCTGAACTTAAGCACCAGAACTAGTCAGTAATGGAACAAGGGTTTGTTTTAGAACCAAAAAAAGCTGCATCTAGGAAAAATACATCCTGTGTGGTACTGACTCAGTGTGAGGAAAAGTGGCACAAGATAGTACTGTTCTTTTCACGTTGTTCCCTGACAGGCTATTTCAATGCTGCAACACAAATAACAGGAATTAGCATTAGCTAGAGACATCTCAGTAACAGATAAAAAGGTTCAAAGGTAGATTACACACTCCTACTTCGATTCAGAATAGGAAGAAGGAAATAATTTATTCCTTGTTACAGGAGAGAGTATTTCATTCAAGCCCTGTCACCAGGATTATTCAGAAATGTGTTGCTGCAACGCCTTAGTGCTGCACCCATCAGAACCCAGGCCACTCACCTATTCTGCAAGAGGAAGTTATTTACCTCAGATTATACCTAACGCACACACATCCCATCTGCCACACAGGTTCTTCAGCCAGACGGATACCTAAACCAGCCAGCAACCATTCAGCCAAAGCACCTGGTTGGCGCGGTCCCCAGGGAACGCTGGGTAGTGCCACTTGTAGTCGGCTGCTCGTTCAGACGTGCGTCTGCCAGTTGTGGGGTGAAACTCCTCTAGGCTTCAGAGGCCCTTCCTCTCCTGAACAAATCCTCCTCATGCAGTAAATACCAACCAATAATCAGGATGAATGGTCTGGAGGAGAGATGAAAGAGCAATACAAGAATAAGCAACGAAGAATTCATAATCACCAAAAGAAAAAACAATACAATAGCACTGAGTTTAACTAGCTTGGGAAAACGTCCCAGAGGAATAACCCTTATTTGGTGGGTAAAATTATTGGAAAAAGCAGCAGAAAGCGTGCGGGAGAGAAGGGGAAACCCTGCTGCTATGCTGTGGGCAAGCTGAACATCAATGCTGTTTTCACTCTAGGTTGCACTCTGTGCCACTCACTCCTGACAAAAACACACACACTTTCGGTTAGTATCACATTCAGCAGAAAACCTGCACAAAGCCTGAATCACAAACTGAAATGACTCACATGGTGAATACACCTATTCACAGCTTCCCGAGTATGTTTAATAGAGGTGGGTATTTATACTTATATCTGACAGATCTGAATTTCTTAGCTTGCTTACACTTTCTTTGGAAAAAACGATATTTATAACGTTTTTTAATAGAACGCAGTCAATGAAACTAATATACAGTACTTTTAGCTAACTTATATCTGAGTTTGGAGCACCTGTAGTCAATCCCAGAGCAAAAAGCTAGAGGGGACAAAAAGAAAATATCATCCAGATATGGTCAAAATAGGGGTGAGAAAGAAATAAAAAAGAAGGTGCAGAAAAAATTGAAGTACAATGGTAAGGAAGAAGTGGCTTGCAGGAACATAGCTATTGTAAAGCTATTATCCCTAGTTTACTTTGGCATTTTAACAGATACAGTTTGGACTGAGATGAAAAGGAATCTGATATTAATTTGAAAATACTCAGCAAGATGTCCTATCCATGAACCCTTCAAGGACTCCCATTCTCCTGCATTTATTTGAAGATAAACATTTTCTCATTTTATTATTCTAAAAATGTTCTTTATTTGTTTTAGTATAAAAGAAGAATGTATGCTGCAGACTCTGGGAAGATGGTTAACATAACAGAATGTTTCTGTCACTGGGGCCCAAACTGAAAAGGGCACAGGCACTTGAACAGCCCTAAACTTGGGCTGGGTGTTAGGTGACATTTGAAAGATTTTGGTGGAGAAACTGTTATTGAATATCAGAGTGGAACTAAATGGATATCTGGAATGCTATGATTGGTTGCTGGGAACTATATCAGAAAACAACGTGTACACACCTAGCAGGACTTTAAAACACAATTTCACAATAGCCTGCTGAGGTTAACTCAGTGACATCTGTTGAACACGCAATTAAACAACAAAGAGGTTGCCAAAAGTCATATAGGCAGCAAAACATTTTCTTCTCCTTTTAGACATTTTTTAGAGAACCAACCTTCAAAACTGGGTGTGAAGAGGGGGCTCTGGGCTCCAGCTCTAAGCGCTAAAAAGATTTTGGCACAATTTTGATCATATGCTCCCAATGCAGTTCCTAGATGGCCGCTGGGGAGAGGGGAACCCTGCGGAGCTTGTGTGCAAGTGCAAACCCTGCGAGGTTTCCAGAGCGGCTGCAGGTTTGCACAGTTCGTGGCTCCACCAGTGGCCACCACTCCTGGGAGTCAACTGCTCCACCTGCCTTTGGCTGGCACAGATTGACTGCAGAGCCATCAGCTGGGGTGAGAAATGGCAGCGAGGAGCTCACAGCAGCAGCCCTTTGCTCCAGGGACACAGAGCTTTGTGTGTCGATGAAGAGAAGATTTTGCGTGACAGCAGCAGATCTTCAGAACCCAAGTTCTAAGGGCTATTGTTTTAGGCTAAAACTACACTAGAAAGCTTATAATCTTTTGTTGCTATTAGGTGTGGAGAACAGGTGTCAGCCCTCCCATAGTGAGATCAAACTTGTTAGGAAAGGCTTCATCTGCCCTAGGAGCTGAAGTGTTATCCTCAAGCCAAACTGCTCTTTCAATCACAAGACTGCCAACTAGCCAAAGGCAAGTCAGAGATTTGGTTGTGGGTGAAAAGAGAAAGACCTCAGCACAAACTTGGCTTCCAGCTGGGACACTCCTTTTTCTTCAGCTTACTGCTCTCAGCCTTGTCTCTCAACAGTTCCATATGTGGTTCCTTTCCCAATGGCTTTAACCTGGGCCTAACACAGCAACAAAGCAAAATTCACCATGTACCTCAAGGGGAAAAATAGCAAGTGAATATCTACACCCTTTTAGTTGTCTCAAAGATAAGAGGACATCAAAAGTCTGTCTACATCAAAAATATATTAAGTTCTTCCTATCCGCTAAGTCTCTGCCTTTCGGCCTTGTGAACCTCACGAGGTAACAACCCAGAAAGATAAGGCTGCAGGAATCGGGAGTTGAAACACTAGCTATTCTACACGGTCAGCCACTACTAATTAATTTTCTTTCGGCCTAATTGAGCCTGGTTTTACACTTCTATAATTACTTGGCCAAAACAGCTACATCAGTATATGCTCCAATATGGAGTCCAGTCTCCACTCCAGCTGGAATGAACTGTTCCCGCCTAAGGCATCGCCTGCTCAGTGCATCTCTGATCATCTGATGCTGCTGGACCCCCTTCATTATAACCCCACAAACATGAACAAGGACTTTTGCCTTTAGAAAGACACTGGTCTCTATTCTAGAACATGTAGAAACCAAAAAGGGGTAACAGCTTCATACTTGTTATAAATACCTCCTTTTATGCAAGTATGCTTCTGTGAGAGAACAGCTTTTTCCTTTTAAGTTTTGGTGGCAATTTACTTAAGTTACAAAGCGAGGGCTTTATAAATGCAGAATTAAAGATGAGATATGATCTTTTTTAAAAAAAAACAACAAACAACCCACATTTATCTTCCTACATCCTGGGCAGCTGCAAGATCTTTTACATGTTATTGATGACCTTTTTATGTACTTCACTTTCAGACTCCACCATTCTGGGACAATACCTTGTTTTAATTGGCTAGCATCAACCCAAACCCCTAAATTTTCTCAATGTTTCTCACTCTTGTGTCCCACTCCTAACTGTGGCAGAGACTCTCATTCAGAGAACATTCTCCTCACTGCCCGCAGGGCTGTGTATCTGCATCAGCGTGGAACTGATCTTTCTCGTGGAGCCTTATGGTACCAATTCAAAGCTGTTTGCATATCCTTTTACAACAGCGTTCCGTATGTCATCTTTCAAGGTGATCCAGAAAATCCCAGAAACTAAAAAGCGCTGGGTATCCACCAGCTGTCCCAGTGGGATGGATCTTCCAGGACATAAGTGCCTTTGTACACACACGGCAGCGTATGACCTACAGGAGACACAGACTGTTCCCAAGTTACGTAGAGCTCGGCTGGTACTAACAAGAACCTCAGTACACTCCGTGCAGGCAGCAGCAGCTTCCTAGATGTTACAGCGCTCTTAAGAGATAAGGTTAAAGATATCACATGCGCTGTGTGCTAAATGATTTAGTCAAATGTCTTGCAGGAAATTGTTGATGTATTCTCTTCCAGGAATGTTTCCCAGGAAAAACAGCTGGCAGTTCACAACAGAACGCTTCAAGGCTGCCTCCCTATGCCAGCTGCAGCTTTGCTAGCAGCCTAGAGAGTAGGAGTTAACTTATATTTAGAGTGTGTTTCCACATAATTAAAGAACTCTATAGAGGAAAGGCATCTGTAAGTAGGAGCAGAGTAAATTCTGCAAGCAAGGCTATTAGGACTAAAAACTGAACCCACAAGCTCAAAGGTAACTGGAGAAGGCTCTCCAACAGACAGCCTGTCCTGTCACTCCCAAATGGTACAAGGAAAACTCAGTCACTTTGCATTCTCAAATTTAGGCAGTCCTTTCTGGTTTCAGACTATGTCGTCTTCTCTCATATGTATTTTTAGTGTGTGCAACTGCCAAAATTATGATGATATGGAAAACATCTTCTGCATCAGCTTCTCCTTTAGCTTGAACGCACCGGTAGGAAGGACAGTCAGCTGAGCTAGAACTACAAGCAGCTTCTCTGCACTACAACTGCTTTTGTGGTCCTTGCTGCTCTGAGTTTGCTGTTTGCTCAGGTGGTGGGAAAGAAGTGAAACGAGAGAAGATGTAACCAAGGGGTTTGCATTGAGAAGCTGCTCTTTCTCATGCCTTTTTTTTTTTTCCACACCATCACAGCAGCAGATGTAGTGCATTTTGATAGCTGTAAATCTTAGAAACAATATCCCAAGGTACACTGTACAACATCAGAGCCATCGTGTCTTATTTAAATGCTGATGCTCCGATACGTACAGGCTGTTTTCATGCCTGTGGTCTAACACACGAGCTAGATTGCACCCTGCTAAAACAGCGCAGTGCCAGCCAACCGTGGGCACTTGGGACTGTGCAGCTCTCCTGCCTTCCAGGAAGAGCAGAAAGAGCAGGGAGTCCCTGCAAGCGCCTCCCCAGCGAGCAGATGTGAGAAGCTGTCACCATAATGATTACTAAGCAGGATCCTTCCCTTGGGTACATCCTGTACCAATAGCCAGAAGTGTATGAGAAAACTAACAACCAGATATCCTGTTATTTCTTCTGCCGTGCATGGTACCAAACGTGAGGGTTTTTTCAAGGACATTACCAGCACCAACTGACAGAGGCTGTAAACCCAATCAATCACTGAAGCGGAGGATGAAGAAAGAGTCATCCCTTTGTAAAGCAGGATGTTCCTGTGAGGAAATCATGCACAGCAGAACCCAACCTAGCAGAGAACTGCATGGCAAAAGAAGAATTTGGTAAAGCTGTGAGATGTAAAAATGAAGAATATAAATGTTGTTTGATAAAATTCAGCACGGATGAAAATAACAGGATGGTTTCAATTGCGCTAATCTGCAGTCCATTAATTGTGCAAAAGCAAGCACAGCTGCATCTGGTGACCTCAGATTTGAGATGCAATTAAAAAAATGGGATAAACAAGGAACGAGAGAGAAACTATCATGGAGTGAGCTTGATGCGTCTTGACACTCAACAAAACAGAGGAGGCTCAGGAATGCTCAAAATCTCTGAACTGGATCCTACAAATTGATAGGGTTGAATAAAACTGTGAAACTTCACAGTTAACTTTGGATCCTGCTGGCAAACAGGTTTTTTTGGTCTAGAGCTTCAGAGTTTATGGTTTGTATTTTCCAGGTCTTTCTCCTTGAAAAAAACTTGGTTTTGTTTAGGGGATTTGTTTGTTTGTTTCTGAGAACAGACTGAGAATTTTATATCACTAAATATTCTGAATCTATAACGAAACTGAGATATCTGGTAGCACCGCCAAAGCCGCTGCATCGGGCAGGTTTTCTGCTCAGCCCTTCACGCACACCTTCTGCTGTGCCCAGGGCAGGTACCCCTGCCCCGCCACAGTGCTCTGGGCACTACGTGCCATGTCAATGCTCCAGCTGATCTATCCTCACCTTCCCTCGAGGAGACAAGAACCAAACTGCAATCCCTGGCCAGTTTGCTGCCCGCCATCTCTCCTACCTGCTGTGCCTCGGGAGGGCTGATTCAATGCAGTGAACCCTACCGGTGTCCTCTGCTAGTGAGGACAGGGAACTCCTGCTAAGCAAAGAGAAGAGCACTCGACATCCTCTATCACTCTTTCCCAAAACAGCAGCAGCCCTCCGGGAAGAAACGGGTGAGCTGCTCTCTGGACAAAGGAAGCTGTGGCCTGTAAAGAGAGGGGTCTCAGACTCCAGCTCTGATCCCTGTGGCTGCAGATGTTGGACCAGCCCTTGCCAATTAAAGAAATGACACAACTTCCTATTGCAAAAGAGTCCAAAGGTTATAAAAGAAGGCAAAAGTAACACAGGATAACAGCACTGCACAAAGCCAAATCCTGCTGTATTTAAAGTAAAACTTAACCAAGCTCTAGTCTTCAGCAAAACCACATCATTCCACTTTACAGATTGGTGACTTGCCCATGTCATTCTCTAGGTCAGTAGAAAAACCAAAGAGTGAGGTATTGATTAAATATAGTCACAACCCTTACTGATCCGGACACTAAGGAGTCCGGGTGTGTTTAAGCTAAAGCATAATCTAACACACTTTAGGGTATTTGTTCTCTCAGAATGCTTATTTCTCTCCACTGCCTACAAAAGGAGCTCTAAGGGGAATCCCACCTCTGCTCTCCTGCACCTCGGTGCCCAGCGCTCTCTCGGGCCCCAGCAGCAGGCACGGTGTGGCGGTGCCAGCTCTTGCAGCTGTATTTTTTGAGAAGGAAAGCAGAAAAGGGGTAAAAAAAACCCAAAACAAACAGGGGTTGGAAGAGGGAGTCAGCTTCCAAGAAGAAACCAAAGAATCAATTAAATTGAAGGAAAAGGCAAAGAAAAAGTAGCCTGAGGAAAACTGTGCCTCTGAAAAACAATGGACAAGGAGGAAGGGATAGGAGAGGCATATGGTTTACTTCAGGTTTTGTGTTAGAACATGTGATTTATGGGAATTTGAACTTCCTTTCAAGGGAAACTGCTATTCCTAACACTCCTTGTCTTCTGAGAAGTTTTCCAAGTTCATGGCAAAGATGTGCCAGAATCCTGCTCCTTAGGTGGGCCCCTCCAGATATTGATGATCCCTTGTTTTCCTTGGAAAGCCACTAACAGGTACACACAGAGCCACCTGCTCTCTGCTGCAGCTGGAACACACAAACATCCCTTCAGGTGATTTGGTCAGCTCCCAGCTTGATGGATTACCTGGCAGACCCTCAGCAGCTAGGCTGGGGTACTTTGGGGAGGACAGGAGAATATTTTGTTTCTACAGGGATTAAAACTGAAGTGTGGAATGAGAAACTGAGTTCCCTTTTTCTTAAACCCTGGAGTCTTAGTTGTGCATCAGCTTTGATGATGTTGGGCCCCAAGAGGAGGCCTAGAAATAAGCCACGAATGAGCGAGGAGCAGCACAATGGATACACCAGCACAGCTGGCAGTGCTCTGCAGGGAAACCTTCCCTCAACACTGCTGGAACACAGGCAGCAAAACATGGCACGAGTGACGCAGGGGCCTGCCGCTGCTGGCGCTCTGTCAGGAAAGGACACCATTTCGCTAATTAGCTGAAAGCAATTTTGTGATTGCCCTCTAGCACACTGCTGTGGGTGGCTGCTCCGTCACACGTTACCTTCACTGCCCACATGCAGGCTTGAGCAAGAACGGGAGAGGATGTCGCAAACCTCTGTTCCTTGACTCCGTTTCAAGCTTGTTTGCTCTGTTGTATCCTGCTCTCTACTCCGCAGCCCTGGCACTCCTGCAAACACCATTATTGATAATAATAATAATAGTAATAATAGTGTTTGCCATGTCAGTTATCTTCTTTTTTTTTTTTCAGTTTAATTGGAAAAGGAAGTAAGTAAAAAAGAGTGCTGCATGGACTGCCCTTGCAACTGGTGTGCGTGAACTCTATGGAGATTTGTAACTGTTCCAGCTCAGGTGACTGGGATGCAAAAAATGTCCTGCAGATCAATGCCCTTACGCATCACACCTCACCCGCTCGGACTCTCGTTCCGTCTCGTCCTCCCAAGAGAAGGGTAATGCCTTTGAAACCTCCAGCACAGTCGCATGACACATGGAAACGATTTGATGAATGTTATTTATGAAAGGCTCATCAGACTCTCTGTGTCTTTAATTTATGATTTCAGGGCGGGGATGTTATTTCCTCCGAAGATAAATCACATGTTATAACTTGATGGCAGTTTTTAAAAAGAAACTGCCCTGCAGCACTTGGACCAGCTGACTGGATATTTTCCTCCTGAGCTTAGAGGCTGGCCCCAGGAATGAAGCTGCTGAGCAGAACGGAACCCATGCCAAGTCATTGTTATGCCAGGACAAACACAGAGTTCTTCTCCCTGTTCTTGACATAGCACATCCCTGCACAAACATGACTGCTTTGCAAGTCCCTTCCCACCCAAGAGAAAATCCTGAAACAGCTGGGATCTCTGTCACCAGGGCATCAAGCCTATTGCATTCACGTGACAGATCTGTGCCTGTGTTGAGGGGCAGGGAGTGTCGAAGCCCCCCCCTTTCCCCTGCAAGAAAGGTTTATTTAGCTGACTGGAAATGCATACTTAGAAATCTAAGTAAATTTTGGTTTCTCAGACAAAGTCATTCATTCTTACACCACTTGAATTTAAGCTGATGCTGTTTTCATTCCTGTGGATGAGGTCTGGAGCACATAAATATGTTGGTTAAAAATAAGGAAGAGGCCACAGTCTTTTGGGACTCAGAATCACAGACGACCACTTGTGCATTGTTCCTACTCTTATTTGTGGTCAGTGGGTAAAATCAGCATCTTGGCCAGAGCGCTTCATTTGCTGGGCTTGAATTCAGAAAAAAAAATGGAGCTGGATCTTTAATCTGAAACAGGAAGAGGGAGTTTTTGCCCTTTTCTGCATCTGCCACGAATGAAGCCGTTCCATGCAGACTGCAGCCAACACAGCGAAACCAGGGCCATCCCTGTGCCCAGCTCCAGGCACCGCGCTCGGCAGGAATCGTGTGCCAGGCAGCCGGGGCCAGTGCAGCCCTTGCTCAGAAGAGGTGCCAGGAAGGATCAAAGCTTTGGATCAGTGAGAAGAGTACAGAGTACACTGGCGGTATGTTAAGAGTCATAAGTTCCTAACAGTTAGTAGGATGAGGGAAAATGACTCATAGTGTTATGTGTACACCTCTCAAAATGAAAGCTTTAACTTGTGTAGAGGAAGAGAAGCCTTGTTAATCCCAACAATCTTGATCCCCTGTGTCTGGGGAAGGGATCACTATCTACCTGATGATACAGAGGAGAGAGGCTCCTTCCCAACCTTCCATCCTTCCTTCTACACCTGCCTATTATCCCATCCTCGAACCTGGTGTTCGGCTCTGCTGGGTATACTGCTGTCGTGCTAGCCCTTGGAATAACTCCCGTAAATTCAGACGGATCAGAGCAGCATAAATCTCACTCAGTGGCCTGGAAGACCGATACAGCTCCAGCATTTGTGCTTGGATGAGGTTCTCAGACTGGGGCAGCCAGGCCAGGTGCTGCTTGACACAGTTCACAAACAACCCCAGCTCCAGGAGAGCGGCTGAGTCAGGGCTGCCCATCACGTCAGGGCAGGGGGCTGCAGCCCTCGGGCAGCTGGGCTCTTCAGCACCAAGTCATCTTCTGCTCTCACCTCCATCTGCAGTTACATTTTGAGAGAAGCAGCACAGAAATCAAAGGAGCTGCCACATAATCTTCGTTCAACCTGTCACTTGTGCTCTGCAGCTTCTCTTAAGATGACTGACATTGTAGGCTTTTGTCTTCTGCAGGAGGGAGGGTAGTAGGGATGGGATTAATACACCGGTTCTTAATACATCCCAAGTTACTGTTACGTTGCAAGCCAAAGACACTCCAGGCCAGCCGGTCATTTCACGAATCATGAGACTTTTGTTCCTCAAGACTCTTCACTCTACCAATCACAGAGGGAACTCACAGTTAAAGCCTCACATTTGTCCTTGGTTCAGCCTTTTGATTCAGAGCCTCTGCTCACCCATTCCCACGATTTCATCTCTACCAGCATGTTTAATTTCTTAATTAAGCTGTCACATATCCCTTGTTTTTGGGGGTGGAAGGCTCAGTCATAGGCCATCAGTAACTTCTGAAACTGACACACAGACATCATGGCTCATCCTGCACATACCACAATAAACCACTAGTCACTGCAGATGTATCTATATGTCTTAGAAAAAGTACCATGTAAATACAAATAAAATCCAAATAAGTATTTTATGTTTTGAACTAATATACCTCTCTTCAGCATTGGAGCTAAACTCCTTACCACCTGCTAATTAAATCCTCTAATAATCCCATGAAGTACCACATCTGATCACAGGCAGGGATCTGGCAGCACTTCAGAGGCTCAGCCTTCCCTGGAAACCAACGGCACGGGCACAGAGCCAGTTTCCCACCCCTGGAGCACCCCCTGAGCGTGCCCAGCCTCGCCTGCCTCTGCCCTTCCCCTTCCCAGTACCAACCACATGCTTGGTGCAGCATCATCCCACAGCTCGAGAGAAAGTGAGGCCAATGTCCTTGGTCTGACTCTCACTGCCCTCCTCGCAGCCAGCTCTGCCCACTGCCAGCATTGCTTCTCCCTCTAGAAGGCAGGGAAGGTCCCCACCTCTCTTGCACACATAGACATGCTCATACAAAGCATAATTTTGCTGACCCACCAGTGCATCGCTTCAGGTAACTGCTGGTTTGTGCCTGAAGAGGCCCCTGTGAAGCTCAACACTTCTGGCCAGGTGCGTAAGACACTAAGAAACAAAGTGAACCTTCCAAAAGCCAGTGTCAGTGGTTAGGGCTGTAACAGAAACCTAAGGGCCCATATGATCAGTTGTTTTTAACACTACCCTTCTGTTACCATCAGCATCTGCCTGCTCCCCAGCCTCCTCTGCAGCTGACCTTCCTCCGCTTACCTTCCCTCATCTCTTTGAAGCCATGCTGCTTTAATTTGCAGCTGCAAGGCAAGTTCTTTTCAGGTGAAGCCCTTGCACAGTAGCATGGTATTGTAGAACACTTTCCAGTGCATAATCCACTGCTGTGTTGAAAAACTTCCTTCTGAGGTTGCTTTCCAGCTAAATTATTTAGCTTGGGAGAGTATTGTTTCACCATGACTCACGTTTCTTCGTAGACCTTGCTGTATAACCTAAGTTTAGATGCAGAGAACTTACTGGCTTTTGGGAGTAGGATGATAAAAATAATTTCGCAGTGAATTCTCATCCTTTCCCTCAGAAAGTTTAATTCATAAAATAAATGTTTCAGGTTACACATTTGAGCTACTATAAAGTAAACCATAGCAAGGAGCCTCGTAAAATGCAAAGGCTTGTTTTGTGGTGCAACTCAACACCATGTGGTGTTCCCACAGCTACGCAGCGCTCTGTCCTTACATCCCCTGCACGGCCACGGTGGCTGCGCTGACGCTGCAGCACACCAGTAAACAGTTTCACTGCAGGCATTTCTGCAATTCAGCCTCATTTCCGAGAAGCAATCAGAATTTTCTACGGTTCCTTCAAGCAGTTCTTAAAAAACAACAATGGTTTTAATAGAAATGTGGTCTTCTTATTAAGATTTGACCGCAGCAGAAGCTCGCTGATGCGATGAGCAAGCAGCGAGGAAAGGGGAAGCGGAAGATGAAGAGCGCAGGGTGAAGGAGTGTGCGGTGGCTGTGCAGGTGGCACCGAGGGGCAGCAGTGATTGCTCACAAAGAAAAGCTAAAGACACAAACCACCTCTCCTGTTGCTGCACTGGGAGGAGAAAAAAGCTGCCTTCTGTGGAAAGCCAGGCAAGGACGCTCTGATTCCCATAGGTTTCTAAGTAATTTGAGTCTTTGTTTCCTCGTTTTGAGGCTACAGCCATAAAAATCCCTTTTTTCTTTAGCGACCACAACCCCTTTTTGGCACCAGTGATACTGGTATGAGAAGCTGTAGAAGTTTCAGACACTGGCTTGTTATTTAGGACAGAAAATGGTGACAAAGGCATGACATAAACTGAAGGTTTAATCTATTTTACCAATGTATATAGTTCATGCCCTACACAGACACCTGAAAACCCAGCCTAACAAAAACGCCTATTTCCCACATGGGAATGTCAGTCAGGATCAGACTCCAGACTTGGGCTGAAAGCGATCGCCGTTCCTGCTCTCCTCCCAACAGTAACATCACAATTTATCTTACCGACACTTGTTCAAAGAACTACCATGTGTAAGAATCCCCTCAGATTCACCAAGGGGAAGTCATGCTTGACCAACCTGATAACCTTCTATGATGAAATTACTGCTTTAGTAGATGAGGGGAGAGCAGTGGATATTGTCTACGTAGCCTTGGGTAAGGTTTTCGACACTGCCTCCCATAAGGTCCTCAGAGATAAGCTGTTGATGTACAGACTGGTTGAGGAGACCTTGAGGCAGACTGAAAACTGGCATGAAGCCTAATTGGAGGGCAGCAACTAGTGGTGAGCACCAGGCATCAAGACTGGGCCCAGTCCTGTTTAACAACTCTGTCAGTGATCTGGGTGATGGGGCAGAGTGCGGATGGGCACAAACTGGAACACAGGAGGCTCCCTCCCAAGATCAGGAAACACTTGTTTACCAGCAGAGGTTATATATCCTTGGAGATACTCACAAGCTGCCTGGGACACAGTCTTGGGCAATCAGTGGCCCTGCTTGGACCAGGTGACCTCCAAAGGTCCCCTCCAATTTCAACCATCCCATTCCGTGGTAACAATATCACCCAGTAAGTAACACCAGCACAAACATTCCTATGCCTAGTCTGCTTATCAGCAGCTGTAAGCCTAACTAGCAGCTACACTCGACCATATTCTAGGTAAAGAATTCTTTCATTCAAATTCCATCAAGTCTGAACAAATTTCTGTTTTAGCTGGAACTAATTAGTAGAACTATATCTCCATTAACTTAAAAACCTAATTCTCATGTACAAGTAGAAGTCCATAAACAAAAGAACAGCAATTTGAGCTCAGTTTCCAATTCAGTGGCAAGGGCAGTATTCAAAAGCACAACGTAATAGAAACTGAAAGTAATTTCCCATTCACCTGTAAACAACTTATTAATGTATTTACTTTGTCAGCCATAACAATCACCTTTCTATATAGCACAGCACCAAAACATGCTACACACAAAGAAGAACAGAAGATGTGTGGGTGAATTCTCTGGCTGGAATGAGTGGACTTTTTAATTCTCATTGCAACAGAGTGTTTTAAAACCAGGAACTCCTATATTGTGTGACTTCCATTAGAACAGATGAAGGCAGAATTCAGAAAGGTAACCAATTTAACAAGATGGCAGCATCCAGCAGGCACTCAGGGGACATAAAAAGCCTAGTGAGTCATATTTCACACCACTTACAATGCAACAGTTAACAAAAACCACACTTACTGGTCAAAATCTCTTGGGTTGGTAAGACATGGCACCCCTGAATCTGCTGTACACTACTATGTTATGAAGATGTCTGAATTGCAGTGAAATTTCTTCTTCCCGGGGGATGAGAACTCAGTTCAGTGATATGACGAACTGTAAAGAAATAAGAAAGATGTTAAGAATGAAAAAAAAACTTGTCTGAGACAAAGTTACTTTGAGAAAGTCAGTAAAGGTGGATCTAATGGAAAGTACTGAGTGCTGCACACCTCCGGACTTGCTATCGGTAGAGTTCTTCGTACCGGAGACAGACAGATATTGCGAGGAACCAGTTCATTGTGGACTGCTTTAATTTCCCAGATAACTGCTAGATAACAAGTATTTCCAGCAATAACAGAGCCCGAATATTTTTGTTCGGTGCCGTTAATATTTCTTTCAACTACTAGTCAATGAAGTTTTGGACTTGTTTCAGTAACTACAAATCTTCTGCCGCTTAATTTCAATCTGATGCTGCTGGGCATCCTCCATCCCGGGGGTGGTTCCACAGTGTCACTTTTTTCAGCAAAAGCTTATTGTCTGTCTTATGATGATTATTTTTTTTAACCCCCATCTTTCACATGCCTTTTCCTCAACCTGATCTTGCCTGGTGCAGAATTTTCAGAGCTGTATCACACCCACTCTGCCTCTCTGTTCTGTTCTACAGCATTCATGGCAGGCTGCCCGGTAGCATATCCTGCTCTCTAATGTACCGGGATAAATGACATAACACTGCTAATTCCAAGAAAAAGCACCTGTAAATAGCCTGATCTGGGCAGTATTTAAACAGGATGTTAATGCCTACACAGCACGATCCCAGCAGAGATGTGTGTGTTGACACACATCAGAATTAGACCACATACAATAAAAAGTTTTCCATATCCTGATTGTATGTACAGTAGTGCTAAGCGTTCTATCAAGCCTCTCAGAAAACCGTTCTACTCTCAACAAAAGCTTAGAAAGACAAAAACTGTAATCACCTTTAGAATGAACTTAATTTAAAACGCATATGGGTGCTGCCCAGACTAGATGCCAAAAATATGTAAATAGAGATATCTGAAAGGTGCCTAGAAATGTTTGAATAACAAGCCTGTACTAGTTTCCAGGGGAATTTTTTCCAGCTGCTAATATCTTTAACATGGAAACATCTCTGCAACAAAAATAGGTCCTTGGGAATGGCGAGATCCCGTACAGCACGCTGTGCAGCAGCAGCTAGCCAAGGATGTGACATCTCCTCATCTCCTTGGGACACTTTCTGGTCAAAGTGCTGCATGATCAGCACTTTATTAACAAAGGCTTTTTGCAATAGTTTGAACAGTCTCCTAGTTTTTTAATCAATGACTTCATAAATGACTAAATGCAGAAGGATGGCCATGGACTCGCTGGTTTTGAGGTGAGTTATTAATAACAGACAAGCCATAGTATAAGGGACAGCAGTCAGAGGATCATCCAGCTACTGCGTGGCAGAGAAACAGCCTCCTGAGCCTGCACTGATTCGTGTGCTGAACCCAACCACAGCATGGGCTCCACAGCCTTTAGCTGTGTGGTGATGCGCTATGGTCAGCACAGATAATTTCAAACCACAGAAACCTCAGCTCAGCGGGAACTCCACAGCTTGCACTGATTTCTTTAACAAGATACTGTAGCTCCCACTAAGCCAGGAGGAAGTAGCTCCTGTTGCTTTCACAGGGTTTCACTCAGATACCCTAGCAGTGTTTAGCAAAATACAAATTAAAGCTAGACGGGGAATTTTCTGTTGACTTAAACAGAAGCAGCTAAACCGCTGCTGCCACGCTGAAAGGTTCCTTCCTAATAAACGATTCAATGCAATACAGAATATCAAGTTTACGACAAGATACAGTTTGCAACAAGCTGCTCACTGACTTTGCTTAGTAGTTTATATCCACCAGTTTCTACTCGAGAGATTATTAGAAGTAGATTAATTTATTGTTTTTTTTCAGTGAATCTGCTGATGAAAGAAGGTTAAGGAAAGTAAAACTGTCCTAGATGAGTCAAATAATTTTTTAACAGTTTTGAGTGATAACTTGCTACTCTGTGCTTGCCTAAACCAAAGCTATCCAGCTCTTAGGACACTATATGACACATTATACGATGGAGAAATTAAGCTTACACAACAGACTGCACACACATGCAAAGAGTTTTAGAAGATCTTCTCCAAGGGATGCTGTCACGTCTCTCAGACTCTAGTCTTATTCATTCTTTATCCCCCAAACACTGGTCTGGGAATGTATTCAAAGTATATATTCACTAAGATAGTGTTTGGTTACTGTTTCCTCACTGGTATTTCCCTGCACAGCGCAGAGCTCAGCCAGGTTGCGGCACACTGGTTGGGGCAGGTCAGCCTGCTCAGAGAACTTAGGGGAAATCCTCTCAAAGCCTTTCTCAGTAGCTTTCTGAGCTTCTTGGTCTTGTAATCATTCTGTCCCGTCCTGCTGCACACTGACTTCTTGCTGCCTTCTGTCTTCTTGCAGAAGTTTCCATCTAGTCAGCTTTTGCTAAAATGCTTTGTTGAAAAGAGAAAGATGTGCACATATAGAAACCCCATATTTACATAGGCTGAACTGCCTCATGTGCTCCACTTTCCAGCAGTCTTTCTGGCACAGTTTCCCTCTCTCCTAAAAAGCAATTTGAGAAACATCCTTTGCATTACTCTCCGTGATTTCTGTTGGCTTACTTCTAATTTTTAAAATAAACACAGAAAAATAGAAAAAAATTGGCTCCTGCCTTAAAATTCATTCCCCCCTTTTCGCCCCACCTCCCAATTACATCTGGAAGTGCAATTACAGCTCGTGAGCATCTGTGCAGCCTCTAAAGCGCAGTGGGAGCCCAGGGAATGCTCACACGTTAGGAGGAAGACTCACTCCCCAACAGATGCAGAAGTTTATCAGGGCCGGGAGGGTCCTGAGGGAGACTGTAACATACACAGAGAACTTCACTGGATTCTGTGGAGAACAGGAACCTCTCTCCTCCCCCCATCATAATGATTCCACTGAGCTCAGCCTCAAAAGTCAGCAGGTGAAATCTCCTCTCTTCCTCTGTCTCCAGACAGGGGCTGCAGCACCATTGAAGGGAACGCTCCTATCTTGGCATTGCTTTATACAAAGGAAAACTTCTCTGCTACAGGTTTTATCCTGCTGACTTGCTGGGAAGTTACAGAAAATGTGGCTTATTTTTGCTCCTTTCCTTATTATAATCAAGTGTTTGTCCTAGTTTACAATTTCCGTTTAACAGCCAGGGCTTTGTATTTTTAAGATGTAATTGCATGTCTCAACATTGTCCTTGCAGCGTCATGCACGATTAAAACACCCTGAGCTGTACTAGCTTTACCAAAGAAATCTATTTCCTTATCATTCCAGGAAAAGACTGTCTAAAACTCCAACTATTCCCTGGCCTTGCAATATTTGCTTATCGTAGACTGGGATTTGGTTACTAAGCCTATACAGTCACATTTATTACCTAACAGCAATTAGAAAAGCAAATTTCACCTCTGTGAAATATTTCAGTTGAGCAAGAAATTACCTGCTCATTTCATGGAATTAAAACAATTAGCAGAAACGGAAAGCAGATAGTCCCTCTTCAGGAAACATTTCTGAGGGAATTTTGGTGATACTCACCAGAAAGAAGGAAGCAGCAGCAATGACTTGATTTTGAAATAATGAAAAACTCTGTATTTTTACATTAAGAAAGTCTCTGCTGGATATATTCCTTATTGTTAATGCCAATCCACACACCTTCATCCACATCAGATATCCGTCAACACCGTAAGGCTCCTTCAGCTCCACTAACACTGCCAACCTCCGGTTCAAACGCCAAGCGGCAGCCCACGCCAGCCCTCAGAACTGTTTCCCTCTGGGGATGAGGGCGAGCCCACCTTTCTCCAGGCACTTCTCACCGCAGTCTATCATCTCCTGCTTCCTGCTTACCTGAGTTTTCATCCTGCTCCCCCCGACCTGGTAGAAACCAGAAACACCTTGAGTACCTCTTGGGGCTGTGTTCAAGAGTTGGTGTCGCAGCCTGAACGGCTTCGGTACAGGCAAAAGATGCTATAGCTGGAAGAAAAAAGCTGGCAGCTCATATAGCTCTGGTCAACTCTGAATATAGCCACTCGTATAGGCCCTTTTGCTGTATGGGCTATATGGCCTCCTTGTGCCCCATGGCAGCTTTTGTGTGTTGATTCTAGTCAGATGTAAGCAGAAATCTACTGTAACCAGAAAACCGCCACGGCACTCAGGTCCTTGACAGATGGAGACATCTGCAGTTGCCTCATACGAAGGGCAACATGTATGGGAGGGGGGACTGGAGATGAGGTTCACAGAACTCATGAAGGGGTTGAAGGTACTGGGCCACAAATCGTCATATGGATATATAGATTTGATTTTAATGCAAATACTTAATGTTACTTTATTTGTGTTTCAGAGTTCTGAATTTTAATCTGGGGCAGTGAACAAGGAATTCAAGTTCAACAAGGATTGCTATTTGACTATGCCGAAATCTGATTCCAGCCCAACAATCAGCTTAATGTTTAGTGTTTGATTCCAAGTTTGCTTCATTTTTTTTTTCCTTTCCCAGAGCACAGAAACAATTGTCTAAATTTACAATGCAGTTTGGATGCAGCCAAGAGTTCAAAAACAAAGTTATTTTCAGGGTGGGATCCTGTCTAAAACGGAGAGTAGGTCTTTTGCTATTTGCTCCCTCCATATTATTCAAAATAATGAAAAAAAAATAATCTTTGTATATCTATGGTAATATCTAATTGAAAATCCAAGGTAAGCTTCTATGTAATAAAGAGAGGCCAGAGAAGGTGTCAGAGTCATTAACTTCTAAACAAGCTATGGCTGTTTGAGTGCTAATACCATTGCATTATATCTGGGCAGAGAAGAAGGGGAAAAAAAAGTAAAATCCAGTTGACTAAGAAGTAATTCGCTTTGGTACTTCATCTTCTAACATTTTAAGGGGGAAGGAGGCCATTTTCACAAAGTCATTGTGTCCATTTCACTCTAATTAAGAGTTTCTGAACTCAAGAATCTGTAAAAATGCTATTGTTATGATCCCAACTCACATCCTAATACACGATGAAGTAATACTGACCAGACCAGGCTGGTTTAGAAAAATAGCATGAATGCAACTAAGAATACAATAGGATGAGATGTGGGAAAAGTTGTTAGTGTTTTCTGGAAGCCTGGTTGGCCAGAACAGATTATTGCGCAACTCCAGTTCCTAGGCATGGGCAAGTTAAAATACCTCATGGCAGGAAGCTGACCTGCTCTGTCTCCAACCATTAAATCAACACTCATTTATACGTTGTGGTCTGCGCGCAGGCACACAAGTTTTCCACTGTATTATTTTTGAGCACAGAGGCAGTTACAATAGCACAAAATACATACTCTGTAGGTAAAGATCACAAAACTCTCTGGCCTGCTGTGTTTCTTGTCTGAACAGCACCGTTGCAGCTGAAGCACGGAGCCAGGGCAGGTGCAGGTTCAAGCAGACGTGCAGGAATTTCTGCTCCCAGCACCCGGGAGCAAACAAACCTACAACCACCCTCGGTGCTCCAGCTGCTTGGCTCTCATCTGCCTGCCATCAAATGCCACCCAAGCTCTACCTCACCTCAGTGATAAAAGGCACTGAGAAGTGCTTTCAGCTGCAGCATTAAAATCCGGCCATGCCTGCTTGCATAGGAAGATAAAACATTCTCTGTTCCTTTCCCTTTAAACAGCAAACACAAGACGGTGAGGTTTTGATATTTAAAAAAAATTTTTTTTTGAAACTAACATTAGACTTTCTTTTTCTCAGGGAAGCTCAACACTGATTTACAGCCAATAGGGCCTCACTGAGTAGCTGTCAGATGACAATATCGCCTCTCAAAAAAGGTTTCCCTTTCTAGCTATCTCTGTGTTATTTATAGGTAAAAAGCAACAGATACAAAAAACTCAGGGGAAAAGGGAGGGACAGCATCAAGCAACTTGGGGCTTAATTCAATTACCGCCTGACAGAGCAAGATTTGCCAAGGTCTTTTCGAATAGCTTTAAAAAAAAGTTTCCAGTGGAGGAGAAAAGTCCATTAGTCACAGATCTGGCAGCCTGGAGATAAGGAAGAGCCTTTAATTCCTAAACAAAAGGACACTTGGGATTAAAAACACCTGCAACGTACTCAGCTCTAGAAAATTATGAGGAACGTTTGTTTTTTTGGAAGTGTTAACCTACTTTAGAAAGAGTGTCTAGGACAGAAAAACGGCCGAAGGAAAAACAGAGTGTAGGCAGAATTGCAGTTCCAAGGCACAGCCGGGACACTTCAGTGGAACTGCTCCTTTGCTTTAAATTACGCTGCTGCTTACACACATAGCAGGATTTTGCCAAAGTGTATTGGGTTTTTGCCTTTATTTTCTGAGAAAACGAAGTTCATGTGATTGTGCTGCCTCTTCTGCCATGAAGGCTTCCATGGGGTGGTCAATTCCAACCCAGTTTGCTACAACACCTGAAATGCCAGAGTTATCCGCTGCCTCCAGCCCTTTGAAGACCCACAATTGCGAAGGAGAGGAAACCACTCGGTTCTTCTCTACCCACCTTATGCCAGAGGGAAAAAGTACAAACAGCTCAATTTCAATTTGTTTGGGATGGCCCACCTCATATTTGGGAAGCAAAAACCAGCAACTACTTAGCTCTTAACCAGCCATAGGATATGTCCTGTGAGCAAACTAAATCAAGGCAGGTGAAGCTGGTGGAGAGTGCTGAAGGGGTGGGTTTGGGCGGCTTTTTCGGCTTACGTGTGTGCACACACGTGCGTAACGACTGTAGGAGGCCAGGCCACTTCATCTTGAGACGGGGAGGGAGCCAAAAGCACATCTGTGTAGGAGTTTACCCAAGACTTGAGCTGCAGCTCAGGAATGCAGGACGCACTCCAAGGCAGCTGCAGCTCTGTAGGGTCTGCTGTGAACAGCGGAGCTGCTCTCAGCACCAGCACCCAAGGGGCTGAGTGCCCTGTTCCCTAAATAGCCCTGGAAAATTAATGATCTATTACTCTAACTTGCTGTGTTACAACTTCTGTTGATAAACAAGAGATTAAGCACTGGGGGAGCAGCACCACTAGCAACAGACTTACTTCAGCAATCATAAAACCCTTCACCAGAACTCCCCAAGCTGGCGCTCCAAGGAGGCGTAGGGAGGAACACCTGAACACGCACACCCAGTTAAGGAGCCCCTGGGCTCCTAGTTTGCCATCACAGGCAATTAGTTTCAGAATCAGTAGAAACACTAAATTACCTACACTTGATAGGACGCCTAGGATCTACTGACTTTCCCTATACTGTTAGATTTAAATTCCCTAAGATTTTACAACAATATAAGAGAGAAATTAAAAGCAAACATCAGAAACAAGGCTATGGAGCAATCAATGAAATTTCTGACAAAGGGACTGAACTCCAAGAGAAGCCAAATTTCACCATTTTGCCATTTGAGTGCACTCAAGTCTTGATTTAGCCAGTTATCCGTTAACCAATTAAATGTATTGTCATTGTATACAGCTTCTTCATAACAACCTGTAGCTCAATTACCTTGCTCTGCAAATACAGAGGAAAATTGGCAAGGCTGATCTAAAATGGGGCAATTAACATTGGATTTGCAGGTTAAAAGCTCCCTACCCCAGTAAACAAGGCCTGTGACCATTCTTAATCTGAACACTAAAGCTCTTGGCCCATTAAACTTCTTGTAATGTTAATTAAACCACCAGGACATCAACTCATAAATTAAACTAGGCAATTTCTGTGTTTATACAAGTCTCCTAGAGCGGGTAGGTAGGAGCAACCCTCCGCCCTCCCGAGATGTCCTATGGCAGCGACGTACCCATCGTTCAGCTGTCCAGAGACACAAACTCTCTTCCCTCCGGAGCCTGGGCTGGACAGGAAAGGCGATCTGATCCCCCCCAGCTTTTGCCAGCAATGGAAATGAATAAAAATAAAGCCATTTCCCCGCCAGCTCTTTGGCTAGTCAGGCCTAGACCCCTGGTGACATCTTAAGTGTATTGAATTTAGATCTTGCTGAGAATTTTGTATATTATTTATGAGAACGGATTGATTTTTCTTTTCTGCGAGGGAATAATATAGCATGCAACCCTCCCTCCCCCATCTGTATTTCTGGTAAAATAATTCCTACATAAATACCACTGCATCACTGCCAGAAGCACTGTACCGTTTTAAAATTCTGCCTCATTTTGTAGTTGCTTTCCTTACCAGGGATCCACAAGGAATTTACAGAGAGGAAAAAACCCGAATACAAAGGAAATTCACAACTACCTTTCCCGCTTGCTGTTGATGGTGAATTCCAGTATAAGGTTAAATTCTCTAGCTACTTGCCTGCTCTCCTTCAGTCACAACCACATGTTATACAGATATTTATTTCATCTTGGTCCAAAGCACATTAAATTGAGAAGAACTGAAGCATGGAGATGGGTAGCAATAGTACCTTTCTTCTCACCATATACTATGTATATTTGTTCTTTCCTAACTTAAACTTGATAAATGAGAAAGACTTTTAAAACCTGTATTCATGTTTTTCTTTCACAGGATGAAGTTTCCATTCTCATAAAACATCTTAAACAAAACAGCATATAGGGCAAGAAAAACAGGGTTATGAAGTGAGATTATGGCAGAATTCGGGTTCCTAAATTCAAAATTGTGATTATAAACGTGCACACGTACTGAACCACTGTTGGGCCCTGAAGATGCTCTTAACTCCAGAGATCACTTTTGGCTTCCTTCCTCCAGATTTTAAACACTATGCGTTGAGTTGAGCAGCTACCAGATGGCACGCTGTGTTTGGATCTGATTCCAAGGGTGGGATTTTAACAGAGTTCTGAATTACAGCTAATGCTATAGAATGTTTATAGTTAGGTGCCAGTGGATTCATTTCTCTGGAGTACTTGGTCTCCTGGGATCCATTCTCCATCAACTATTTTCCATAACAAGGTTGTCCCTATTTAAACCAGCCTTTGCCCCTTACCCTATGTGGTCACTTTTGCTTCATTATTTATCCCAAAACTTATCTGCTGCTTTCTTTTAACGAAGTTGTCTTTGCTTCTGCCCATTTTCTCTCCCTGCTTTCTCCCACAACTATGAAGCCATTAGTAATTGCACCCACCCTCAAGGATAACAAATCAGGCTAGAACTATAAGCAGCGAGGATGACGATAGAGATGGGCCTGGGACAATGCAAGGTTTGCTCAGAAATTTCCTGTTGGGAAACAAAAGGCTTAAATTCTGAGCCAATTACAAAAGGTCACAGCAGTAGCTATTTCTAACCATATTTTTTTTAAAAGTACATGTTCAAATCAGAAGAGGTCCATTTTTTATTTCATGAATGCAAGTTTTAATTTTTTTAAACTAAATAGTAAGATTTAAGATTACTCTTTCTTCTTCAAAACTCGAAACAAGTGCCCTACCATTTACTGCATCAGGGAAATGCAGTAAATCCAAGAACCTGAAAGTGAAACTTACAGTTGTGAGAAAAATTAACTGACTCCACTGAGTTGCAGCACCTCAAGAACCAATGAACAGAAACCGAGGCATTTACTAGAACACACTGCTTTTCAACGGCCAAACACGTACAAAACAGTTGCAAAAGGACTCACATGGCTTCCCGTCTCCAAAGCTGCTGTAAAACAATTCAGGGATATACAAAGGAACACCTTAAATCAGTGAGTGGGTAGGCAAGAAAACACTCAGTGGAACAAGAACTCTCCTCTCAGTTTTGGGAAAAGCTTCTGTATAGAAGCAGCTTTGCTTGGTGCTGAGGGAGAGGGTGACAAAAGTTTGGAGGAACAAGCCTCCAACACTGAGATGAGTTCAGCTGCACCGAAGTCACAGTTGTGCAAATAATACATTGACATGGGTAACAGCCAGACTGCGCAACAGGAGATTTGTCACTAGAGCGGCAGTGCCAGCCCCTGACATGGCTGTTGGTTATATCCAGGTTAAAGTGACCGAGCTACAAGCTTGGCAAGGAAAACTAATAAGTCCAGTCTTCTGCTGGCTTAATCAGATCCAGGCTACAGCACTGGCCAGTGCTGAAATTGCCCTGCTAAAAAAACCCGCAATTCTTTCTTGTTCAATGCTGCCTTCTCATCAAGTGTGCTAAGGCAAATCTCCCACACATCCTGAAAATAAAACAGCACTACAAATCACAGCTGGGCTTGCCCTGTAGGAAGTTATTCTAACATCTAGGACTGGGCCAAATACTCACCAGGAAGAAGAGATTCACCCCACTTTTAACAAAAAAAGCACTGTTTTATGGGCACAATGGTAGAAGCCTGGCCTGTTATCACAGCACCTGCATTACTCTGGTGCAGCCCATAACGCACTCCTGCATTTAAAGTCTTGCAAATATCTCTATGACCTGCCAGACACCTCCAGCACTCACCCCACCTCATTTGCTGCTGCAGTCGTGGCAGAGCCTGGGGATGCTCTGTACCTGGATTCTGGGCCTGGATTCTGTGGGCAACACACAGATGGAGACACTATCCAGACTCCAGAGGGAAAAGCCTAAATGTAGCAGCACAGCCCAGTCATGCCTGTCCCAGTAGTGCAGAAATGAGCATTTGAGAAATGATAGGTTTTGCACTTGGAACTGAGCCCTTGGACCACATACTCTGCATCTGCAGAGCCAGTATCTTCCCTCTCCAGACCGCCCCTCACGCTCCACACCGAACCAAAACAAAAAGCAGAAGAGTGTTGACTCCGCTGGCTCTGACGCTGGATATAGGTCACTCAAAATGAAGGCGTTCTGCTTTCCTCTTTCTGTTCTCCCCTCCCTTTCTCCCCTTCTAGGCATTTAGAAGAAATCTGTTTCATATGACCTGAGCCCTTGTTTTGAATGGGAAGGATACTGTCACCATGCCATTAAGGACTGCTCGCCAGCACAGTTTGGATCTCTAACCAGTGCAAATTCTACAGATCTGCTCAGCACCCTTCACTCAATACTTCAGACTAAGAACAAAAGTAATCCTGTCCTTTGTATGCAGATATTTGCATGATGGATAAAAGCAAAAGGAGACTACAGTACTGGTGCATATACTAAGCCCTGAGAAGGACTAAATCATGGCTCTGAAGGGCTTCCTTTAAACTGGCTACTGATGCTGGGGTCACAAAATGAATGATACGTTTCATTACAGAGACAAGAAGGCAGCAGAAAGCAGCAGCAAAGACTGTAGCTCACAGAACACACATGCCTGGCACCCAGGGCTGGGGACATGCTCAGGGTTTTGAGTAAGATTTCACGGAAGTTTAAGTGAATCTCAGCCAAGATGCTGTGGTCCTGTGCCTGCACTTCCCTCCCCAGCTCTCTCTTGTGCCAGCAGTAAAGTTCATGTGGCTCTACGATGAAAAGGTCTGGCAAAGTAAGAAGAAATAAATTATTTTGGATTCTTTTTCTTCCAGTGAGAGTTCAGTCAGATCAGCTCCCTCACCACAGTCAAGGGAGCAGCATTATAAATGCAAAGGGGAGGAGAGGCCGGGCTGTAGAGCGGATTCCAGGGAGAAAAGGCTGCCAGGACCTGCAGCGGTCCAGCTGAAGCTGACATGGAATCATGCAGCTGTCACTTGATTCTTTATTCACAGAATGGAGATATTGAAACTCTTTACTAGTAAGCAAGTTCACAAAGTCCTTTCCTCAGTTCCTTGCACCCTTCTAGAAAAAGTATAAAATAAACCAAATCTCAAACACTGAGAACCCACTTGGCTCAAGAGGGGCAGCACTGCCGGAACGGACTGAACCGCTGGAGCACTCTGGCTCCAGGCTCTCCAAGCGCAGAGTCGCTTTTCATCTGAGCTGCACGGGCCAGCTCTCGGTGCCAAACAGACAGTGATGCGAGGGGAGAAGAATTTCTGCTATGGGAAGATGACATCTAGCCAGAGACTGCCAAAAGCTTGGAAGCCAGTTCTTAAGAAACAGACTGCAAGACTTGGAAGATGCCAATCAAGCTTGTCAAATGCATGCCAAGAGAGTGAAAAACAAAAACATGGTTGACAGAAAGTGCGCATATCTTGATATCCCATGCCTGAGCACAGAAAGTGAGTGATGGCTGGCCAGCTCATCAGCCAAAACAAATGAAGGAGATTCCCATTTTGTACACGGGGAGATCGAGTGGAAACCTGCAGAGCCACACCTAGAGAAAGCAAACCGCACAGCCCTGTCTGCCTCCCCTCCCAACAACGCAACCATGTCCTCAATATCAAACTATTTCAGGATTAGGGAAATGTGTTCCCTAAGTGCACCTCTTGTCAAAACACAAAAAGCTTTCTGAACTGGACAGGAACAGACGGTACAGGCAGGATGGCACAGCAATACGTGTAAATCACAGGCAAGGTAGCGGGGGAAAATACCCTTATCTGCAAGGTCTTCAGGCACTAAGTATCAAACTCTGGAAAGAATCTGGATTGCTGCAAGACACTCTGCAGTAAATCCAAACACTGCATACCGCCTCCTTCAATTTGGTATTCTTCACTTTCCATTTTGTTGTCTCCGTGGGATTATCAGCTACAAACGGACACACTTGATGGTTTCTGAGACCTCAGATTCCATTATTCTGCCACAACACTTACTAATTATAAAAGCTTTGCCAAATATCTGATGTTTTCACTGGCTGAAAGCCCATGCTTAATGGGCTGATAAAGAACAAGTGCTGTCAGAGAATGGCATGTGATTGGTTACATGGGTCAGCTGAAACTGTGCCCTCAGGGGGTGCCTGCATGAGCAAACAGCATAAATGAACATTTCTCGGGTGAGAAGCTGAATGAATTCTACTCCTAGAAGAGAATTTCACATGTTTAACTATTCCCAGTGCTACTAAGGCTTTCCCTGCTGTGCTAGAAGTCGAACATCCAATGCACGTTACTCTTTCCAAAATGCCATGACCTATTTTAAGTGACTAGAAGACATGGTATTAAGCAATCTGACTGAGTTGGGCTTCAAGATGAGTCTGTGTTTGGCATAAATACCTGTTTCTCCCTTTTCTGGGCACATTGGTCATATAGGAGGATGCTTCCAACACTAATGTTCATATTCTTGCTGCTGTATCTAGATAAGACATTGTCCTTTTTCTCCTGCTGTTCTGCTTATCTCTTGTTTGCACTGAAGTCCACAGTTCCTTGCTCAGTCCACCCTCTTTCCTGCATTACTGCTCCACACCATCATCAATTCACACCCACAAAACTGCAAGAAAATAAAGAGAAATGAAAGTTTCAATGTTCTCCTCGGCTCCATTGCAGCCCCTCCCACCCGATCACTCAGGGTACTGTTAATCAGAGAAGGTCTGAGACCCAAAAGCCAAGGCGGGTGCCTGCCAGGTGCTGTACGTGCATTGCCCATCTAAGCAGGCACAACAGACCCAGGCTGGGGAAGGGACAGAAGACAAGCAGGATCTCTACACCAACGGGATGGCGCCCATGTGCTTCAAGTACTTCTTGGTTTTAGGATTAAATCCTTTCTGGAAAACCATGTCAAAGTACATTAGCTAAACAAAGGTTGGAGTGACAGAGCAAAAGACCAAATAGCTCAAGTAAGATGGTGATTCTGAAGCAAGAAAGCTTCAGAAAGCAACTCAAGAATGCCAATGGTACCAAAAGGTTGTTTTTCAAAAAGTTTCAACAGCTGTTCTTCTGGCTTCAGACTTCAGTTGGCTTCCTTTGCTTTGCTGTTTCATTTTTCAAAAAGCCTTGTGCTGGTGAAAGGGGAAGATACTGAAGGAATATCAATATATCGGGCTCCCAGATTCCCCAGACCTTTGTCATCTAAGCTCTCTCAATGGCTAAAAATGCCCATTTCTCAGAATCTGGCGGTTACACTGATGACTTTGACTTAGCTGAGTGGATGCTCATTCAGTAACTTTACAGCAGGCATTTGTGGGAAAATTTCCAGAAAAAAGCAAATAATATTTTTCTTTGAAATCAAATAATCTAGTTCCTAATTAAAAAATTACTCATTTCTTAAACTTTCTTCCATGAAGTCTTTGCTTCTACTGCACCCAATTCAGGAAGTTAACACTGTGGACATGGTGTGGATAGAAAACAAAGCAAAAAGACCCCAAACCCCGTCGTGTCACTCAAACCTGTCAGAGGCTTTGAGGAACTGTGCCAGGGGACAGCAGAGAAGGAGAGGAGAAGGAACAGCACAGGTGTGCAGAACGCCCTGGCAATGACTAAACCCCAGGGCTTGCTTTCTAGACACAGTCAGTTCCTGACTTGTGATGTTATTGATTATACCCCTTACACCTTTCCAATTATTTATCACTTATTTTACTTGCCATCTCACTCCGCTCCTTCGGTAGTACTGTCTTCTTAGAAATATATTCAGTGGTTTATTCAGTTCTGCCAAGGGAGAGAAGAGGAACAGAAGCCACCACCACCTGGAAGCTGAGTGATTAAACTTTCTAAGGCAAGAGCACAGAGCTGGGTTTTACAGACACCTTTGTAGGGCCATCTGTTAGATGGAACATTATCAACACAATTCTGTTTATGATACTTCAGCTTAATTCCATAACGCGTGTTGAGTGAACATCTTGGTATCACCGCATCAGCAGGTAGTGTCATATAAAGATGAAAGGGGAAACTAGGCCATTTAGCAGCATCAAAGTCAGCACCAGCATAATCCCTCCAGGCTCAAAGCTAACTGATAGAAAAGTCTCTAGTTTGCTGGGAACTCACCACATTAAAAAGGAATAAATTCATGTTTTAATACATTTGCACAGGTGGTTTAATAAAAAAGCAACAGAACTGAACTGAACTAGCTCTGAAGTGACGTACCTACTTCAGCAGTGAGCTTTTCAGCACCTGCTGACTGCTGTGCTGTGAGCCAGCGGCTGCTGTAGCTGCACCAGCTGAGAGCTGGAGCGTGCACGAGCAGAATAACCACTTGTAGGAGTTGAGCCAGCTCCGACTTCAAACTCAGGTAAAACTTCAAATGGCTGTTTATCACCGGCTTTGCTCAAATCCCTGAAGTGACAGCCGTAGTTTCACTTTTTATTCTCCTGGTTCAGCTGTTGTGCCCATTGCCAAGGGAGGAGCCCAGTTTCTATTTCTCAGCAATAGCCTCTTCAGCCCTCAGGTTTCCTGCATTCCCACCAGGAATGTTTCCAAACTGAACAACTATTCCCAGGTTTCTCAAGAAAAACAAGGACACTGACTACTCACATCTATTCTTGTTTGCAATGGACCAGCAGGTGCAAGGCCATTCCTTCACAGGAACTGTTCAGTATTCAATTGCCAGTTTTAAATGTCTTTAAACACATTCTGTACTTTGCTGAAACAGCCTAAAACATATATTTTGTGATGAGAATCAGCAGACTTGCATAACATAAGCACTGTGTCCAAAGGTCACTGGCAGGGAATGCATAAAACAGAGTTCTCTGTCCCTGGCTGCTTCAAAATACAGAAGTTCTGGAATTTTAGTTCTGGACATCATTCCATTTATTTAAGCTAAATTTGTATCTGGTGTTTCATTTGTTCTCTCTGATGGACCAAGCTGTTCTGGTTTTGGTTAAAACAAGACCAATTGTCTTTCAGTGAATTTTCCTTTCAGTTACGTTTCTTCTAAGTAACTGCACTTTTCGGAAGTTGGCTGCACATCTTCAGAGAGTGTCTGCTCCAGAGCTGATTAACATCTGCTGTTTACGGTTTCACCGAGCTGACGGCAGGAATGGCATGCAGATAAAGCCCGTGTTTCTATTATATTACCACAGCTGCCATGGTCACTGACAGACCTCTCACGTCCCACAAGAGAGAAGTCATAAAAGGGTCGTACTTGCAGGGAGGGGTGGACAGAACAGGGGACCCAAAGGGACCAGGCAGGTATTCCATGCCATCCACGTCATACGCAGTCTAAAGCTGGGGGATCACAAGGGTCTCGTTCTCTTCATCCATGGCCAGCATCTGGAGAGGATCGTGCCTGCTGTCCTGATCCATGTTCCAGTCCCTGCATTCCTGAATCCAGTTCCCACCTACTGCAGCGTTCAGTCCAGGACTTCCCAGGGTCCGCCCTGCAGCCCCCAGTTCCCCGGTCATCCAGGAGACTCAGTCTTGGGTTTGTGTGTTTTTCGTTATTCCTCTTATTATTAGTATTGCTAGTAAAGCTGTTTCAAACTTCCAGCTGGCAAGTCTCTCTTCCTTTCCCCCCTTTTCTCCTTCCTTAGTGGGGAGGGCGGGGGTTAACAGATAGCATCTGCCACGCTTTATCCTTGCCCTGCAATAAACAGTGACACGAGCATGACAAAAATATTCCTACCAACAATTCCACGTGAGCTACTTCTAATTCCCACCCCATCTAGAATATTTTACATTTTTGTACTCTCAAATCTCATTTGATCAAAACTGGTTGCAACACACACAACCCAAAAAGAGTTGTGTCAACATTTCCAAGGACATGGAAACTTGCAAGGTAGAGGCAGAACCAAAAGACTTCTTAAACCATTTTCTGCAAGGGAAAACATGGTGAACTGACACACTCCTGAATGTAATTTAAATGTAAGCTTCTGCATGACTAACTTGACATTAGAAGTCCATTCCTGGAACACAAATAGTGAAATAGTCACCCATAGGATGAACCTGCAGGCATGGCTTGTTTCACCAATGGACAAAAGAGGATGATTAGATACTTTTTCCATTCAAAAAATGGTTTGGGTTTCTTAACTAATTTACTTTGGCATGACAAGGAGGCTGTAGTGGGTACTATTGTCTTGATGCTTTGAAGAGCACTTTTTTTTTCTTTTCATATTCCACACAGAAAATCGTTTCAAGGACAAAAAAAATCGCTTTGCCTTTTCATATAACAAATGGCTAAGCTCTAAACCAATAAGTGAGCTTAAAATTAGTGCTTCTAATGTGACCACTGAGACATTTCAGACTTAATTACAGCTGAAGCAGACTTAACCACCCATTTCTCTCCAGTTTCACACAAACAATAATCGCTCCTGTAGCCACACTGCAACATTGTAGAATTAACCACATCCTAGAGGAGCTGGGAAAGAAAAAAAGGGAAACAAAACAGAGTCCAGAGGAGCTCTGCAGGCAGAACAGGCTCATTGCTCAGCCCTGCAGGTCTCCCTTCTGCAGTAAGAATTAGAACCATTCCCCTGAAGCCCACGTTGTTCTGTCCCTAACACCGAGAGCAGGTAATGCTCTGCTTCCTCGCTTGGCTTTCTACTTCAGCTCTTGTTGACTTACATGAAGTCAGAGATGCAAAGAGAACATTCCTGAGTCTGTATGTATTTATGTATGTACATGTGTACTTATGATGATCCTTATTAATCTACTTCTTAAAAATACCCCAGTATTTTTACGTTCAGAAGCTGTGCAGATTTTACTGCAAACCGTAATCTTGTGCACCAAATGATACACTACCCCATGGTGCAAAAAAAAAAAAAGTGTTATTAAAGTTAGTGCACTAATATAAACAGAAATAAATAACCTCTATTAACAAAAATTTTGAATTCATGTCCCTACATAAATCTAACACCTGGATCTTACGTTAGAGGCCAGTGACCGTACCGAAGAAGCTGGTTCTGCAGTTTCAGTTTGGCCGGACCACTCCAAACGTGCTCCTCTGTGACAGGCAACAAATCCGCCACAAATGCAGGAGAGCAAAATACTTTTTATGCACTTAGGTCCTGTGAATGAAGAAGACAGCACCACACTTACACACTGAAGTCCTGTAACAGGCGAGGATACACACGAGCCTACCTGTTAGTCACAGAGAGAGGATACTCTGCAGATTCGAAGTATAAGGTAGCAGCAAAATCCCAGGGTTTCCTGGCATGGTACTAAAAGAAGGTCCAATTGAGGATGCTTCTGCCTTGCTGAGGTGTTGCCCAGCTCTGTGACACCCCTGCACAGGGAGATAATCCCCTCTCATTTCACAAACTGTCTTCACTGCAAACCGTTCAGAGCGCACAGCTCCCAACCACCTGCCCACTACTACACGTTGCTGACTGACTTTGGAAGCAGCAATGAGCAACAACCTGCTTTGTCCAAGGCTGCAGAGTTCATTGAGGGCCTTGTACATACAGGGTTTACTTTTCTACCCTCGCTCAAGCAGGTTGAATTGCAGATTCCCACTTTACTCAGTTTCTTCACTGCCTATTTTAACATAAAGAACAGGATTTCACACTGCACACTGAACTACAGATCAACCCTCCCTAAGTCTCCTGGAACAGAGGAAGAAAGTCAACAAAACCAGGTGCTGCTGCTCCTTCAGGTTAGAGCTGCCAGAGATCCCCGTGGGTCACTGTACGGAAATGATTATTGGATCTACCACCTGAAAGTAAAACACCTTGCAGGAACATGTTACTGTGCAGACAGATTTGGAATTGCTCCAAAACAAACCCTCTAGACTGTGAGCCAAACGCACCTGAAATGCTGGTTCCCTCTCGCCCGCACAGGAGAGTCTGAGCGAAGACGAGCAACTTCACTTCTCTGGTGACCGAAGCTGGGCACAGCTGTGGGCCTAAAGCCCAGGGCAAGCACCCAAGTGTGTCTTTACCAAGGCCCAGCTCAGAGCTCGTGGAAGCACGTCCCGGCATTCTGGTTTCAGATGGGGTGGGTTACGTCTTTCATTTTTCTTTCTTACACTGAAACAAAAGAAAATAAACAAAAAATTAAAGTCACAACAGTAAACTAAAACTGAGGTAAAACTCAGCCTCAGCCATCTCTCAAACACTGACAAAGGCAGCAAATTTTGTTGTTTGTACTGCAATGTCTGAAAATTGTCCATTTGCAGAACTAACTATACTTCAATTCGCAGTTGAGAAATACTGTGGTTTTCTTTCCTATTGTTTTGCTAATCTAGAAGCAATTCAGAGACATGACAGCTACATATGTAAAACAGAGTAACAAGAACTAACACTGATGCGTCTGTAGCCAGAACTAAATCTGTCTGTATGTCTGTCTGCCTTTCCCTTCAGCACAGCTCTGCACAGGAAAAGTGGGGCCTGCTGCACTCTGGAACCCACCTTGTGCCTCGGCCTGCTTGGACAGAAGAGCTAACTTCTTGCAAGATTTCTAGTAGAGTAATTTTGGCTATGGAAGGCTTGCATGAAAGTTGCTTAATAAACTTGGAATGAAATACAATGTCAAAAAAAAAAAAGGAAATAATTCACGTCTCCATTTACATTTACTCCATCAAAAAGGTTGAGATCATAGATTTTGCTCATTTGGTGTCCCCAAACATCTGTTGGTTTAGATACTTTGTATGTAACCAAACCATAAGTCGTGTTTGAAACTTACCTCTAGCCCCTTCTAGGCACAGCACTGTTCCCAGCGTGCAACTCACTGCGCAACATGAAATACACGGTCTGCACAGGGAAAAACAAACGTTGACAGAGGGATGAAGACTTCTCAGCTCTTATTCTCATGAGGCTCTTCAGAAGCGTAGTTGGACTGATCACGGGTCATCAATTTGTGTCCATGTTAATATTACACTGAACTTTACAAGTGACAGAGGAGATGGGAAACTGCTCTTCAATTAACTCCTGCTGGGAGCTGGGGCGATATTCCAGCTGACCCTCAGCCAGACTGGCTGAACAAGCATCCTGGGCTTGTCAAGTTACTTTTCTTAAAACATCTATTTACTCATCATAACATACTATTCTAAGGAACAGCATTACATGGAAATGTTTCCTCACACATAGTAGAAAAATAAATCTTGTCCAGAAGATGCATTTTAACATCAGATATTGCATATAATCCCTCTTACCACTGGAAACACAAAGCAATCATCAGCAAAGGCAGTTGCTTTGGGTTCAGTTCTGGAGCCATCCACAGACTTTATGAACAATTTTCAGCAAGCAGTCTGTGATATGACCTTTAATACAGAAACAATGGCACTACCTTACACCCAAGTCACACACCCTACACCCAAGTCATCACTGCAGACTACGGACTCTTTGTAACAGGGTTTGACTCAAGCAATGTCTGTACAGCATCCAGTACAACACAATTTCAGTTTCAGTGTCATCAGGGACACTGTGCAATTACAGCAGAGGAGAATGAGAAGTTCTTCAATCAGCTTCTAGTCATCGAGCTCACCATCAGTAAGGAATTAAGCAAGAATACAGCATTAAGGGTTTCACATTAATAAGGTTAGTCATGGGACTATCCAGAAATTTCAGCTTCCTGAATAAATGGTAGAGCATCAACCAGGGAGCTGGGGAAATCCTGCCAACAGACAGGGGTACATTTTAACACCAGGCTACAGTGACTTCTGCATTTGTTTCCTTGAAAATCCTGAAAAATCAACGAACTAGTTTCTGCCAGACACACTCACTTCCTTCAGTCAGGATGCTGTTTAAATTACTGTTCTTAGAAATACCTAAGGAGTGAGTTTTGGTTAAGTCTCATTGCTAGTAGTGCCCTATAGGTCCTGGACTGCTGGCCACTTCTGGGTCTTCATTTTGGAATATCTAAAAAAGCTTTACAAGGAATTCTCTCTTTCTTGCTGTATACAGACTTTCTATTCCCATTCCAGTTGTTTTCAGCTGCTTCCTGAGACACCTTTTTCTAAAAGACAAGGCTCCACGTGAAAAACTGTGCACAAACCAAGCTTTCCACGGTCCTTGACAAATACCCTGTGTGACAGACTGACCAAGTGGGACTGTTCAGTTATTCTGATTAACAGTTATATTGTATTTCACCTTCGAGTGGGTTCTTATGCTCACGACAGCCGTATTTTCAGTACTGTTACTGCTCAAGCAGTTGAAGATTTATTCACGCTTACCAACACTTAACACTTTCCTCCTCTGCCCTTATAGAGGGAAGTTTGTCACAGTCCCAACTCAGAGACAGCAAAAGGAGCAGCTGAGCGCTGCTCAGCTCCACCAACCCCTCCGCATGAATCCAAAATACATTTCCCCTCAGTTTCAGCTACGACACCTGACTGCCACTGAAGCAGCTGAAAAGTGCTCACCTGCTCCTTTCTAGTGACTCTGGGTTTGCACTGTAATGTTTGAACTGTGCCATTTTTGCATTTCTCTTTCAAAATAATAGCGCAACTAATACCTGAAGCTTTTGCAGAGATGGCTGGTACATCATACTGCTATGGCTGAACTTCAGGCAAACTTTTCACAGTATCTTGCTGTTAGGAATTTCTTTTTCTTAAGTTTCATACTTCTTTTAGCTACATACAAACAAATTCTTAAAACAGTTTAACGTTACGAGACTGACTCACACATTCCGTTTGACACCTTAGTAGATACATCAATTCCTCACTATCATTTGTATGAAGCAGGAAGGACGGAAGAGATTCTAGAAATACTTCTGGTTTGTTTCTTTTTTTTTTTTAATTAAAAAGAAACCAGGCTTCTTTAAAAACGTCAAAACTCTTACCATGACCTAATCAGACTGGGCAATAGTGAACCATTGCAAATGATGACCAAAACTTAAATCAAACAGCCCTAGGAGCTAGGAGCAAGACTTTTTTCCTTAGCAATTGGAAGTTGTTCAGATGACTCAAGAGTCATGGTGCAAGTGAAAAAACAAAGGTTTTTTTGTTGTGACTTTCAAAGTTACAGGTCCTCAACAAGAACTACATTATCTGGTGCAAGCAGTAAGATGGGAAGTATAATTTAAATAACATTCCTTTATGACAAGGAGTTAAAAAGATCAATGCTTAGCATCAACATCAAAGCACTTTACAGCAGTGAACTAAGCTTCACAAGTGCACCATTAATTGTTTGATAGAAATATATTTGAAAGGGATGAACTAAGGAACAGACGGGCTGATAACCTGTCCAAGTCCTAGCAAGCTAAAGCAAAGGTGACACCAGGATCATACACTGTGCACTCCATGTGAACGGACCTAAACACAGCTACAGAAAAGTCAGGACTGTTTTCCTTTTCAGATTCAAAGTAAAAACAGTTGAACCTTAGCACCAAGACTGTGGTTCAAAGAGATCTGTGGTTTTAAAGAATTTGACAAGTCTCCCTCCCCCACAGAACATCTAATAAGAAGATCTGCTCAGAAACTCACAAAGAAGCTTGCAAGACCTATTGTAAACAAAATTTAGCCAAGCCAAGCAAGACTATGCCCCTCTGAAGTGTTTGGGCAGCTATGTAAGAATTACGACTTCTCAGCAGCCAGCGGTTGTAAACAAGACTTTCACAGGAAAGCCTCGAAGCTGATAAACTGTGATAAGCAAATTCAAGTGAACTGCAGGATGGAGAAGCGTCAAAGCAAAGCTGCTCACATCTTGTTCCCAAGAACTCTGGAATTCAGTGACACCCTTCTCACCTCAGCAACAAGGTCTGCACAGGACAATACGCATGTGGTGTAGAAAGAGCGTAACTTAAATGCAAGTGTGGCTGTGGACAGCTAAATCTAATATTCCTACAGATGCCATATGTTTTTTTATAGTATCAGCTAAGTAACTGATGTCCTGCATAAAGCTCAAGATGACATATAAAATGCTACATACTGATCTTTATTTTCTCTTGGACTGTCCTGTCAAAATGGCTATTATTTTTGTTCTTTGTATGAATTATAAGTTTTCTCCTTAAAAGCTTCAAAACTTCACTACCTGCAACAAGACCAAGTTACATAAAAGTTAACAAAGAGTTTCAAATTTCTTACCAGAGAGAAGCCAAAAGGGAACAGCAAAGTCTGCGACCAGCCAAACAAAGCAAAAGGACTTTATTTTGAGCTTGAGCTGTGACCTACTATGAAAAATAAATGTGTACGCATACTGGAGAAAAAGGCTCTGGTTTGAGAGATACAGGCAGTCCTCAACATTCAAAAGGTTGTAACCACATAAGCAACATAATAGGTCTGTTTTATTAAATATTCCGGATATTAATGTGTTACTTTAAGGTACTTGAGGTTTTCTAATATAAGAAACTTCTGAACTCTCATCCACCAAAAACATATGTAAAAACCACCTGAATTGGTTATACAGAAAACAAGACCCCAAAATGCTAAACTCACATTTTGCATTAGACTCCTCTGTTTTACCAAAATTATACATTAAGTAGCCAAGATTTTTTGGTCTAAATTCTTGATATCACTCTGAAACATCTGAATGGCTCTTAACATGTCTCACTGTCAGCAATGACTCAGTGGGCGCAGGGCGCTGCAAGAACCATTGGGGCCTCAGGGGCAGCCTCTCCCCACCATCCCATGTTGCTTGTTGGGACCTTTTAGAGAAAAAGGAATTAGAGATAGAAAAAAAAAAGGCAGAGTCCATGCCTTTGTTTGCAGTTTTTCATTTTCCATACAGCCTCTACAATAAGAGGTAGAAGCAAGCCAGTTGTTCTGCCCTTAGCGAACCCTCTGTCCTAAGGGCTATTCCGGTGCCACTGGCTGCACTGGCTGGGGAGGGATGTGGCGGATAACAAGCAGCAGGTAAATCTCACACTCAAAGACAACCCCTCTGTAACACACCGGTCTCATTGAACTTTGGAATATCAGACAGAAATCACAAGATGTGCATAGGAAGTATTTGCAATCATAACATATCCAAAACTGCATTCATATAGATTAACAGGTGTATCGAATAGGGTAACAAATACTGGAAATACAGGGTTAGATGACTACTGGCCAGCTACACTTTTTTTATGATTTGCTTTCAGTTTTTTTTTTTAATATCTGCATATCAATAGACAAAAATAAATTCAAATAAAATTAAAATCTAATTACTATCTTACTTGAAAATCCTCCCCTGAACAGGGCATTAAAGTTTCTATTGAACCATGCACGACGGCTTCAACACTTTGTAAACTCTTACAAGGCCAGGAGAGCTCGAGCTGCCACCAGCTTCAGCAGTGAGCGGATACAGCGGGTCTGTCAGAGCACCCAGCGCCAGCAGAGCTCTTCAGTGACCTAAAACGTCAAACTGAGTTCAGCGCTGCTGACACAAACGCCTAGTTGCTTTTCAGGAGAATAACTCCACTAGTTTTCAGCAATAATTTCTGTCACCAAGAACTTCAAGGCTCTCCAGCCCTGTTCTCTGCAGACAGCTAGGCAGGTTAGAGAAGGAAAAGGAAACGGCTCTTAATGGGATCCCAACCCTCCCCTGAGGCTGCAGCCAGCGGCCTCACCCCACTGGGAACATTTGGGTGGCAGACAGCACGATCCTGCACCTACTTTGTAGTCTTTTCATTAATGTTTTTGTTCTTACTCATGGGCAACCTCCCCTCACCAGATGTGCTACAGCAACCACTTGTGCAATTTCTCCTGTCCCAGGATGGGCGCAGTTAAAACACAGTTAACCCGCTCGCGGAGCAGCGTGCCGGTCAGGGCGCACCTGAGCTGCGGAGTTACCTGCGGCTGTGATGCTGCAATCTCAGTCCCTGGGAAAATAAGGAAAAAAGATTTTAAATAAAACCCAGTAACAACAGAAAAATGCCAAACCATCTCACACGCTGAATCAGTAGTGAATCATAACACTCCTAGACTCTGAGTAATGGACCAGAGAATGAAGCAACATTGTAAAGAAAAAAATCAAATTTCCTCTATTTAGTGCTGCCAATAAGTAAGTAATAATGGGAAACAGTGGTTTTTTGTTCAAAGATCAACTGCATTGGTGATTTCGAGGGCTTTTTTGATTCCCCAGAAAAAAAAAAAAAAGCAGAGGGTAAATTTACTCATCATTTACTCATCATCAGTTGTTTTAAAAAAAGCTGTTGAAGTTCTCACCTTAACCATGACTTCCCAACTAGTACTTGTGGTAAGGGGCACCTACTACGAAGAGAGATGCTTCCCTCCGCATGAGGGAATTCCTTCCCACCTCCAGTTTGTGGCAGAACTATTAGGGTATTTGTTCACTTTTAGCCACCCAAAATTGAATTTCTACCTTCAGAATATTATCCTAAAGCAAAACTATGCAAACCCAATGCATTTACTAGGGCCCAGAACAGGCAGGAAAATTTTGCAAAGCCATTTTCAGGTATTAAAAAAAACCCTCACCTCCTCTTGCAGATGAGTCATTTTTTACTAATGTCTTGTCGTATTTTCTCCTTTTTAATACTTTCTCTGTCATTTAAACAAGCTGAGACAGGCCTGAAGCTTTCCTCAAAATTAACTCAGAAAATGAAGTGTTTTGGTCGAAAAAGCAGCTCTTCCTGAACTGCATCGTTTAAAATCATAACAGAAGGTCCCTATTACGGTTTATGCGAGAAAGTTGCTAAATATCAGAGGATCAAGAGTTTGCCCATCTCAGTTATACCAGCCTACATGAAAGGATTCCCATCTCGTGATTTTTCTAAAGTCTTAAACCAAAGCAGTAAAGAAGTGGGGAGACTTAGAGGCATAAGTCAGATTGTTATTGCATCACTGTGTAATCAACTTTTCCATAACCTCCAGTTTGGTAACTACCATCAGATCAACACGACACTTCCCAGCCCTTTAGTAAGAGGGTGAAGTTGATACGTTTGAAATATTACCACAATAACTACAGCTTTCCACCGAGAGCTCATGGGGAGGCTGATGCTGGTGCATACAGAGAGGTGCTCAGATTTCATTAACCTCTTGGTTTTGTGCAGATTTGGTTCTGTTGCTTTGACTGCCTCACAAAGTCAGTCATGTTTACAGCCCACTTAAATCACTGACAAGAGCAATGTTGCTGAAGAGCCAAATGTTTCCTGGGAATCGGTGACCCATTTGGGGAGAGCAGCAGAGGGAGGAAGGCTCAGGGAACACTCTACCATTAATGACTCTACTAAAACAAACCTCCTCTCCAACTTTTGTAACAATTCTTTTAATAAGTTTTCTGGCAAGGGGCTGGAATATATTATCATTCTTTGCTTCTGTGCCAATTGCTTTAACTCCTGCAACCAGCTTAGCTCAAACAATTGAGGCACTACAACTGTTTGTCGCACTCATTTAATCTACGTAAGTTTTAAGTGTACGCTGTAGTTTTAGCTTCTCAGCAACCTAAATCTGCTTCAAAGAAATGATCCAAAAAGGAGGACAAATTTACACAAAGATGTCTTAATCCAATTAACTTGAAGTCAAAATTTATTTCTGTAGTAAAACAACAGCTTTTTTCCCATCCTGTGTCACAATGTTTATTGCATACTAAAGCCGAGAAAAACAATGTGTAACTAGGAAATAGAGCTTGAGTATTTGTCCGTCCTTATCGGTCATCCAAACAGGCCGAAAAAATGTTAAACTGTGACGTATGTGAAATATAAACCTTTATTTGGGGGCAAGACAGTGAGGGTGGAATGATGAGATCAGTATTTTCCATTCAACAAGCACATTTCCCAACTTTCTAGAATGAGTCTCTGAGGACAGCCAAAAGTTTTCAACATATTTCAAACGATCTCATACTGTAAGCCTGAAAAATAAGGTGCCTGATAAAAATTTCACATGTTAAAGTCCATTTTAGAGAACTGGCAACCAAAAGCAATAATAATTTTAAGATCTAGACATGCTTGCAGATAAGCTGTTGGGAGAATCCTTGAGCTAAAAGCAGATACACAATGAACACGAGCCAACCAGAGATATTCTCCATCAGCTCAACGGCCTTAACTGTGTGACAACACCCGCCTGAAACCTTTCTGCTCATTCGGCTGGTGCTGTTACAACTCCAAGTGTTGCAACTCCCACCACCTCTCCTTATTTGAGAAATAAAAGGAACCTGCTTAAAATTCAACGGAATTTTCAGGGAATGCACTCACATAAACATGCGAGATTGCATTCCCAGTTGTAGGCATCACTTATTGAAAAAGATCACCAGAAAGCGCCAACACAGCTTTTGTCTTCATCCAAGCTCTAACCTGGCAGCAGAAAAGTGCAGTTAGGGACGCAATTTCTTCACCCCCCAAAACAGCTGCACTCACGCAACCCCAGTGAAATCTTGCCTTGATATAGAAACGAACCACAAAGTTTCACTTTCTTACTTCCGTAACTGTGCCAGAATGAATTATCTGAATGATAAAAATGCGGATTTACCTGTTGAAGGACTGTTCAAGTGGCTGTACTTATATCCATGGGGACTAAGAAAAGAGTGGACTAATAAAGCATTGCATGTCAATCTGTCCAGCTGTGGCCATCAGTAACCCAGGGCAAGATGCTGAACCTGACTCAGTGCCCAAGCCCAAAAAGATCTTCTACGGCGACAGGACAAAAGGCTGCAAAATCCTGAGGCATCAGAAGGACACAGGAACCACAAGGCAGTTTCAAACAGAAGGGAGCTTGCTGGCCAGATGTTAGACAATGGGTGTCCTTACAGCAGTACTACTGGCATGATGCAGAAAGTCAAACTGCCAGGAGCAGATTTAAGATTGCTTTCTCCAAAAGACCATGTTTTAATATTTGCATCTTACAGTAAATCCCTGTGTTGTCTCCCACCTGCGATATAGCTTGCTTATTTCACAGTACAGTGTGATTTAACTTCTTCCTAAGAAAGCTTCTGGAGCAATGCCTAGTTTGAGAAATAACATTTCACAAGGAACGTAGACTGACTGTAATTAATTCCTACAGATGGAGAGGCTAATTAACCAGAATCCAACTAATAACTCAGTTGGATTTAATCCATACACCGAACTGGCAACATGCAGAAAAGAGAACGCGGCGGAGGGTGCAAGGGTATATTTGGGGAAGAAATCACACATGACAGGCACTTTCCAAGCAGTTCACAGGCAGGTTAAATGTTGCCCAGTCACTTCCAACCCTTGGCCCCATCTACTTTCCATCACCCCTGCAGGCTGCTTTTCTGCTCGCCCTCTCAAGCTCTGTTTTTCCTGCATACACAATTCAAAAATTCCTTGGCTATTTCAGTTTTCAGCTTAAAGATTAAAATGCCCAACATTCACATATGCACACCATAGTTGTTAACAAAACCAACCTTCTGCACATTTTGCATTTCACTCTTATTGAACGTCCTTGTGCATCAAATCCAGCAACAGAACATGAAAGGGAAGGAAGTTTTCTCAGTAACACCATTTTTATTGCCAAGTTCCATTTACAAAGAAAGGTCTCTTGTTCATTCTTGCCCAAGTTTGCCATAGCCATGACACTTGATCAATGCCACCAAATACAGACTTCACTATAGAAATCTGGATTTCAGAAACACACACCAATATTTTCTACTTTCACTCCCTTCCCGGACACTTATTTACAGTTTTCTTTAAATTAACATAAGATACTGTCAAATATACTCCAAATATCTAACATAACTTACATTAAATAATTAATACTTATTGCCTGTAGAAAGAAATTTCAGAATTAAATTCTGTTGTGTTTGGGCTTTTTTCCATGTGAATGTAAGTGCATGTTCAGGACTTTTTTTTTCTCCAAATGAAGTACATTTAAGACACAACTTTGTTGAAATACATTTCATAGGAGGACAGTCCTTCATGTTCACTAAATGCTTTATGTAGCGTTTAAATCCCAGGTACATTCATTCTTCTAGAAAAATACATTTCCCCCCTCTTTGCACTTAAAACAGTCAAACTTACAAAACAGCTCAAAACGAAGTAAACAGTTTGCAACAGAAATACCAACATACCTATTCACAAGTGGAGATGCCTAAAGGTATCCTCTACAGTTTAAAAGACTTCCAGCAGGTCCCCAGGAGCTGTAACTATCTATTATTCAGTGCTATTGCTGGCCAAAACAAAACTCAAGAAATTCTGAGAGTCTATAAATTCGCACACTTGAATCTATTCTCAATCCTTTTCAAAATTATGTTCATGTTCACTGCAAATACAATATTTCTGCCACAGCCCTTAAATACACCCAAACACAAAATCTCAGGCCTTTGCTCCTCATACACACCTAAGTGATCCGATCACAATTACCATGTCAAACTCCGTATAGTGTGAGCACCCAGAACCAAAAGCAATGGAGAACAGCACGAAAAAAACACCTCATGTACCTTAAGATTAGGATTGTAAAAGAATCCTGGGAACACTATATACTACTCTGAACCTTATTTAACTCTATCTTTTATCATCAACAAGTATTCTTAGTCATTACCTGCTTCTTAAGACCTTTTTAGTTTCGTGGGTTTCTTTTTAATCAATGCACTCCACACATTATGCTAACAAGACAGCCACAATGACTCCAGCTTTTCCTTTTCATATTAAGAACAAATGAATTCAAGTTAGCAAAACAATAAAACAGATACTGCCACAGTGCACATTTATTAGACAAGCAAAATTTAGCTTTACATTTATAATACATTAACGAACATAAAAATACATGTTTTATAACACCTTGCAAAAGAAATGAAATCCGAGCAATGCGCAAATCTAAAAATTCTGGGAGATCAAAATATGGAAAATTCTGTACAAATGTAATATAAAAATACATTTCCATATGAAAGAACCTTCTGTTCGAGCCTCAGTCCAGAACTGCACACCCCACGTACTTTGTTGCTGCTCAAAAACTCCTGAGCAGCAGGAAAAAAAACCCCAAGCACTTCCCCCCCTCCCGCCCCCTAAAACATCCCAGCCTAGTGAGCCCTGCTCGGATCACCACCTGCTTTTCAGAAGCCGACAGGAGACAGTAGGAGTTATTCTATTTGTTTCTAATTCATGCTGCAAATGACAGTAAGTTAGGAAGAGAATTTTCAACATATATTTAGATGCTTAACATTAGGTTGCCTGAAAAGTACAAGGTTCATCAAAGAGACACCATCTTTGAGGCAAAATGCCTCGATCTCGCTGATGCCCCATCTGATGTCTCTGTGCTAAATCTTGGGTTCAGCTATAGGACTAACGCACTTGATCTCCTAGATGACAGCTGCTCATGCAATGTTCTTTTAAATGCAACTCCCCATTATTTAGCTGGTTAGTGAAGACAACATCAGGAGGTTTAGCACAGAGGGATTGTTTTGAAGAGTACTATGTGCAGGTTAGAGAAACTATTGACTGGCTATTCCGTAGTTATTTATCTATAACACGTGCCATGGGAAGAGTGACTGATCACCCTACAGCACTGACAGCACCATGTGATTCAAGTGTTTATTTTTATGAAGTGGCTTCACACACTGAGAGTTTGACCTGCTTGTCTGAGAGCTTACCTACGTTGTCAAGCATACAGTTTTAAGTTTAATTTACTGCTGTAAAATGACACTCAATTGCAGGGCAATTACTGAATTCCTAGATTGCTTAAAGTAATCATCTCAGACCACCTGCAGTAAGTGTGGAAATTATAGTCACTCATGTCTTACTGCTTAATTAGGGAAAAAAAAAAATCACAGTAATTTCAATTCTAAAGATTGATGACTTCGCTATAAACAGAATACTTCAACCATCGGTTTTAAAATTCTACACACAACAACACTTCAAATCCACAAAGGAACATTATTTCCCCCTGTATTCTGTCTCTGTTGGACAAAGGGTTCATATGAATCACTGGACATTGACTTAAACTCTGAATACTGATCTAGATTTGAGTCTTAAATTCTGGATACAGAATAAGAGGTTTTAAATGTCACATACCTGTCTTTTAGGAACGATATTGCAAAACAATACATGAATCCTGGAAGAGATTCCCAACTTTTCCTCATCAAGTGACTTCAAAGGAAGCTCCAACTATTGTAAAGCGAAGAATGTTGAGGAGCTCCTTTAACAGGTGCCATTTTATACCTTTGTTTTAAAAAAAGCTCAGCTTAAAGGAAGTCAGAATTTTAGTTTATCATGATTTAGCATTGGAGAATAGAAATGAGTTCTGTCCTTATATTGTATATAACCATGATTTCACACACAAAATACAGCTTTTAGTTTTGTATTAATATATGTGGCCACATTTCTAATGAATTTGGTTTAATCCACTCAGCTCGTAAAATGAAAAGCAGGAAGCTTAACCTTTGGTTTCTTTCTATACCAAAGAGTTTCTGCAAACCAATTACTTTTTGCACACAAGTTTTACAGTGCAAGCATTACCTCTCTGGTGAAGCAGACATTAGAACTGGGCACTACTGTTTCCTCCCTCCACTTTTGACCAGATTACCAAGTGGCTGCTGCTGTTACTCTCTTCACAAATGAAAAGCTGAGTCTTGTCCACTGTTGTACACTGGATGACAGAAAAGAAAAGGGGTCCAGCAGGAGGCAGGGAGACCTAACAGTGAAGGCAATACACAGTTCTATTAACCAAGTAACAGGTTGGTAAAATTTGATAAAATGAGATATACAGACTATAAAATAGCTAAGTAACATTCAGTCTGCCTTGGCTTCTCTTCTCAAAAGAAAGAGAATAACAGAACTATTTGATGCTGAAAGAATCTGGCTGAAGATAGGCATGGCCTCTACAAACACACTGGGAGTTTAGCATCTCTCCAAAATGTTGGCATTTTGCTCTGGAACACTGTTACATTTATTTTAGGGTGATTCCACCTCCCTCTACGGTGTTACACTAAAGTAGTGAGCCTTTTACACAGTCAGGTGTTCAGCTGCTGCTCTTATCTGCAACTTGGTATTTGGATTTGGTTAAAAAGAGTGATGTCACACTGACTCAAAAAATTTTTGTTTAGAAAAAAATTACATTTGTGGCTGATGTGCTAATACTTTCTTGGTTGAATTTCCTTTTTACAGTGAAAGGGGGATAAGGAAACAGCCCTTGAGTTCTTCTGATAAAGGAAAGACAGATATGATACTCTTCAAGGAACTGTAGATGAGTAACACTGTACTTGCAGAGATAAAAGACTGCCGATGACAGATTATTTCAGCACCTCCAAAACTTTTACATTCTGAAGTCTCCTAATGCAGCAAGAAGCACAGTCAGGTTCTAGAAGCAAACAAGTCAAAATCAATTGCTCCTGTGGCATAAGCATTCAGAGATTCAGATTGGTCTGTACCAGTTGTAGCATTTACATAACAACACAACTGTGGCAGAGCTGATGCAGGCAGAGCACCAGCTCCCAGTGTCGGTCCATCTTTGCAGAGAGCATTTGATAGAACTGCTAAGATATCCCACCTTTCCCCACCAGCAAGGCTCTGCCAGCAGCACACTCAACATTAGACCTGGTCTTCTGTTCTCCTAATATCAGTGTCTATCTCAGCCATTTCCTGTGAAGCTCTCAGTAAATCTCACTGGTGATGAGATTTCAAAGCCACTCAAAGGCAACGAAAAGCACAAAGTCACCTTTCTTTCCTCTGTCCCATTTCTTGTGAAGTACAGCTCCAGGGGCAGATTATACATACTCATTAAAAAGATTCCTTGTGCATGGCCCTAATCTTGCTAGAACTGAATTTGAATTTAGATTAATAAAGATAGGTGTTTTCCTATGTAAAATTAATTATCTTTAAGGGTGGCATTTTGTGTAATCTAGGTCAAGAGTTAAGGTTAACAACTAAGATAAAATGCTTTCAAATTAAATGAGGCATCATTTTTGACAATGATCTTCAGAATATTACAGGGGCTACAGTGTAAGGGTGCAACACACTAGAGGAAGACCAGACTGCAATCAGCTCAGCTGATAGAATTTTATGTGGTCCTTGTGCCCAAATTACCACTTGATGCCCAGGCTTGTTCAGGTGCACATACATCAGCCGCAACAGTGACCGCTGTGTAAACTCACCCTAAGGACACAACCAAAAGAAAAGGCAGGCTCTTACACCAGCAATGCCAACTTCTCATCCATATCCATAGCAGTGCTGAAGACAACTAACTCTCAGAATTAATTTAGAGTTTGGGCCACTCTGGAATGGTCAGAATATTGGTTAACTCAATTTGAGACAAAGTAGAAGTCACAGAAAACTAGAAAACAACAAAACTGCATGCATAAGCTAATAAGGGGAGAAAAAAAGTGCTGGTGTTCAATTGCAGACACCTCGTATACACATTTTAAAGATTAAGTTATTATGTGAAGGAAAAGATGGAAAAAGTGAGCAAAGTTATTCTTGTGGATTAGTCAATCGCACATGTAACATTTGAAATCACTTCAAGTATTTCATCTGACAGCCAGGAAGAGGTACAACAAGAGACTGGGAAGGAGGTAAAAGCTTTTCAGATTCACCTACTTGGTATGAAATCAATGTTAGTAGAGACAGAAAGAGGAAACATCGCTCTGATGACCGAAATCACAAGACCAAGTACAGTAAACAGCAGTCTCCAACCTTTGAGAGCCAGCGAGCACTCCATGTTATGAGCAGACCAATAAGGACATTCTGCTCATTTTACTATTAATTTAAATTAACACACATGGAAACTGATATGACATCTTAAATTCCATTCATGTTAAATTACGTATCAAATCAGCAAAGAACATTCCAGACTTTAATCAACACTTTTCCACTACTTTCTGTCAACTTGGTATCAGATCTAGGAAGCAAAGTAAGGCAGGCACAAACTCAGAATCACTTTTCTGTAGTAATGTTGCTTAACTGTGATACTATCCCAGATAGGAAAAAAACTACACAGTACCTTTCCTTTTGAGTTTCAGACTTGAAAAGCAATTATCGGTTAGATGTGGTGACCTCCCTTCCTACATGAAGACGAAAAACTTAAAAACCTCTTTAGAGTAAAACTACTTCCATCTGCTCCTAGAAGTTGTCCTTCAGTACAAAAGATATCATCATTCCTCGGAGGTGCAGCGATTTGACTGTCAGAAGTGAACAAACAACCTATAGCAATCTCTTAAAATATTTCACATTCCTCTGTAGCTGGTTAAGCAACGACTAAAGTAGTCTCAAAAATCCCTTATGTTAATTTGAACAAGCATTTGTCCTTAAATTGCAGACTTTACCTTTTAAAAAGCTTTTTGACACATATCTGGCTTTGAATCAAACCTTGAAATAAATATTATACATGGAAAAGACAATATTGAAGTCTGGAGTTCTACAAAGACAACACTGAAAGTGGCCAAGCCTGCTGGTACCATGCAGACCTCCAAGAGACGAATGAGATCGGGATTAAAAAAAAAAACCAAAACAACAAACAAACCCAACCAAACTGAAAACCACACCATGTCTCAAGTGGAAACGTTATCTCTCTACTACAATATATAATTTTTTCTGATCAATGGTATGTCTCCAGTTTCAGAGAAGTAATGATACAATATCCTGAAGCCAGGTATCCAAAAATGTCTTCACTTCGCCATAATACTGTAGACCTTCTACAATTAACTTAGTTTCTGCAGCTGAAACTCTATACCAGAAAGAAAGTAGGTGCTCTGAAATACTTCCATGTTCTTGCATAACACAAATTGGTAGGAAACAACCAGTTTAGATTCAAAAGTTGGTTTGTTTGTTTGTTTTTCTTGTCTAGTTTAAATATGCTGAGCATCTGATGTTTGCTCGAAAAGCTGCCCACATTCTCTTTTGGCAGTGGGGCTCTTTTGCAGACCAGATAGCCTCTCTGGCTTCAGGAGTTATCTGGACTCCCAAAGAAAAAACAAGGAAGAATTTAGTTGCATTTGCTTCGCTGTTTAGCACAGCCTGCAGGTTGACTTTAATCAGAACATTCTTCCTCTACCTCTTTTACCTTGGAAACTTCAGCTTCAGATTGCAAAGAGGATGGGGGAATGCAGCTGAAAGTTCGAATGCTGTGTGGATCAACCGGTGGCACCAGGGTAAGCGACTCCACACTTAGTGCATCCGTATTGTCATCTGTTATTAAGGATATCGTGGGCTGCTGCGCAGGAATCAGGCTGGGAGACAGGTTTGCAGTTTCTATGTCATTGGTTTTTACAGCATTCTTGCTAGACTTTGAGACAGCTGGAAGAGTTTCATCAGTCAACATCGTCTGACCAGAAATGGTCATCTGAGGCTGCTCCAGAGCTGATGCATCATCTAATAAAAGAAAACACCAAGAAACAATCAATATTCAACTTAGTATGTACATTAAGCCTAACAGTATACTATTATTTATGAATATTGAAGAATAACTGGGTGGAAAATGCAGTTCTGTGAAGCACTATGCTTACACATTCACTTTTTAGTAATTGGAAATAAAATATTATGAAGGCATAACATTAAATGCCAGCAAGAATCCGTTTAAATTAGGAACTAGAAAATTTTACACAGTATTAGAATATGCAGCAATATCAGAAATATGCCTAGAGAGAGGAAATTGAGGGAAAGAATAAGCAACCCCCTCCAGTATTTAGTATAAACTGAGTAGCCACCCCATACCAGGAAGGTCTTTAGAAATTTTATTTAAAATAAGACAGACAGAACCCCTCTATAACTAGTTTTCCCAAGAGGTGGCTTGTTTCTTACAAAAACTTGGCAGTCATTCTCTCATTTCATTCTTCAGATTCACATTTAAGAGACACCTCAATCACAGAAAGCAGAATTATGAAAGGAAGGCGAATAATGTGCTTACTGTAACTGAAAGGTGCTGCCAAATAGGCCTGGTTTTATACAGGCTTGTGCTATTATGTGATTTTTTGTGTGTGTGTGTGTGCTCCTAAGCATGGAGCGTACAACACAGATAAAACTGGGAATAATCATTACATGCCACAGAAAACTGATATGCTACTACACTTTCCCACACAATGAAAAACTCTTCACAGCTGTTTGTACGTTCCTTTCCCCTTCAATCCCAGCTAACTGCTCATTTGGCTCAGAAGGGCAGTGAATGGAGGGGACCAGGCAATACAGCCTTACATGAGCAAGTATGCCCAGAAAAGTCAGGTTTTTTCCTTTTCAGACTAGGGTAATAGATGCCATTAAAATAACAGGTATCCAGCTTCAAGACAGACCATTTTTAGACTCTTGTAAGAAACAGCATGTGTTCAAGTGTACAGGCATCTGCAGAAAACTCTACAAGGCAATGTAGTGAATACAGAAGCTAAGAATTAGGTTCTGGCTTTAATACACAGTGACCTTAAAAATATTTCCGTTTCAATAGGGTTCCAATTAATCCTGTAAAAGAACAGAAAGCATGAACATAAGGCAGAAAAAGAAAAACAAAAAGAAAACCAAAGAAAAACAAAGCTGAGAATGGAATGGATATCTGTATTGGTGGGATAACAGTAAGATTATTGGGTTTTTTACCTTTCTGGTAAGATAACCCCAAACAATGGTGTATGCTCACTTCAGAAAACCACTCAGTTTTACTTTTTGCTAAAGCTTCTTGCTTTACTATAAACAACGTTTATCAATTGTAAAAAAGCCTCCTTTAAAGTACAAGGGACATCACTGGTTACTTTTTTTGAAAATAAGGACAGATTCGAAGTAACTGCAGATTCTTCTTTTTAGCTGCTAAGAAGCTTTAGTGAGAATGTAGTGATCGATAACAGAGGAAGCGATGCAAGACTTGCATGGAAAATGCACTGTTGAAAACACTGAAGTAAAGCCTCGTTTCTCTGAATTCCAAGATAAATACCAACATTTAAGTGTGCAGAAAGAAGTGAGTCTCTGCGGTGATTCTGCTTTCTGAATTTATAAAATCTTAAAAGAAGAGCAAACATCATTTGCCGAGATGACTTTTTATCTTAATTATGGTATGAATAGTCACCAAAATTCAGGACTCAGAAACCTGAGACATTCTGGTATTATCAAGCAATGGCATTCTGCTCAGGAATGTTATAAACAGCACCTTTCTATTCCAGACCCGCTATTTCACTTCTGATCCTGCGGTTAATGTCTTGAATCACTCCTCCAAACAAAATATTAATATATTTTCTCAATGAAATTTACTGAAATCATGACAGAGATACGTATTCTTTAGTTATGCTGTATTGTCCCTAAATCTTTCCACGTAGGATCTAAATTAATGCTAAAGTGACTCCCTTCTTAAGGCCACAAAGGAAATGAAAGCATTTGAAAACAGTCTCAAAAAAGAAAAAAAAAGTATCTGCAGTCAACAAATTCAAATTTTCTATCCAAAAGTCTTAAAAAACATTCAGAAAAAAAGATTAAAATATAAAAAAATGTTAGCAGGACATACTCTGTCCAGTATTTTAGCTGCAGCATTCATACAGAATACTAAATTAGGGCTCTTCTATACCTCCCTCCCACATTTATTTGCTATTGATAGAAATAAGCCTCTCTCTTCTGCTTTCCACATTTCATTAGTTACTGTGAGAGCTTTCACTTCTGCTCCTCAGCTACTGTATTTACAGGTTTCTGTAACCCAGAACAGCAGCACTGCCAAAACGAGCAGGTACCGCAAACTGCTGCTGGTCCCTGCAGAGGCAGAAAGCAAACACCAGGACACCAAGGGGTGGGCAAGGAAGAATTGTTAATGTTGTCCAGAAAAGGTCAACAGCTCTCACTACTATTTTGCAATACATTATTCCTTCTGGACTAATACTTAAGTAAAAATCTTACTCTTCAGTCCCAGCTATAAACTATAGCTCTGAGAGTTGTACTTACATCTTTATGACCAAGCTCTTCCATCCAAAGGCTACTTGAGGTGTATTTGGTATGTAAGATAAAAGTACCATCCTCTTGATGTAAAAAGTTTTCACATATAACACCTCCCAGCTAATTGAATACATGGCTTCAGGACAATAATTCATTATAAAATATTTGAGGCTCAAGATTTCAAAGCCTTTTGAGGTCATAATCAATCAGAGAAGGATCCAAGTAGGTAAATATATATCTATGTATGATCTGAATTATTAAAGTCTCTGAAACTGGAATAAACAATTGGCAAAAAAAAAAAAAGCACGGGATTATTACAAGAATGTCTGTCTCTAAAATCCAGATAGGTACCAAGCTCTTCATTCAAGAGTTTCTAGGCACCCAGTATGTTTAGAGATTAAATTCTCTACCCATTACCTGGAACTTCTGTATTGCACATAAAATACCTAACTGGCTTTAAAAAAACCCAAACTCCTAACACTTGGTTCCAGTTTGACTTTTGGATAGAAAGAGCAAAAATAAATGTAATTTTACCAGTATATCAGATAACAAAATCAGCAGTCACTAAGATACGCTCTGCCCCTAAATATCAAGAACTGTAATATAATTTGGCATTTCTATTTACCTCTCCCCAACCCCCACGTACTAAAGCAATAGTGTTCTGCAAAATATAAAAGCCGAATCTGCAACAAAACCAGGGAGAGTGAAGACTTGTGACATTAACATTTACTTGAACAAACAGCCACATACCCCCAATTTAAGTACCAAACAAGGGGGTGCCGTTTTGCAAGTTTTTGAGTATTATTACCTCTCTCTGGTTGCAGTGGCTTCAACAATCTTAGATGCTTTTCAGCACTTCTATAATGCTACCAAGATGATCTTTACAGAAAAAATCTTAAGCAAATCACTCAACTTCTATTATATTAACTTGTGTTAAGGATGGTCATTAGTGAAAGAAGATAGAAAAGAACAGGAAAAAGAAAGAATGAATATTATCCACAGAGCAGTGTCCCAAACTGTACAGCAACAAACTATGTAAGCATAACAAAAATATAAATAACAGGACATTAAGTGAAACGATGCAAAGTAAATCTATAAAGATGAAAAAGGGTGCTTATATAATACTAACGGAGTAAAATATCTTAATGCCTTGACAGTAAAAGCAAGAAATTGATTAGATACAAGTTAAAACAGGTTATAAAAATAAGAAGGTAGTCTGAAGCATATTTTCATCGTTTTTGTATCTGCTTCTCCTCCTCACGCAACTAAGCAGTCCACAAAGCCATCTGCCCCAGGTTGGTGATCATGGAAATATTAAGCTTGTGCCATCACAGTCCAAGGACAGTCTTATGCTGAATGCTTGTCCATTTTACCCAAGTTAGAAATAGGTTTCTTGCTACTAGCCAAGTACCTGCATTACTGGCCATTCAGGAGCCTGTGCTTGCTAAATTCCACTACAGCCACGGCTGCCCCTGTGCAAATGAAGACATAGCTGCTTTGAAGCTGGAGGCTTGATAGCAGAATTTCCATCTTTGGCAAAAGAGCCAATAAATATGGGAGAAACTGCAGATAAGGCTTTCAGAAACAGCTAATTATCGCTTTACAATTCTTCCCGAAAAAACAGTAGAGTCAAACATTTATGATGCTTTCTTCAGTTTCCTACCTCACTGTCATTGCTGTCAGCACGGAAACCAAGTACGTTCTATGAACTGTTACGGGCTTTTGAAAGCTTATAGAGGAACCTGCCTGAATTGATATTGCGCGAGTTTCTGTTGCAGCTGCTGCTTGAAGACCTAAACCCAGTGTCCACCGTGACTGTCAGCCTCCGACAGACTAAACACCCGCCGACGTCCTTTCCTGCCAGACCTTACTAGAGGCAAACACAGCGATATATCATATGAAGGCTTTAACAATGAAACAAGGAAGGGAAACTGGAATGAAGACAAAGGATAAATGTTAGAGTAGCAACAAGAATAAGTGACAAGGACACATCCATAACTGCTGGTATCTTGAATACAATTTGACACCATACCAAGTTTGGGAAGTACTTCTGAAGCTGGGAGTATTAATTCTCTAGAAATAAGTGAGTTTAACCGATCTTAATTTTTTGCTTTTACCTACCTGGAAATGTTCATAAAGCAGTTTGGACTACAGCTGGCAATACCAACAGCACTCACACTGAGGACGGACTGGCAGGCATTTATTTGCACTATGATATACTCATATGCTTTAGAAACCTTGAGAGAAGCTATTTATCACAAATCCTGGCAACACAAAATTATTCTGATTTCCGCTGGCCATAAATTATAAGAGGTGCACTACTGTGCACATGACAATACTTCAGACCATTCAGTCCTACTATTCTATGATATGAAACTAATATATTAGATTCGGTCTCTAATAAAGCCAATCAGAGTATTTTAAAAGATAGCAGCAGTTCAGATGATGATGCTTGGTGCATAGAAAGTTTCTAGAAAAGAAACTTTCTAGAAACAAAAATACTTTCTCACCTAGTCAGAAATTACTTGCATCATAGAACAGGAGAGATCAAACCACATTTCCATTACTGACTACAGAGGGAAGAGACAGGGATGGTTTCAGTAAGATGGCAAGCACTGCTCTTACAGGCTCTCCAGGCTTGATTAATCAGCCTCTCCTTGAAATATATACATTTTATTTTACAGACTGGAAAACAATGTATTCTTTGCAACAAGGGACAGCTCTTTGTACTTATTTTACACCTTTTACCATCAGTATCTGCCAGAAGTGTGAAATACAGCATAAGTGGCATAGCAGATCAATGCCTTCTGAAGTACTCAATATCCACTGCTTCAGTGTAAACATTTTCTTAAGCATTGAAGTCAATTGCACTATAAAGCTTAAGACAACTTAAAAAGTGATAAAATACAGGGTAGATGATGTTACACATACATAATTCTGCAAGATTGCTCACTTACAGTAAGAGACCTTCTTTATCTTAATCCTTGGCATACATAAAAATAAACACTTTAACGAAGTGCACAGTTCCAGCAAGTGTAACCAAGAAGCTGTATTCTAAGCTCAGAATCTTCATGATTTAAAATATGCCTAGCAAGGGAACATTTTTCTCTTATGCATAGCAACACTTCAAATGGATATGTTAATTAAACAAACAAACATGTAAATGCAAAACAAAAAAACCCAACCTGACAGCAGCATTTGCAGAACCTGGTAACTGCTTTTTGCTTTGCTGGGGATTCCACTTTCTCTCTGGGATGACTTCTGCTCTTCCAATTTTAAGGAACAGAGATCTTGTAAAGGGCTAAGTTTAATTCCCAGATACTGCAAACGGGGGAGTTACCAGGCTTTTAAATATCTGTGCCATGAAATATAGCGACAATTATTAGGTAGGATAGCTGATGAACTCAGGAATCATAAGAGTTTCTTTTATTAATGACAATGCAGTTAATGTAACTATTGTTCCCTTACAGTGACTGCAACATGTCTTGTAACATTGTTTTCTCTCAACTAACAATTATGTAATTTGTCTTTATTTGTTCTCATCTATCACTGTTTTATGCACACGTTAGTGTGTATGTTCCAAAAACTTACTTCTGAAACAACTCTGTGAAGATTCCAAGCACCATCTCTGATAAACTCTGAACAGTTTAAATCTGTCAACAGACAGTAGTTTAGGAAACTATAATCACAAGTTTACAGTAGAAAGAGCTGTGATGGTTCAAGATGTTGCTCTTAAGGAAGGTTGTTGAGGTAGTTTCCGTGAAGTCCACACACACATCTCCCCTTTACCTTGCCTGGCCTTCTTGACAGAAGATCCTGAGAAACCTGGCATGTTCTTCAGGGCCAACAACCTGAGCAGTTGTCAGAATAAAGCCAGAAACAGGGAAAGAGAGAGGGACAGAGATCACGCACATGTGCTCATGTGAGTGTGTTTAAAATGGAATGGGAAATGAGAGGGGAGATTCGAATGTGACAGACGGTGGCAGCATTCAAGTGCTGCCTTGGGGCATAAAACAGATCTTGGGAACTGCTACTTGTTACTTCCTCCTTGAAGGAGCCACTTCACGGCACTGAAGGTTCCTTTTCTGCTTCACGGCAAAGTAAGGCAGTTTACTTTCAATTGTCCTCAACAGGTTAAGTGAAAATAACATTGTTTTACGCTGAAGTGGGTGAATATTAACACTTGTCGCCATAACTCAGCTCAGTGGTCAGTAAGACCTGATCCAACACAGCCAGTGGTTAAGACACTATCACCTATTTCAGCCGTGCACCTTCTGTTCGTGCAGAAGCCTACAGAGCAGCTATCTGGACATACCAAACAGAAAACCTCTTTCATGGTCATGCTCCTGGCAACAGTTTCCACTACAGCTCACAATTACATATAAATACTATATAAGGGAGAACATTCATTACAAACTTGCAGTAAACTGGTCAAAACAGTTAATGCAGAAACATTGTTCCCAGGAATAGACAACAGTACTGGTCTGACACGGAAGATCAGCAAAAAGTGTCAACAAAGCTCCCTGGGCTGGAAAAAACCCTCCCCATGCCCCCACCCCACAAAGGCCCAGCTCCAGGGAGTTCAGATTCCTCTCTATTCCTTAGTCTATACTAAGGACCTTGAGACACCGTCAGCCACTCAGCTATAGCTACTTAAAACATCAGTCATTATTGGCTGCAACTACATTAGCAGTTTGGTTCAGACCCATAGAGCAGCCTTGAAGAATAGACTGCATATAAAAAAATCCAATTTTTATTCTGGAATTACACATATTGCAGGAATATTTTGACTATATGCTATTCTCTCATGAATAGGTGCTTCTTAATCCAGAGTCTAGGTGTTAGAATGCTTTACATACCACTCATGAACTCCAAAAGCAGCCTTTGCTGACCCTTTCCAGCAATATTTCCTGCAGGGACAGTCACTTTGGACACATAACATACACTAATCTCCTGACACTCTTCAGTGAAACCTACAAAACACTAAATGCCTAACAAAGATTCCACCATTCCCTGTAGGACTGCAGAAGAGCTCAGATCTACATGAGCCTTCCTAATTAAAGCAAAAGCATAGAATCATAGAAAGGAGAATCAGAACAACCATTTCAAGGAGTGATCAAAATTGGAAGTGACTGTTAAAACGAGAGGGCGGCTTGAAAAGTTCTTGAGAATCAAGTTACCTCTCTTGTTTTATAACCAAAATGAAGGGAGTAGGTCAGCTCCAGCATGAAAGCATTTCAGTACACGCCCTTCAGGGATTTACTTCTTGTTTAGTCTCCAGCCTGAGGCTTTACCTCACACACAATTTGCACTCAGACAAACACCATTACAAGATTATCTACAAATACTACACAAAAAAGGAGGAATGAAGGTGTTCCAACGCAACAAAAAGTCCCAGCATAAACATATCCACTAAACAGACTGACCAACACAAACACATGGTGGCCACATTTGTGACAGTTATACTGTCAGTCTATTTATATGGCAGCTTCTGCTGCACCAACGAAACAGCCTCCTCAAAGGTGCTGTTCAGCTAGAAGAGTGCTCTTGCAAAAGCTCTACAATATTAGCATCCTAAATAACTATTTTCAAATATTTCATATTTGCCTTACTGTTACAAAGTAACGTGAGTATCAGATAAATCAGATACAAACCCAAATGTCAGCCACTTCAAAAAAGACGTTTCATGTGCAGATCAACTTATCCACTGCAGTGAAAGGCTGGCAGTTTACATCACAAATTTATGCAAAGCAATACTTCAGTTTAAAAAGCAATAACAAAAACACAACAAAAAACAAACAACATTTTAAATTGTATGTGCTACGAGACAAGTCAGACAAGCAGAACATTATTTTGACAGCACTTAAAAATCCCTGATGAAAGATACCAAGTATCTATTAGAGTTCCAAAAAGCTGAAGAGATCATTAAAATGTGAACCACAATTTACTTTAACTGGTCTAGTTGAAAAATCCAAGTGATCTAAAAACATAAAGTCCTACCGGTTTTAATCCAATAACATAGTAACTTAAATTTTACAATAAATTACTCTACCTCCCTTAGCGCCAAGGCCGAAAATTGTGATTTAATACCTGATGGGCTCTGTGCAACAGAAGGAGTGGATGTTGAGCTTGCGGTCACTGAATCACAGCGCCCTGTGCTCCCACTGCCACTGGAAGGTGATGGGGATGAGAGCGGTGATGGGTTGTGTTGATTTATACACTGGGCTACAGCAAAGCCTGCAAAACAGGACAACAAAATGTATAAGTTCATGATTAGCCTGAAAGAGTTAACCTACATGAACAAACTGAGGAATGGTAAGAGCAAATATTGCATCGAAGTGGTGTTAATTTTGTGTAGGAACCCAGAGGATGTACCCTCTCCCATCTTCATCTTGGAAGCTTGAAAATCTGAATGCACCTTACTGAAAACATGCTACAAATGCTCATCGACAAATAAGAAAGTAGATGGTAAGGGATTCAAAACATTTTAAAACTTAGAGCTTGCACAAACAGTCAAAACATGTCAAAACTCTTCAGTTTTTGATATATTAAATAAATTCACAGGTCACAGAGCTTAACGTGATAAGGAAAATGGTTAAGTCATAAGTGAACAAAACAACTCTCAAATGGAAGGCCTGCACTACATTTTTCTTGCAGAGATAAAAACTTCAGAAAACTCTAATCAATCTAATGCTGGCGTTGGATTTCATCCCCCTTCTCACAAGTCAAACTCTTCCCTAGTCTCAAGACTGGAAAGGTCTATACAGTGTCTGACAGCACTTTTAAAATAAGTCTTCTTCTGGCTTTCAGTCTAATACTTCCTCAAATTCTTTACATTGTAGCATCCTTTTCTTTCCTAACACAATCTTGCACTCTCTTCTTCCTCTGCAACCCTCTGCTTCAGCCTTTGACATGCCTTAAAAAAAAACCCCAAGCAAATCATCTTCATTTCAGTTCCCTCCCTCCTCACATCCCACTCATGCACTTTCTCATTCAAGATGCAACTTCATAAAGTACCGAGGAGCTGCAGCACAAGGAAATCCACTGCAAGTATACAATTTGGGAAAGACGCACAAGGAAGGAACTGAAATCCCTGGTTTCTCAAACCCAGCATCTCAGAACTGAATAATCTGAGACTGGGGTACTATGAATATTTAACTTCAGTGCTTTAGTCGAGATGAGAAGCCCTGAGCACACAGGATCTACATCACGCGTTCATTGCATGAGACTACACTGAATCAGAAACAATAGTTACTCCATGTGTGTTGTGCCAAGTATTTTGTGCAGAAGTATGCTATGAGCCAAAAGACAACTGACATTTATTCTTCAGGTGACTCGTGAATGTGCTATTTTGCCGTGCAGTCACATCCTACTAAAAGAAATGCCCGCAAAGGTGTCTCCAGTAAGTCCAGCAGCGCTGCAAACACATGCTCAACATTTACTAGAAGTAAACAACCAGTAAATCATTCTTTTACAGGTGAGAATGATTATATGGTAACTTTGAACAAAACAGATACTACACTAAAAAACTTATTTGACATTACTAGCTTGTATTTCTGATCACCCTTATTTTTTATATTGCCTTATGGCAATGTGTTTGGTTGACACAATTCACTTGTGACAATTTCAAGCTAAATTTAACACTAAATTTCAGACAGTCCCAGACTGCAAATGCCAAAGGCATACACTTGACCATTATTTTACCTCAACAGAAGTAGAAATACAAGAAGAGCATCTTTGGAAGAGTTAGAACACTTTACATCAGTCTTGTAAGAAAGTAGTTTGCATCTGAGAAGAGAAGCTGGAATATGGAAAAAAATAAAACCAAAAAACCACTTGGCACTACAAAAGCAAGTTACTTCAATGAAGCCTTTGCTTTTCTTCTTTTTTTTTTCTTTTAAGTAGTCATGTTCTAGTATATTTGAGAAATGCATTTTTGGTTATTGTTTAAAACAACTCGTGTTGTTCAGCAATTGTTAAGACTTTCGTTTAACGACAAAAGGAGTTTGTCGTTGCTGGGACAAAAGCAAGTTAGCATGCTCTGGCTTTCAGCAGACTTCAGATCAAGAAAGTCAGAGGACTTAACTCCTACATCAAGCCTCTGCCAGATTAGCAGAACAAAGTTGTTCAGTGACACTATAAAAGGTCCAGGATTGACAAATTTGCTTTCGCACAAAACCCATAGCGTGTAACACCAAGACTTGCAGTGAAAATGCACCAGTTCTGAAAAACTACAGAAACTGCTGACCCCCACATGTCAAAGACCCCGCTGTGGGATGATCTGCTAACTCATTTGTGATTAGACTGTTTGAACAAGTCAGGATGTCTCTCTGAGATTAAAAGCAGGAAGCTGCACTTCACTGGATCTTTCAATCGCCCTTTACTGTATCTTTCAATGAGCCATTGTTTTCCCTCTTTGCTCTGATTTTTCAGCTGAATTTTTAACTTACAGTTTCCATAGTTTCGCTATTATAGAAGTCAATGTTTTGATCTTGAACTGCATTGGTATTATAAAAATGCAGAAAAATGAAGAGCTTCAAGGTCTGGAATCTACTAGCATAGCAGCATTCTACTGTTAGAACGCTATAGAATTTACAACATTCTGTGAAATAAAAGTTCATGAACTGCCTTTCTCACACAAGCCCACATGGAGACAACTACCACGGCATTGTTCATTCTTGCTCCATCTCTTTCTCTAGAAGATTACACCCTTCTTGTGGTTCTTACTTTCCTCACAACTACACGCCTGTAGCAATTCCTCAATTTTATTAGCAAGGCTTTCCTCCGGCAGACATTCCTCCTAGCACTTGGCAGCTTTTAGTCATCTCTCCAGGTTTTGGAAGCAAGCAGCTTTTCAGAAGTTGAAAAACTTCCTACAGCAAAAGAAGTATCTTCAATGTGGGCTGTACCTCAGGAGATGCACACAACTGAACTGCTCTGCGTCCTCACGCTCCCACGGGCAAGCATCCATGTGAAAGTTGCCTTTGGATTGGCAGTACCCTGAATTATTGAAAGTAGTTGCGACGTGCACTATGAAACACCTAACTGTATACTTACTACGTGTTGCCTTCGCTGGACAGTGAACACTGAAAAGGAAAGTATCTGAGAATCGGGTCTGAAAGAACGCAAACGCACCACACGATTCTTTACTCTTTTGTATGGGGAATCTCCCACGGTGCTGGACGGCTGATTCACTCATTATGGAGAATCTCCTGTACGGGGAATTTGCTGGTGCCACACAGCAGGCAGCCAAGCAAAACTCAATTTACATGGGTGACGAGAAGCATATGAAAGCTTTAAACGCAGACATGACAAGTCAGGAAAACGTTGTTAGGAACAACACAAACTGAAAGGTTGTGTTACAAGGAAAAAAACAGAATGGATGAAGAAAGGAAGACACAGAAAAAAAGCTGACAAATATAAATCCTGTTAATAATCTGACTTAATCTGCAGTCCCACCTCTTATCCTCTGCCTCCCATGCATATACTCGAGAACTAGACTCAAACCCACTTGCAGAAATACAATGAATCTGAATTGCTGTAGTACTTGCATCATAGTTTTAAATGGGTGAATGCCACTTTTACCAAACCTTTCTCTTATTTTAAATTACATTTCATTATGTCTAAAATGAACACCACTTGAAAGACTTAAAGAACCACCATGGCGGGAGACATCTATTTCATTTAAAAACAAAATAGCTTGGTAAGGAGCTAATTATTCCATAAATGTAAATACATCCATGTATTTTATTTCAGAAACTCAACTGATTGATCTTTTGCAATCATTTAGATAAGTTAAACAGAGATAACACACAGTGACGCCTGATAGTCTGCAAAAAGTTAACCACGAACTAAAGCACATCAAACGTGAAAGACTTGGATAGCACTTGGGGCCACTGATACATATAGTTTTTAATACAGCAGATGGGCATTAGGTTTCTCATACATACTTCATATTTTGAAATACTAGTTAGGATGAGAAACAAGGAATAATCAATGGACTTGTGACCACAGAAGTGAGGCAAAGTCATCTCGTAAAGTGAATGAAACTTATTTTTGGAACAGTTACTAAAACCACTGGCAAAAAAGTGCCTACATCAATATATTTTGTTTCCCTTACAGCACTGGAAAAAGTTGCACCCATCTAAGACATTTTATATACACAAAATGTTTGTATGTCAAGGGAGGAGAAATCTTCTATCCTCACCAAAATAGTAGAAATAGTAGGAAAAAACACACGTACAGAACAAATCGGTCACTTGGAGCTCTGTTGCCAGTAGGTGCTACAACTTGAAACAGCTTTAAAAAATGGATTAACTGACATTTTCAGTATCCACACCTGGCAGACAATGCCAATACGTGATGACCGTAGCTGCATCCACACAGTTCTCACCAATTTAGTACACTCGACAGACCAGTTCCAAGTCCAGTGGTCAGGGGACTTCACTCTTTGCCATGGCTGGTTCTCTTTATGCCTCACCAGCACATCCTCACTGTGAGTGACACTTCGTTGAGACGACATTTATTTTGACTACCCTTTAACGCACACAGGAACTCGAATATTAAAGTATGCCACAATGTCTTCCATCAGAGAAGTCCTTTCAACAAGTTGAAAGAAATGAAAATAGTTTCTGTAGTTCCACTGGCATGGAGAGACCTAAAGCATGTCAGCACTGGAACACACGACTTGAGGATTCTCGGTCCCAAAATGTGGTATTTTGAAGTGCTGAGGTTTTTTTACTGAAAGTAACCCTTGTAAATAGTAAACTCCCCAAATGGTAACAGTCAAAGATTGTTTTCAAAGCCCTTTCTTATTAGAATAAAATTAAAAATCTAACTAGCAGTCCTGCGTATTTAACTCAGTTTCAATGTTACCTTTCATTTCCTGCACACAAGCACACTCATGTTACATAAATCAAGTTAGTTGCATCTTGTGTAATCTTAGTGCTGTCAAACGACTTTAATTAGGCACTTCTGCTTGAATATCTCTGCACAGAAATGATTAAGTTCTACATCATTCTGATAATGATAGGAAGATTAGGATCTAGTTCATACCCCACAATTCTGATGATGAGGCAAGATAAACAGGTATAAAAAAGGCAGCAGAGCTGCGTCTTTGAAAGCAGCAGCCATAACTAAATATTGAACTTGGAATGGTTCAAAGAATATTAATTACAAGAAACAAACTCCATTATTTTTGCAAAGAACAAAGGAATCAAAAAATACTTTCAATATACTTATGGCCTACAAAAGCAACTGTATCCTAGAATTATGGAGCATGGAACATTTTAACCACCTCACACAGCAAATAACTTAGTACTGGTTTAGTAAACTATTGTGATCTGATGTTCCTACGGTACCTGCGGGTGATGGTGAACATTAAAGGGTTGATCAGAGTCCCACAGTACAGTTCCAAAATAATTTGTCTATGACATTCAAATGTGCTGAGCAATCTAACTTCAGAAAATCAGTAACAAGTGCAGATGCTCATGGGCTGTGAATGTCAAGCCCTTCAATAGGACTTTGATCAAAAGGAACTGTTTTCTTACTGTGGGTGGAGAAGGCAATTAAATTACAAAAATTATACACATTCCAAGAATGCATTCATATTTTTAATTAAAAAAACCCATGATTTTATGTCCACCTGTGGTGCCCTGCTAAAGAAGGGCACATCATTTTTTACGGTGCATAATGTGCTTTCAGACTGAATAACATTTGACAAAACTAAAAGAAATTTTCTTCACGTAAATCTGAACGATCTCAAGCGCTGCTTAAACAACTCTTGTGCTCTGTTTAAAGTTTTCCTATTCCCAAAAAGTGATGCAGACTTTATATAGAATTCTCACCTACATTTTATTTTTCATTTAAAGGTTTACAAAGCTACAAATACTATCTTTTTTCCTTTGGATTTTAAAATTAAGATGGCTCTAATTTGTTTGCAATGGCTAATATTAAGGAGAAGTTTTTTCCCAACTTTTACCCCCCCAAATCTTATCATCATCATCATCATATAGTAAAGTATTAACAATGGAGAAAATAGCAACAGAGATCTATTGATTCATTTTACTTTCCAAAATAAACTTTCTCAGTAGGAAAGCAACCACACTTCTTAAAATATTTAGATATATATAAAATATTTAGAATCATTATGATTTCCCTTAAGTCTCACTGAGCATGTAAATCTCAGTATACAGCTGGTATTTGAAACTAATATTTGAGTGTCCTTGGAAAGGAAGTGATCATTTGCTTTCAATGTAAGACCTGTGTTCACACCTGCCAAATGTGTTCATTTCTTTGAAAACAATGTAATTATTTACATACAGATTCCTTCAAAAGGATCCTATGAATACACAGCTAATAGACAAGACGATGAACAGTCCAGCCAACTAACCTACCCCTAAAATGCTCTTAACATTCTGGCAAAGGCCATTAACTTAAATCAGACCCTGAAGTATATTCATGGTCATGACTTCATAACACCAAAACTGATCAAGTGAAGGATTTTGCTTCTGTTCTTCTCTGATACAAATGGACCAGTTTATCAGACCAGTCACCTGGGATAATTACATCATCTCACTGCATTTGCATAACCCTTACTTAATATAAAAAGGTATTACCAGGGATGTTCCAAAGCATGGGCTGTTAGATTCTTGTCACCTTTCACCGATCTTGCACAAAATCTGGTGTCGAGCTGTAACAACTCTCACCATCTTCTCCCCAGATCTCAAGAAGTGCTTTCAAAACAGATTTTCACTTCGGACCATGAAGCACTAAAGCAAAGTGAAGCACAGTTTGACTACAATAAGGTAACTCTGTGCTCTCTGGTGGAATATGTAGAGCTTTATGTATGTACTACAATAGAATCTGAACCAGAGCAGACTGAAATAACTGTTCTTGAAAACTCCAGATTCACCGAAAAGAGGGATTAGGGAACTGATTCAACAGTTCCACTAAAATTCTCCACAGAGTGAAACTTGCAGGAGGGCTGAAAACATTTATGTCATTGTCCATTTCTTAAAAATCATGCTGGATGTACAGCACTGACAGCTAACATGGTCCTACTAAAAAAAGTGATTAAACTTCTAAAAATATTGCCAAAAAATAACTCTCCTTTAAATCAACAAAACACACCATCATCAAGGGAAAGCACAACTGGTTTCTTACAAGTACAATCAAATTATCAGACTATAGGAGCTCTGCAGAACTCAACCAAATAAAGTTATAGCATGAAGAAATTAAAACATGAAGCTAGTAATTTAACTTCAACTTGTTCAGCAAGCTTTTGAAAGGCACGAAATCTTTCTCTTAAGGTAAAAATCACTCCAGGCCTGATTAAGAGATAAACACAAACACATCCCTATGAATTACTCAGAACTAGGAAACCTCACTCATTCAGTAGTGAACATATGGGGAGAAGGAAGAGGCACTTGTATTTATTTTGTAATCAGATGTAAACCAATAAATTAATCTATTTTTATTATATTACTGGCTATCATAAAATGCATTTCAAAACCACAGCATTTGAAGTGCGTCATGTTCTGTGCCTGGTTCCTCATGCTTGGTATCAAATAAAAGCTTCAGATTAGTTTTCCCCCCGGATTTGCACGTGCATACACTGGAATTCTCCACTTCTTGGAATTGCAAGTAAGTATGTGGTGGTTTGAACAAACTACCGTGTTGCTCCACCCCCAATACCCCTCCTTCCCCCGAAAGAAAAAGAACTAGTAGATGAAGTCACTTGTTATGAACACAAGCACACTCTTCTTCCAGAAGGCTGATCCTGAAGCAGCAGCACTGGCAGCCTTCCAACCACACCTTTTCCATGGAAATTGTGTCAAATAAGGAAATACATTCCCATCACACAATATGCCTTGAAAAACCTGACAGACAGTACAAATGCTTTCATGACTTCTGTTCCCAAACTTGGGACAAGCTGAGCTCCAATTCAGTCCTAATCTGTAGAACATCTGCTTTCTAAGTAGGGCATCTGAATTTTGAATCACTGAATCACATTTACAGAGAAATGCCAAGTTTTGTGAAATGATTGGCAGCTGGTGATAAACAAGGGCGCATCTTTTTGTATAGTACAACAAATTTGAGTACTTTCAAGCAGTATGAGATTCAACTTTAAAATTACTCAATCCAAAAGGAGAAGAGTTCACCATCTGGAAAAAAACCTCTGCAGAGAAGTCAAGTGGTAAAACAGACAGTGAGGAGACCAAAGAGCTCATTGATTCACAATTATTCCTTTAAAACCAATGCCAAGTAATGTTGCAGGAGCAGCTGTGGCCCTTTTCTGCCTTGCCAGCTCCAAGGTAAAGGCAGCCGTGCACAGTATCCCAGCTATTTTTACCAACTGGCAAGAAAATAATAACCAAATTGAAGGGGGAACCACCACAACTGACAGATGTATTGCACAAACACTGAGTGTGCTAAACATGATTTAAACTAACTCAATTTGTAAAGGAAGGCAAAGTATTAAGACACTTGCAGCGTATTTGGGGAAACTGCCAGGGATGGATTGCTCAAACGTACCTGGAATACACACCCAGGTATTACTTGTTTCTCTAGGAGTAAATTTTTCCATAAGCCTCATCCCAGAGCTGTGTGTTCAGAAACATTTCACGGGAAGCTTTTCCATTGCTTATACAAGTTACTGTTCAGCTTTTGCAGATGCAAATCACAAAGCAAAAATCGCTTGACAATGAGTGCTAATCTTACCTGGAACTTTGTCAACGGATGCAAAAACAGAGCGTTGCACTGTAGTGTCACTGCTGCTGCGTCGTGCGTGATCGTAAAATCTAAACGGCAGGTGCTGGGCTGCAGCTGCAGAGCTATGTCCAAAACCCAGAATAACTTCAGTTGAAGGCTGAACAGGAAGATCCAGGAGAGCTATGTTTAATCACAATTGATAATATTTGTTACTCAAAAATACATAAAAGGAAGAATAGGCCAAAATACAATTGACAGTTTGCTCAGGATGTTTAGACTAAATCAGATGTTTAACATAACTTGCCTATATTTACCTCTTAATCATGGTTACAATTGCGTTGGAAGAGACAACATTTCTGGCAACCTTTGTACCATTGCTGTCCACACCACATTCACACTAAGGAAGCCTCAGAATACAGTGGAGGAGAAAAAAAGGATTGCAATAAGCTACTTGCATTAAATAAGCCATAGGAGCTATTAAAAAAAAATGGTTTTCCTTGTACAAATGAAGTCATTCATTAGTTACAACTGAACACTGCGGAAAGCCATTTAAAGAGACAATCTGCTTTAAATTGGCAAAAAAATGCCTTTGCATTGCCAGTCAACCTAAAATTTTAATATTAAAATAGACTTGTATTAGCCTCAATCTTGGTTTAATTTTTTGCCATGAAGCAAGCCATAAAAGCATGACATGCCTATTTTTTAAACTCAAAGCATAAAACCACTTTTTACTTCACTTCCTACAGAATCATAAGACACCAAAATAATCTTAAACCATCTACAATCAGAATAATTCTCTGGACAACTCAATAATTTTAATACCATCTATGACCTTGTTTTTCACAGCTCTGATTAGTTTGTTATTGTTCTTGGACAATCCAAGCAACTGAGATGGCTGCTGTCCTTTTTTGTTTGCCCACCTATTTTCCTTCCTGTATTTCAGGGTTTCCTTTTCCACACTCACCAATTCACTCAGTTTACTGGTCAGCTTCAATCTACTCTTCACTCACTTAGTATTCAAGTAAGATTTTAATCACTCTTTGCTATTTACTCAAATTAACTCTTCCCTTCATCTCTTTGCATACATTTCCTCCAAACACAGAAATCCAGCTGCTGATAATCTTAATCCATTTAACATTTTGGATGGCTCATCAGCTCATCATCACCACATCCAAGCATTAAGCGCTACCATCCACACCATCAGGACACCACCCAACTCAGGAATCGGGCAAGCTGAGCTCCAATTCAGCCCCAAGGCAGTAGAACATCTGCTTTCTAAGTAGCGCATTTTCATTTTGAATCACTGAATCACATTTACAGAGAAATGCCAAGTTTTGTGAAATGACTGGCAGCTAGTGGTAACAAGACAGGAGTCCTTTTTCATCCTTTCTTTGATGTGCCTATCATTACAAATGAAAACACATATTTTACTCCAATAATATCTATGGCTTAGAAACTAGATGCTGATTTACAGTTTTCTGTTGCGCACCACTTCTTAGATTTTTCTAACACATCCTTACGTTACAGAGTGACTTGCTGTGACATACCAGCCTTGCTTCTTAGAATAATTTCAAAATAACCGTTCACCTGCTATTCTCTGCATTTTCATACGCCGAGCCTGGATACGGCCCTTTGCAAGACGTTGTTTTGCAATAATGCAGCGAATATGATCAGAAAAGATAAATGTAGCTTGAAGGATAGGAAAGGGCTTAGAATGAGGACTTGAGGCAGGCTTATGAATGATTATGTTCAGAGCTCTGCTGTCATCCTCTACTCCAGTCACCTGCATATCCTAAAAAGAAATAGAAAGCAAGCAGCTAATGAAAAAGTTAGCATTTTTAAACCACAGATTAAACACCAACATTAAAAGAAAATCCTGTGAATGCTCCACTAAACCTCCTAAAAACCCAGTTTCTGTGTTAAAAAAAAAAGGGACCATGGAAATTGTACAACCTCGGACTAAGTTCTTCAGAAATTGGTACTCAAAGATTAAGTCAGTTTAAAATTCAATTCTTTGAGCATAATGAATTTTCAGGAAATACAGTGTTGGCTAAGGCAAGAGAGACATAAATGAGAGAAACTTCTTAAAGCTTTTGAAATCAATCAGATAAGCACAGATTAATTTTGAAGTTGCAACCTGTTAGCTTCCCTACCTGTGTAGGAAGATCAGAACTCTTAGAGAGTTCATTACATTGTCACTTAAAGAAAATGCTTGGGACTTATTCCTGATTGTATATGACTTCATGTTCAAATGATCACAGTCCAATAGGTATTGGGGAAGTTACCTCATTTTCAAGTGTGCTTCTAGTTAACTACATAAACTTCTTCAGAAAACCAGAAATACTTTAAAAGGCAGGAACTAGAAAAAAGACTAGCAATAGAAGAAACAAATAAGCATGGTACAGAGCTTAAATATACGAGCTAATATTGGTATCACTTTTTACCCAACGTAAAGGTAGACTTTCAGCTGAGAAAAAGTAACCACCCAGATTAAAACTTCTCTTACCTGCAAAAGACCTGCGAACTTAACTACTCCCCATCCAAGTCTGGCAATATCTGGCTCAACCAAACTCATCTGGTAAATATCCACAGCCAGGAATCTTTGAACTTGACCCCCATCCTTTGTTATTACCGTACAAGCAATTAGATCACTGTTATCTGAGGGAAGGAAAGAAAAAAGTCACATAGCTGCTGAAGTTGAGGAGTCTGGGGTTTGGTTGTTCTATGTAACACAAAGTGTTAATATATAAAAGTGTAATTATCTTTACAAGGCATGTCTAAAGTTACGCAAGGTGGGTTTTTTTAATATATATTTTACATTTCCCTATGATACTTACAGTTACTTAGAAAGGGCGGGATATATTTTGACAACAGTGGTTCAGGTATCTTACAAGCTACATATAAGATGTGCATTATATGCATCTTGCTTTCTCCTACCACCTTCATTACCTTTTAGTTTAAAGGTCACTTCATTTCAGGGTTGCAATTGCACCAGTGTCGATTTCCCTCACTAAATAGAAGCCTCAAAAGGTCTTCCCCAACAACCACAGATAGTCTTACCCCACTGCAGGCAATTACATCCACCTCATTATAAACTTCAGCTCCATTCTGATGCAAATTACATTTCTACAAGTCTGAAACCTGACTGTTCTGACTGTTAGAAGCCTTTTAACTTCAAGACTACATGGACTCTCCAGGTAAATTGTATCAGGTTTTTAAAAAATACTTGTTAAATGAGGTGACATTTTTTCTCTTACCCACCCATTTTATTCATTTATATTGAATAAATACATCCTCTCTCAACCATTACTCTACGACCCCTCAAAAAAGCATCAAAATACAGATCTCAGGGAGCAAATATCGCATTCCCTCATCCTCCTGCATCTTCTCAGTGCATCTGTTCCAGTTGAAACCCATCATTCTTGAAAAGCAACTAAATCACCTTTTTTACACCAGCTGAAGTTTACTGAGCACCCCATAAACCAGCACTGACACCTTGCTCATCTTACTACAGTTGCCTTTTTCCTTTGCTTCAAACTGATACTTTCATTCACGTATTTACTGCACACGGGTCTTTTTCCTCTAACCTAGTACAATTTATAGCAAGTATAAGATTCTATGACCACACACACTGTCCCACTGAATTAATAATCTTCGCAATTCTAGATGGTATGCCACAAAATTCGATGGATTTAGCCAACTGCATTGCAGCATTCTAACTATTTCCTGCAATAGTTTTGATTGGGTTTGGACATTGGTGTGTGGTGTTCGTTTGTTTTGGGTTTTTTTCTGGTTGTTTGTTTTTCTTTTGTTAGGTTTTGTTTGTTGTTTTTTTTTTAATAGAAACCACCCAACTCGCAAGCACTGAGTTCTACCTTAGCCAGAGTTTTTCAATCACTCATTCTCCTTAGTGCTCCGATTCCTTGGTATTGCTAAGGCATTGATAGGCTCAGCAGTTTGAAGTTATTTGTTCAAACAGCCATGGTAAAACAAACAAACAAACAACACACCACAACCTAAAAAAACCCCTAGAAGTATCAGCTAAATAGATAGGAATGAGGTGCAGATTATACAAAACAGTAAAACGTACTTCTCCAAACATCTAAACAAGTAGTTAACACCATATTTCATACTAGAAAAGTCTGTGGGATAGCGATAAGCTCCAAGTGGAAGAGCACAGCTCTTTGCAGCGGCCGGTCATACAACTAGGGACATCAGCCACAAATGATGGTTTGGGAGGTAGGGGAAATTCTCTTGTGCGTAATGAAGCACAGCAGGTTATCGAGAAACGTTGTATGATTTCTGTCACCAAAGGTTGTCAAGTTTCAAAAAAAGAAACCAAACACTCCTCCCAAAAACCATCTCCTCTTCCCCACCTCAAAAAACCCCCACACCACAACCAAGTCCCTTCCAAATAACATTTCTATGATTCTACCAATTACCCTTTACCAGCAGGATCCATTCACAATTGTTTGGGCGGCAGGAGAGAATGGGAGGAAATATGGAAGGCTAATGCATTTAAGAGAGGATAATTAACGCTAATGCAGTGTGAATTAAGTGTGAGCTTTCGAAAACTGAGAAATCAAGTTGAATCAATACAACACTGTGACTTTTCTGTAATACCTACAGGATGGGATTCAGTTACATGAGGATTGATTGCTGTTACCTGCTCATATGCACTAGAAAGCTCAAGAAATCCATACAAGATTGGCAAATATTACTACAGGGCCTATGGGAGATGTATTCCTTCTTAGAAAAGGAGCTGAGACACCAGGCAAAAAATCAGAGGAGATCTAAAATGGCAACATAGGCTACGCTTTGCCAACAGAATCCTACTCCAGTGTTACTGTACCAGTGACATTCTAATAACTTGAACAACAAAAGAGAACAATATATATCAAATGCGTCCAAACCTGTTTCTAAATTTTTGATCCAAAAGTATATCTGTATTTGTATATATTTTATATATACACATCTAGAAGTGGTAACAGAAGTGTAGATCTAATACATCCATGTAATGTAACACAGGGCCAAGTCTAATATACAAAAGCTACAAATGGCAGCAGTTCCATGGTGAAAATAATTGAGGGATTAGGCTACACAATTGGTACTCTGTTCTCTGCTCCTTCACAGGACAAAGCTTCTAATCATGAACATTTTTCTAGGAACACACTTCAGTTCAAACCGAACTAGCTTCAAGGAAGTCTCATATAATGCACAAGATAGGTTCATTTTTTTTTTTTCCAAGCCATAGAAAGAGAATAAAACAAGAAAATCCCTATGAATATAGCTATTAACTGAGAAGGAATTAATTCTCAAAGAGTTGGTATGACAAAACAAGGACAGCCTTGATATATGGCCCATCCTCTATACTGCATCACCTCTTACAGCTGATACCTTTCTTGAAGCAGTTATAATAACAAGGATAAAGTGCCATCAGTGTTATTGAGCCCTCAAGGCTTTCAACAATTAGAAATGTGTTTCAAAACAGGACTTTGGAATATAACTGGTTACTTCTTAATTTGGGACCCTTCATTGCCTCTTTCATTCTTTAATCCAATTCGTCCATCAACATTTATTTCAGTTCATACGAATTCCTGGAACAGCCCTTTTCTTTTTAAGACCTGATGTGAACTCCTCCAAATACATAATATGAGGTTGCTGAATTTTGTGGATAATCTGTTGTGAAATTCTCAACATAAGTGTCATAACACCAAAGAGAGTTGTGAAGTCCTCAAATACTTGGTTTTGTCCAATATTTGTACAGTTTTTAGTGCAACAGCAAGATTAACATACTTGGAATTACTGCTGTACAAATTCAACTGTCTGACTACAAAAATGCAGTACTTAAGGTAAAGAACTCAAAGGGCAGGAATTGTTTTCCAGAACAGAAAGTCTTCATTTTAGATCTGACAAAAACTTCACATAAAACATTACTGCAACAATTTATCAAAGCACAAAAAGGAAAATTACTAATTTATTAGGCAGCTGTTACAGGAATCTTTCAATTTATAAAACTGAATGTACCCTGTTTCCATGACTGTTTCTAGTTCACAGCTGCTGAAGGGTCATAAGCTACAGTTATCTTTCATGACAAAAACAGAAGTGTGGTTAAACACATTTCCAGTGAACCGATCTGAGAATACTTACTGCTATGCTATAAAACAGTTACAGATACCCAACCATATTTAGATGAAAGAATTTCAAGCCCAGTAAACTTCAGTCCTATTGAAATTCCACCTGGGGATGAAGGTGAACCACAGCTGGAATGGTCACTGATGGGACACTGCTGCCAGTAAGTGTAGTGTCATTTCAGAGATTAACAGCAATGTTTAATTTTTCCTCAGGCACAACGAAGCCTGTAACCAGTCTGGACATTACACCTCCAAGACATGGATCCAAGATTTCTCTGGAACTTCTCCAAGAAAAATAAAACTTTTAGGAAATACCGCCTAGGAAGGAGAGTTCGAAGACTTCAGGTGCTTGCAGCAAAGATGATGTAAATTCAGTGAAAATATTGCATGAACACATGCAACTGTTTGCCTGGAAAGACTGTAGTATATGAAGTCTTGACAACTCTAACAGCTACTTCAGCAGATGGTCTAAATGTACCTGAACTGCTGCAGGGCTTGATCTTTAATGATTTTATAATCACAATCCTAGAAATCATCTGCAGACCTGAAGAGCTCTTACAGCTGCCTGTGCACAGCTGGCAGCCCACGATAAGCATCACGCTGCAGATAGTGACTGCACCACCTCCCACGTCACATAAAGAACTTTATCCAACAGCAGGTAGCCTGTTTGATACGATATTCTGCTTTACTACTCAATATGGCAATCTTTAATTGCAAAGACTTTCAGAGTTAAAGTTTTGCACTTTGGTGAAACGAGTTTATAGAGGAATATACGACCCTTGACAGAACTGCAACATACTCCGCAAATACACTCAGAGTTCACAAAGCCATTTCAAAATTCACGTAACTCCTGTGACACAATCATCTGCACCATACTCTCTGCCTGAAAGGTTTTTGACAACCTATATTTCGACCATTTTGTTGAACAGTTTAAAATGAATTACTTCTGTTACTCTTCACAATAAACAGCCTTCTTTCGGAGAGACCCAGAATTACTTTCTCACTATTTCTGCCATGTCTTTTGTCCGGTAGAAAGTCAGAATCCCAGTTTACGGATTAGCCCCTCAGCATGGCCAGGCCAGGACACCAGCACCTTGGTGAGCAGGGAGCACTGTTCCCACCGGGAGCAGCAGAAAAGAGAAAAAATAACTGCTAAGTATGACTTGAAATCGCTGTTCTTGCAAGAAATACTAACCACTTTAAAAGAAGAATTCTTCTTTAATGACTTTCTCACCACCTGTTTCAAATAAAGAAATAGGTCTCGAAGACAGCTCTAATGCTAAAGAATTTTTATAAAAGAAAAAGACTATGTCAAGGTTTACTGAACAAAAAGGAAGATTCAGAAAGAAGGGAAAGGTTTAATATGACCTTGGAAAGAGAGGTAAAGTGCAGAACAGTACACCTATGAATTGAGAAGGCAAGACAAATTGAGGAGAAACTCAGGGCGTGCATTTCAGAATGCAAACCAAAGGATAGGTCATGTTAAAGATGGTTTGGGTTGGGATTTATTTTTTCCTTTCTCTTCCCATGTGAGAAGAAAACGATGAAAAATCTGTCTTTTAAAAATCACTTTAAAAACTCTCGTTGACACAAAGTATGTACAACCATCACTGTAACTGTGGGAAAAAACCCCAACAATCAGACTGAGTTTGAGTATTGTCAAACAAAAATCTAGTGGAAGGAAGTAGCTAACAAATACATTTACAAATATAACATTTACTCTACAAGTCATAAGAGAATTTTGAGAGCACATCTTTTCTCCATTTCTGTTCTTGGTCATTTTTTTCTTCTGAGTATGAAGATCTATTTCAGCACAGCTCCAAGTAACTGAAAATAAGTGCCAACATATTATAAGCCTTAATCACACACAGGGCACTGCAGCCAAGCAGAAGCACGCTTGCTCCTAAAACTTAATTTTCCTGTAAACACAAGACTACTAATATTCATGCAGATGGACTCTATATTGCAGCATTGTTTTCTTGAGCTGTCTCAAGACTGTCATGCTGTGCTTCTGACAATATTATTTCTTTAAAAATAATTTAAATACCTTGATTATGTATTTTTTAAACAGATGGCAAGTTGTTAAGTACAAAACTAGTATTTGCTCCTACCAGGCAGGTGTATTTTAAAAACATTTCAAGTTAGTACTTACAAATCTAACAGAGAAAAGATCACTATCACAATATTAAATAATTAACTATTAGCAAATAAGCAAACCAGTCCAATTAAGCTCGTCCACATTCCCGCCAGAAAATACAAAATTTGATACACCATACACACTACAGATGAGATACGCCATTAAGTCCAGAAAAAGTCTTCCCTCCTGACAATACTCAGGAAAAAGTGGATGTTGGCATTTAAAAGAAGCATCTGCTGGAACTTCTTAGAACAGCTGTGATTTCCTCTCATGTGCTGATCACATTTCAAGCATACTGAACATAATCCATTTCTTGTACCATGTGTGCTAGTGTGCCTTTATAAAGCCTATGTATTTTGTAGGGACAGAGTGAACAAGGAGACTCTATTATATTACTTTTTTCAGTTTTAGCAAAGAAACAGCGGCTTTAAATGAATCATCGTTTACCTCTTGGCCATGGCATTTCAAACCCTGTCACAGCAGCCTGAAACCAAGCACCAGTCACCTGCACACAACCAGGGAGCTGCTGAATAACATTAAAGAAGCCACCTATAGAACACACCTGCAAACTCACACGCAGTCTAAGGCAGGCAGTTATCACATAATACACGAGTGCTTCAAAATCCTTTACAGCAAAAAAGAACACTGAAAAGTCATAGCAGGTATCATTGTGGTGGCAGCGTACCCAGCAACATGGAACAAACCTTCTGTGGAATACCTGACTCATTTCTAAATGTACAGTCATATACAGTGCTGACAACCTTGCAACTACACTTAAAGGCTTACAATGAACACAGGTGCATCCAAATATTAAAATGCTTCTTTACAAGAAACTTCGATCTTTCTCATCAAGCTCTTATAAAACACCAGCATTGCATTCAGGAAACAAACAAACAAGCTGTTTAAATAAGGTGAATTTTGCAGGATTTTTTCAAATCAAAACAGCAGCTGAAACGATCACTAGATCTCGTTAACCTCTACTCTTTCTGCACACTGTATGGATACAAATGAACATAACCACTGGAGACACCTCAGCGTCCAGAAAAATTTCAAAAGCGTTGTAATAATATAAAAGAAAATTTGTTAGATCAAAAATATCTCCAAAGTTATAATTTTAAAAAAAAGGCCCACAATTCCATTTTTTGGGTCACATTTTGCCAACTGTTAGGTCTCCTCCCAGGGTATGGCACCTACGCAACAGCGTGCATCCCGTATACTTCATGCCAAAATGCCGATATTCTGGTCTCTCTTTCCTGGGCAATGAAAAGACTTGAACTGGAAACTATGTCTTCATGCTACCACACACACTAGAACTTCATCACTATACTAACTCAACTGAGATAAAGTAACAATAACAGAAATAAGCAGTCTAGGAAGTGTAACCAACCAAAATACCTTGTATTCTGTGTAAAAGCAATCACCTTAGAACTCAAAAGTCATAAAAAGACACCTGCAATGAACAATATGTGTGGTGCAGTCCACTCAATTTTGTAATGAGAGTGCTCAGCATTTCTCTAGACTAACAGATAAGCAAGGACAAAAGGTGTCCTCCTCCTTTTTTTAGGTGGGTGGGGAGGAGGAACACATAACATTTGGAAACACTATTTCAATCAGATCTACCCTTTCTTCAGTATGTTCTTAAAAAACTAACAACTACTTCATAAACACATTTCCAGTTAATTCAAGAAAAACATTTTTTTTTCAGTAGAAACTGATTCATTATTTCATCTCACCCTCTGGAAAAGTGCCAACATCACAATAAATACCTAACTCATTTGAAACAGGAAACTGAGTTCATTCTATATTACTAATCCTTTAGCAAGTCAACAGTAACTAAATTCTGGACATAATTTTTTACCTGACAACTAATAATTGTGTAGTGTAATTAATGACATCTTGCACTGTTCATTCTCTTTGGGAAAGCTTCTTGGGAAAGACCAGAAGTGTTGAGATTGCATTAAGCTCTTACTGCTTAATTCATCAAACCAAAACAATACCAGTAGGACGAGAACAGAATCCAACCACCAAAGAACACATTTTAACACGTATTTTCCCTTGTACATTTTCTTAAATCTTCTCAGTAATAGAGAAATTCAACAAACGGGAATTGCGATGGCTCAACTGGAACAAAATCCGCATAGGATTAGTTCGTTTAAAAAGTGAACATACCAGGAAACCAGATGAAGGACTCTAAATCCTTCATGTGCTAGTAATTAAACCCTGGAATATTTATTAACAGTCTCTTTAGAAATTAAAAAACAAAACAAAAACACAAAAAATGTTCCAAATCCAATGGAAGACAAATTTAACACAATAATCCATAGTAGTCAATTACACAAACAAGGTAATTCTTTGGCATTTCTAACTTTAAAAAAAAAAGGCCAGC